>VMDO01000004.1:314719-432954 GCA_007922755.1 Pedetes capensis
TTTTTTTTTTTTTTTTTTTTTTTTTTCACTTTTTGAGACAGGGTCTCGTTAAGTTACACAGACTGCCTCTAGTCTCGAACTTGTGATCCTCCTGCCTCCGCCTCCTGAGCCGCTGGGATTACAGGCGTGCGACCGCGCTCAGCGCGAGATTCTTGTTTTTAAGGAGACCTTCCACTCATAGCAATGGATGCTGCTTTCCTTATTTTATTTATTTATTTCCTTATTTATTTATTTACTTTTTTTTTTTTTTAAGACAAGGTCTTGCTGTGTAGCCCAGAGTGTCCTGGAACTTGCTTTATGGTCCCAGCTGGCCTTGAACCCATGTTGATCCTCCTGCCTCAGCCTCCAGGGTGCTGGGACCACAGGCGAGTGCCACCACACCCAGCACTTGCTTCCTCTTTCTGATAATCACACAGATCTTCCTTGAAAAATCAGTTTAGGGGTCTGTGCCCCAGACCTCTGGAACGTGATGCTAAGTGGGAGGAGGTGGACGTGGAGGGCCACAGACTGATTCCATGTCCACTAAGTTTCCACTCATAGAGAGCTGGAAGTTGGTGGCTCCCGCTGGCTGGGCGTGGAGGGAGAGGAGCTGCGGCTAAATGGTCGCAGGGTCTCCTTTGGGGTGATGAAAATGTTTCGCAACTGTGCGAGGTGCAATTGCACAAGAAAACACCAAAATGCCTCTGAATTGTTCTCTTCAAAATGGTTAATGGGATGTTATGCGAAGTTCACCTCAGTAAATTATTTCTTAAAACCCAACGAAACAAACAACAACAAAATAAATTCACTTAAGAAAAAGCATGAATTGCTTTCAGGCTGATTTTCAAATGAGGCTTGGAAACTATAGCTGAGGGGCTGAGTCCCCCTCTGGCTTTGGCCGGGGCCTGGAATGGTCTCTGCCACCAACAGCCGGCATCCGGCCACATCTGCAGGGAGCCATCCCTGCTTACTGAGTCAGGCCCCTGCAGAGCCCCTGTGCTGGCCCATGCCCTGCGGTGGCTTCCCGGACCATTGCAGTCACCTCCTCCCAGGTCTTCCCGCTTCTGGCCATTCCCAGTCCGTGCCCTGCACATGGCAGAAGGAATCCCATGAGAACATAAGTCAGATCTGGTCCATCATCTGCTCAGAATCTTCTGGGCTCTCACCTGGCCAGAGGAAAACTCTACATCCTCCTGTGGCCTCTGAGACCTCGTTCAGTCTGCCTCTGCCCCTCTCAGCCCTCCTTTTCTCCTGCATGGCAGTCTTCTTGCTGTTGCTTACAGACTACAGACCTCTACCCCAGGGCCTTTGCATTTGCTGTTTTCTTTGCCTAGAACATGCATCCTCTACTACCACCCACTGCTCACTTCCTCTCCTCGGCAGGCCTCTGTTCAGATGCCACCTGCTCATGGCAGCTTTCCCCAGCTCCCTAGATTCTGCTGGACTCCGGCGCTTGCTTTCCCCTCCTACAGGTACAGCTCTTGGCTGAGGCTCTGAGCCCAGCCCCATGACTCAGGAGGGAGAGAGGCTCCCAGGCCGCTCTCTGGATTTGAGGCCAGGGTCAGCTGCGGGGGCAGGCGGTGCCGGGCTGTACCTGGCGTAGAGCCCGTGGCCTGCCGGGCTTGCCTGAGCTTCCGGGGTGCAGGTGGGAAGTCCCATCAGTCTCCTCTGCTCACTTGATCTGGCTGACTCAGACCCTCACCCCGGCCGGGGGCAGGAGCGGGGAACACAGCCGCCCTGCCCCGGGATGGGAAGCTGGCACCTGGCTGGGCCACACGCCCACTCACGTCACCAGTCCCGCACCCCCAGCCTCTGCCGCCAGCCAACAGCCCCCCTCAGGCCCCAGGCACCACCCTCCCCCCAGGAAGCTTCCCCTCCACCAGCTGTGCCTCCCAGGCCCAGCTCGGGCCCATGCCCTCTGGGAATGTCAGCATCCCCGTGGTGGGAAGGGGGCAGGGACGGTGGCAGAGGCGGCAGCTGCTCCAGGAGTGGGGACAACCCTTCTACGATGGCAAGAGCCACCTTGCTCGTGGACACCAGGGCCACACTGACCCACCCTGGTGCCCAGCACCCCCTGGGCCCTTGGTGGCCCCTCGGGGCAGGGGCTGTCACTCCCGCCCCGCCACTGGCCACCGTTCCCTCCGCAAACCAGATCTGAGTGCTACAGGGCCTCCGAGGCCGGCATGGGGGCGGCTGGGGCTGGACTGGGGTCCCGGCAGGAGTGGCCCCAGCCTCTTCGCTCTTGTCCCCCACTGCAGGAGGGTGGCCTGAGACCCTGGGAAGCAGGAGCCCTGCCAACATCCTTCCCACAGAGGTGAGGAGGCCCAGAGAGTCACGGGGCTTGTCCCAGGCCATGGAGCCAGACCCCTTCTGCCCTCCTCCCCCACCCCCAGCCCCTGTCTCCCTGCCTGGCCTGGGACCCCTCCTCCCACTCACCATCTGATCATCAGTCCCAACACCACCCATCCAGGGGGCCACCCAACCTGCCCTCCAACATCCCATCTACCCTTCCATCCATCCGTCCATCCATTTATCCATCCACCACCCACCCATGTCCCCACCCTCCACCCACACGTCCCGCAGCTGCCTGTTCACACCACGGCTACCTCATGACCGCTGTGCCTTGAGCCCGGAGAAACGCGCCTAATTAGGTTTCTATTTATTTGTTGTTCGGAGAGGGCTAATTGTGGGGTTTTAAACAGCCCTTTGATGGCCAGGGAGTTACTTAAGAGGACAGTTAAACAAACAGCCTCTAATGGAAGCAGGGTGACGGGGTCACGGCAGGTGGGCTGGGCCACCTGGCAGAGGGAGCAGAACCAGCGGGGGTCCTTAAGCCAGGGTATGTGGGATAGTGACTGTTGCGGCCCATGTGTCCTGGGTGGCCACTAGGTGCCAGTCGCTGGTTTCCCACATACAGGCTGTAGCAGGGAACTGAGGCCCGAGATGGGGGCTGAGGCTCGGGCCACAGGTTTGGGAAGCAGCACAGAGTAGCATTGTCCTGAGCCTGTCTGTGCAACAACAGTGACAACAACAGCAAATAATGCCACCGCTCTCACTGCATGAGGCCTCTGTGTCCTCAGGGGTCTGCCTGGCGCATCTCCATTGCACAGACGAGAACGCCGAGGAGGAGACATACAGTGATGTGCTAAGGTTCCCGGCTGGGCAGCAGCAACTTTAAAAGAAAAAATATTAATGTCTGGACCCAAAGTCCCGCTCTTGACCATATTATTCAGCAGGGTTCACCATTTATGCAATAAATTTACAAAGATTCGGCCATACGTGGTTGGCCAAGCTTTTTTTTTTTAATCATGTTTTTCATTTCTGTATTGTATATTCTAAAAGTCTTGTGAAATTATAGCTTATTACCTTTCTTAGGATTGGTAAACACTTTCCACAAAGGGTCACATGAGCTCTGATGTGGGAGGGTGACAGCCACGGATGGGATATAAATGATCACTGGTGCCGTGTGCAATAAAACTTTATTTATGAAAACAATGGCGGGCCGCATTTGGCCTAAGGGCTGTAGCTTGTGGAACCCTGACTTCATGCATTACACATGTCCACTAAACGGTGTTCTCTGCCCTTCTATGATGACATAAAGTATGTTCAAGGATAATTTCAGCCAGGCCTTTTCACCTCTAGGCCACTTGCTCATCACACCCTAGTCACCTTTAACTATTTGTTCATTGTAGCAAATTCTGAAGGAATCTGTAAATTCCTTAAATTAACCTGTTTCTTTCGCTCACAATGTCAACAGGTTGACACCTGCAAGGGGTCTTCAGCTTCATTGACCATCCACCAGGGATACCGAGGGTGCTAAAGACTCTTGAAATTCTTCTTCACACCAAAATTCTGTAAATTTTGGCCTTGGGGGAACACACACACACACACACACACACACACACACACACACGCACATATATATACAAAGTTGAGAAGTGCTGTGGCCAGGATTCTGTTACTATCTTCTATTGGTGACAAGAAGGAGGAAATGAAAAGATGACATGGTAGGGGTATTACAAAATGTACTCAGGGCTAGTGGGAACAAAACAGGGTTAGGTTAGAAAGATCCCCTTTCCCCATCACCTCTGCCTCCTTCCTCTCAGCATGGATTTCCCGGCTCAGAAAAGTTGAGAGCCTGGGCAGAGCAGCATTTTGTCACCCTGAAGTTAAAAGGCAAATGATAACCTGCATAAAACTATTTGAAACATAAATGTAAACAAGGGATCTATTTCCACAATATATAAAGAGTTCTTATGGAACAATAAGAAAACGCATTAGAATAATGGGTAGTGGAGGTGAATAAGCAATTTATAGTAAATGAAATATACACAGTAAATAAATATGCAAGATACTCAGCCTTGCTGGCTATCAGGCACATGCAGAATAAAACAACAATGTGATGCCATTTCAACTCCTTAGACACAAATAAAAGGTTCATGATGTAGTGTTAGGGAGACTGTGGGGAAATGGTCACTGATATACCAGGGTAAATTGGTAGTCTTTCAGGAAGGCAACTTGACAGTATCCAGTTGTTAGGTGTCATTGAGTCAGGTCCTACTCATAACTACCCTATGTACAACAGAACAAAACACCCTCCAACACTGCCATGCCCAGCATTACATCAGTGCTTCTCTGCTATTCATTGGGTTTTCAATGGCAGATTGCTTTGGGATTGTTTTGGGAGTGGACTGCCTGGTCCTTCTCCTATTTTTGCAGTGCTAGGGATCAAACCCAGGGCCTCAAAACCCCACCCCCCAGGAAAACTGACAATTCATATTTCCTTCAACTCAGTGATTCTGCTATTTCTCCCATGGGGAAACATCCACACACAGTTACAAGGAATTTAGCCAAGATGGTCATTGGAAGCAGCTGGGTGGGGAAGGATTAAATACTTGTCAGTGGCCTGGGGCTCCCCATCTTTTGAGGCAGAGCCTGCCCAGCTCCATCACTGACCATGAACCCTCTAAATTCTCCCTCTTACAAGCATCCCTTGCAGCTAAGTATCTACCAATCAGATGCACCTACCTAGTCCTGGGAGTAGGGGTGGTCTATGGAAGCCAAGGCGGCTTATCACTCAGTGTTGGGATATGATTATGGACATTGGTTCTTCAATCCTCCTGGGCTCCTCAGTGCCCGATTTTCTTCTGGACTTTTCACGGAAGTATAGCACATGTCCCTCACATGTCTGTCAGCCTGTCATGCTGTGGGGACTTATATATTGCTGTGATGCTGAAAGCTATGTCACTGGTATTTCAGATACCAGCAGGGCCACCTCTGGTGAACAGGTTTCAGCTGAGCTTCCAGACCAAGACAGACTAGGGAGAAGGACCTGGCAGCCCACTGCCAAAATAATTAGCATTGAAAACCCTATGAATAGCAGAGAAACTATCTGTCTGCCCTGCTGCTGGATGATGGGTCATAAGACCAGCATGCCTTCCCATTGGGAAAAAAAGCTCAAGTTTCCAAAGTGCCTGCACCACTTCTCATCCCTGCTTGTCACCTGTGAGTTCCTTTTGACCCTGATCTTAGCCAAAAGGCTGAGAACCAGTGAGGGCTCTTTGTGTTTGCTTCCCCTTTGCCTTTGGAAGACCCCATGATTGTCTGGAGCTGTTCTAGAGGCTGCCCAGTTGTCATGGTCTCTGGGGCAGACATGGCGGGGTTCTTTCTGCAGGCCTGGGCCCACCAGGGTCTGCAAGCAGAGGTCCAGACAGGCGTGGTCACTTCCCATAGAGTCCTAGAGAGTGACAAGGTCATGGCAGTGCTTTGCTTGGGCCCTGTCTGGTGTCTTGATGTCCACCTGTCTGCGAGGAGGTGGGTGAGGAGCCTGTGCTTCTGTCCCACAGGGTTGGGGGACTGAGGCTGCAGGGCATGGGCCTCATCTCCAGGCCCATGGGAAGGCAGGGCAAGTGGGTGGCCATCGCCCCCCTGGGCTCCTGCAGCAGTCAACGGCAGTGGGTGGCCACCTCTGTCTCTGTCCAGGACAGGACAGGGTTATATTTGGATGAAAACAAAAGCCAGGTGGGTAGTTGCAGCAACAATGGGGCATTTGTCATCTGAGGAGTGGGGAGAATGGGCTCAGCTCCTGCCCTCCTCTGCCCTTCTGCCCTTGTAACCAGCCCGGGACTTGCTGTCCTCTTCCTGGCTTGTGTCTCTGGCCTCCGTGGGCTTGCCTCAGTCTCACTGCACACACCAGGCTGCTGGCAACTGTCCTGCGCTTGCCATGTGGCTTCCTGTCCCTGGGCCTTTGCACATGCTGAGTCCCTCACCGAGGACACAGTCCTGGTCTGAGTTCTCCCGGAAACAGCCAGACAAGGGTCCGAGTGTAAGGAATGTATTTGGGGAGGGACCCAAGAAGCCCCCAGAGCAGGGTGGGGAACGAAGACAGGTAAGGAAACAACCTGAACACTTCACCAAACATCGGTCCCATTCGGGGACTCTGGCGGACATCGGTCATCAGCAGTGAAGTGAGTCCAACTTCCTGGAACTTCTAGCTGAGTCTGTGCCCAAATTCTCAAACAGAGAGGTGTCTGCACCTGCAGGAGCAAGGGTGAGCTGTGTCTGCCACAAATGTCTGTGCCCTGACCTTATGCAAGTGGACCCCTACGCACCCTTCAGAACCCACCGTAGATGTTACCCTCCGAAGGGAGCTGCCTTTGACCCTTGTGGGTCAGCCCGTCACCTCATGTCACTCTGTCCTCACAGACCTTCTGGTGTTTGCCTCCTTCTCAGTGGGTAACAATGGCCATTTGTCGCTGCCTGCTCTACCAGGGAGCAGACAATGCCAGGGAAAGAGACATCGCAGGGGTGAAGGACGAATGGACTTATGTCATGAAGTCCCGAGTTCCACTGTGCTGGCCTCTCTGAACTAACTCTGGTCATCATATCTGTGTCCCCAGGGCCTGGCCCTCAGCGAGTGTTCAGGCAAATGGATTGGGGTGACATTTTGGTTAAGCCAGCGGCGTCCAATTCTTATTTAAAACATTCCCGGGGCTGGAGCGTCACACCAGAGGCTCCGAGTCACAGACACGTGAAGTCAGGGAACGTCATGCCCAGCCAGGGGTGCTGTGGAGGAAGGGGAGCTCATGATGTCCAGCAAGGAAGGGGGCTGGAGGACAGGTGCCTGGGAGCCCCTGCTGGGAGAGGGGCCGAGAGGAAGGTGGAGCAGGCACAGCTGAGAACCGACAGCAGCACCCTGTTGGCCATGAGGCTTCCTGGTTAGAGCTTGAAAGCCACAGGACCCAGGGGAGAAGCGAGCTGCCTGCTGTTCGCCATGATGGGCCGTTAGTTCCCTCAGCCCCACAGTGAAGCCCGGCTGGGCCGATGCGGGGTCTCCACCTTGCTGCCACTGTATTCGCCTGGGAACCTTTAAGAAGCCGAGGTCCCCTGTGGGTCCCAAGGCCACTGCAGAGGATCCCAGGTGAGAGCCTGGCCCTTTGTGAACCCTCAGAAGCCCAGGCAGAAGCCTCGGTGCTCAGGAGCAGGATCCCCTCCATGCTCTGTCCCCAGAGCTCCTTCACGCTGTCACGATGCCTCAAGGGCGAATATGAGTGCGGACCTACTGTGTGCCGGGCTCTGTGTCTAGAGCTTTGATCTCCATCTCACTTCAGTCTCCCATAGCCTAATGGGATGGGTTCCTTCCTGATGCCAATGTTGTAGATGGGGACAGGGAGACACTGCCTGGTCAGGCCATGACCCAGGTGGCCCCACAGGCCCATGCCTGGTATCTGGGTGTGCGAGTCGGACCGAGGAGTCCTTGCCGCCCCATGTCCTCCAAAATCACTCCCTCTGTCGCCTTTCGACCCTTTCAGTTCGGCAGCCTCAAGGAGTTGTTTTCGTGGGTTCCCGTAAGTCCCTCGTGGTGTTATTATGATTTTTTTAACCTCAACACACAGACAAATCCCACATCATACAGGCTGCGTGGCTTTGGAGGTGAGAGTTTCCTTCCAAAGGCCGCAGCTGGGCGAGTTATATTTATTAGGGCTTATTTTAAATCGCTGCCCCAACCCCATGAAAGGTGGGAAGTCTTAAATTACTTCTTCCCCAAACTGGTGCCGCCCTGCCCTGGAAGTTTTCTGGCCTGCCTCATATGGAGTTATTAATTATGAATTGTTTTCATAATTGTCCACTTGGAGCCTTGGATGGCACATGCTCCCACTTGTCTGTCCTTTAAAAGAAGGCAGCAGGGGTTCATGGAAATCAGTTATGTTTACCTAGGGGAATTTCTTGGGTTCAGCCCTGGATTTGCTGTGTGACCTTGGGCAAACTCATTTCCTCTCTGGACCTGTTTTTCTGGTTGTGGAAGGAGGGATATGGATGCACATCTCTCATGGGCTTTCCTAAACCATGACTGTGCTGGGGGTATAGGAAAAGGTTTTAAGCAGCACACAGACATACATTTACAAGGCACTTTTTTTTTCATTTTCATTTAAAAATGTCCACGGTATTGTGCCTGCAGCTGTAGCCCTGTGGCATCTGATCCCGTCAGATCTCAGAAGCTAAGCAGGGTCGGGCCTGGTTAGTACTTGGATGGGAGACCACCTGGGGACACCAGGTGCTATAGGCGTGAAGAAGCACCCAGCATCCCACTCCCAAAAATCAATCTGCCATTGAAAACCCTATGAACAGCAGAGAAGCACTGACAATAGTGTTTCACTTGTTGTAGGTAGAATTGCTGTGAGTCGGATATCGACTCGATGACACCTAACAACGACAACAATAACGGTATTGCACCACTGTATTTATAGATGCAGACATTTCTGGTCATGGAGATGGTCAACAGGAAGGAGGAGCTCTGCTTCAGTTAGTGATGGGCACTAGCTGTCTTCAACAGGTAGTCCCAAAGTCACCCTGGAGTCAGCATCCGTCAGGCAGCCAGCAGAGGAGAGGCAGTGGAGGAGACACCAAGCTCCACCGTCTCAGCCCAGAATGACAGACATGTCACTTCCCCTTATATTCCATTGTCCAGAGCTAATCACATGATTCCACCCAGGTGCAAAGGCAGTTGGGAAATGTAGCTCCCTAGCTGGGCAGCTAATTACCCACAACTCCACTTTGGGGCTGGGGTTTAGCTCAGTTGGTAGAGTACCGCTCTGCAATCTCTCTGGTCCCAAGTGCGACTCCCAGCACCACAAAAACAGGAGAAGGACGTGGCAATCCACTCCTGAGGCAATCCCGAAACAATCAGCCATTGAAAACCCTATGAGGGTCGCTATGAGTAGGAAACGACTCGACGGCACCTAACAACAACCACTTTGGAGGAAGAGCTTGACTGTGTGGTGGACACTTGGCCATCTCTGTCTCAACATTCACTTTTTAAATGGGGGTCTTGGAGGAACAAAGTTTTGCCTCCCCATCTATCAATGAACTAAAATGTAATTTTCTAAAATGGGAGGACTCATTTTATGCAATGTTAAGGTTTACTGGATAGGGACAGTACTGAAGATAGCCTGGCTTTGGGAGAGGAGTAGATGCACAGACCAGTGGAACAGCATCGAAAACCCAGAAGCCCATCCACGTGGATATACCTAGCTGAGTTTCACAGACATGAAGGCAAATCAACGGAAGGAGGAGCGCCTTTTCGATATATAGTGCTGGGGCAATTGCACATCCAAAAACAAGAAAAAAGTATGTTGACCCAAACCTCACACCTTATACAAAAAGTCACTCAACACGAATCACTGACAGAATTATTTAGAAAAAAAGTAGGAGAAGAAAATCAACTCTAGGATTTAAGGCTAAGCAAGGAATTATTGGACTTGTACAAAGTGTCATTCATAAAAGGCAAAAGGTGATAAGCTGAACCTCATCAAAACTAAAAACATTTTCTCTGTGAACAGCTCTATTATGGAGATGAACAAAGAAGTTGAGGTGTGGCTTGAGGGTACAGCACCTGCCTAATGTGGATAGTGCCTGGGTTCTGTAGAGGCGGTGGTGGCGCAGTGGTTAGCATAACAACCTTCCCAGATCCTGGGTTGTATCCTCAGCAGCAAACAGATACATAACAAACAAGCTCAGGAAAAAACCAATAACAGACGAGGAAAAGACAAGTAACAAGCTGAGCGAAAACATTTGAAAACCACATACCTGACAAAGAACTAGTATCTAGAATGTATCAAGAACTCTACAAACACAGCAGGTAAAAAAAAAAAAAAAGAAAGAAAGAAAGAAAGAAAGAAAAAAAGAAAGAAAGAAAGATCCAAATAGAAAATGAATAAAACAGAGGAAGAAGCTGGGTTCAACAGCGCACACTTGTCACCCCAACAACGTGGGAGGCTGAAGCAGGAGAATCGCAAATTCGAGACCAGAGGCAGCCTGTGGAATAGCAAGACCTGTCTAAAAAAAAAATAAAAAATAAAAATAAAAATAAAATAATAAATGAGCTGAAGGTGCAGTCCAGTGCCAGAGCACCTGCAAAATATGTGTGAGGCAGTGGGGAAAAAAAAAAAAAAAAAAAGACAAGGGCAGGCATGTCACCGAAGAGGCCACATAGCTTCAAATAAGCATGAGGAAAGGCATTCAACATCCTTAGCTGTGGAGAAATGCAAGTCCAAGCCACTTGCCACCGGTCAGAATGCCTGAAGTAAAAGCAGAACCCTGACAAGGCCTGCAACACCCAGGCGGCCTGTAGGTCCCTGGAGGGAGGGCCACGCGGTCATGGGGTATGGTATTCTGGAAGAAGAATGACTTCTTAGAATTACCACGGACACCGCGGTGGCCCTCCTGAACACAGAAATGTAAACGTATGTTCACACAAAAATCCTGTGCACAAATGTGCTTAGTAGCTTTCTTTATAATGGGCACGAGCTGGAAGGAGCTCAAATGCCCTTTGGGGGTGAACAGTTACAGAGATGTGGTATGTCCATACCGCGGGACGCCACTCAGCAACAGAGAGGACTTCAAGACCAACACGCACAGCGGTAACGACGCCTAAGGGAATTAGGCCCAGTGAGAAACGCCAAACCCAAAGCCTACATACTATGTGATTCCATTTATAGAACATTCTCGAAACCACACAATTATAGAAATGGAGAACAGATTAGTGGTTGCCCTGGGTCAGGGGCAGGGTTGGTGGGAAGTGGGTTTGCTATAAAAGGGCAGCTTGAGGTCTTCTTGTGGGATGGAATGTTCTGGGTCTCCACAGAGTCCATGTCAGCGTCTTGGTTCGTATCTCATACCATCATCTTGCCGGATGTCACCACCGAGGGAAGCTGGGAAAGGGTACAAGGGTCTCCATTTGTTTCAAGTAATAATCTGCAAGCCTGCAGCCATAGCCCTGTGGCATCCGATCCCGTCAGATCTTGGAAGCTAAGCAGGGTTGGTCCTGGTTAGTACCTGGATGGGAGACCGCCTGGGAACACCTTGGGAGAAGGACCTGGCAACCCCCTCCCAAAAATCAATCTGCCATTGAAAACCCTATGAACAGCAGAGAAGCACTGACAATAGTGTTTCCCCTATTGTACAGAGGGTCGCTATGAGTCGGATACCGACTCAACGGCACCTAACAAGAACAGCAACAATAATGTGCAAGGAAAATGTTTAATGAAGGCAGAATATGTGATTTTCTACACCCAGGCATGACCGAGTGTGACTGTAACCTTGGTGACACGGAGGCGAGGTGGGAACCTCTGACAGCAGGTGCAGGGCCAGGACTCAGCATGGGGCCGGGCCACAGGCCGGCCCGCCTTCCTGGCCTCTCCCTCTGCCTCGGTTTCTCCCAGTGGGGATCCATCTCGTGGGGTTGCTGTGGGGATGTACCCAGCTGCTCAGGAAGGCCCCAGAGCGTGGCACTCTCCTGGGGTGGCCGTGGCGGTGGAGGCCAGGACCCTCAGGCCACTGAGAGCCTTGGGTGGGTGCAGTGCCCTCCTCCCAGGGCCACGGTGGCTCCTTACTCAGGGCCAGCAACGGCTTGCTGGAGCCAGTGGGCTGCATGCTTGGTGGCGATGGCTTGCGCAGCACCCGTGGCCTGGGCTGCTACCGTTGCCGCAGCCTGGCCTCTCCAAAGCCACAGACAGAAGGCTTAAAATCGACACCCTCACTGTGAGGGCCCCGTTTCCCAGAGCCCTCCCAGCTCTTGGGCAGTGGGGACTGTCACTGACTCTACTTGACACGAAAGAAACTGAGGCACAGAGAGGTGAGCATGGTTGTTGGCGTCACGCAAGCTGAGATCCGCACCCTGGCCCGTCCAGTGCACCTGCACCATGTCACCGTGATTAACAACCTCAGTTCTGCCCTACGCCATGGCCCCTCAGGGAAGAGGAAGTGGGGTAGGGGGAGAGCTGGCCAGACGGACGTGCATCCTTGATCAGGCAGGGACCCGTGACTCGCCCTCCTCCAGCTCCAGCACAGCCTGCCAGGAACCCCGGGCTGTGGGCCTTCGAAACTGTTGGGTGCTGACTCAGTGGGAGGGGCGCAGCCTGGGCAGGCTGTGGGCACCTGAGCTTCGGCTTTGGCCTTCCAGGGTGTACCAGGCGGCCAGGGCTCTCCCTGGGGCTCAGGGAGGCTGCTGCGAGCCCCCAGGGTGTCCCCCGCCCCCACCCGCCCGGGCCTGGCAGCAGAGGCAGCTGGGAGAGGCTCGAGGTCCTGGGGGTAGTGACAACTTCCTTTTGAGTAATGACATTTACTGAAAAGCAATTCTGCTTTTAGCAGCAGTAGTTCACCCCGTAGCTCACGACCGGGGCCTAAGAATACCTTCGTCTCCAACCACAGCTTGGGAGCCACAGTGCCCTCTGCACAGCAGGGACAGTTTCAATTTGGTGTTGAGGGAAAACCAAATACCACAAGCCCTGGAGAGGTGGGAGGGAGGTGAAGCAAGGGCCAGGTGGTACCGGCCACAGTCCCGAGGCCCCGTGGTGGCCCTGCCCCTGCCCTCAGTTACTGGAAAGACAGAGATGGCTCAGAGTGAAACCAGCGGGCTGACAATTCCTCTTCCTTTTACAAGAAAAAGAAAGTCACTGTGGTGCTGCAGCACGTGGGGCTTTGGACGCCAGGGACTTACTCCAGCCCACTGCGCATCCGAGGCTGAGCCTTGCAGCCCAGGGCTCCAGGACCCTGCCTGCGACTCCTACATTAGCGCTGGGGTCCCCTGGATGGCTCGCTCTAGTCCATCACCCCAAATCCATGGGGCAGATGGGAGGGAGGCTGTGAGGGTGGCACCCATCCCAGGCCAAGGTGTGTGCCAAGGGAGGGGTGGGTGTCAAGCAGGGCCAGGAGGCCCCCAAAGAGCAGCTCTAAGGGGCTCCCCTACCCTATCTCCCCTCCTGACTCGTGCCTGACCATAAGGCAGGTGGTGGGGTGGGGAATGTTCTGGATTTGGCTATGGGCTCCCATCTCACTTCTGCTGTACACTGCCTGTGTGATCTTGGGTGAGTGACTTTACCTCTCTGAGCCTCTGTCCCCTTACCTTTAAGGTGGGGATAGTAATAGGACATCAGGTTATGACTTTCCTCTGCTCAAAGCTAGCCCCCAGCTCCCACCTCACATGGCAGGAAAGCCAAAGTTCTCTCCGTGGCCTGTGGGGCCCGATCCGATTGGTCCTGTGGTCTCCTTTCAACGTCGTCCCCTGCTGTTCTGTCTCATTCCCTCTCTTCCAGCCACACTGGGCTATGCTTTGTTCTCCAACATGGCAAGTCCACTCCTGCCTCAGTGCCTTTGCACTAGCAGCTCCCTCTGTGGCAGGTCCTTCCTCTAGCTATCCACAGGGCTTCTGCCCAAACTGGATAGGGCCTCTGCTCGGCGCCCCCAGGGCCTGCTCCAACCCTCACTTCTGGCTTGCTCCCAGCCACCCTGATCCCTCTCCTCTGAGTTTGTGTTTTCCTGCAGTACTTGTTCCTATTGACACAAAACTTTGGAGGGTTGTTAATCTCTGCCTTCTAGACTGTGAGCTCTGAGGGTCTGAGCCCAGTTTGGGGGTGTTTTTTGGCAGTACTGAGGAGGGTAGAGCAAAGGCTGAACCCAGGGCTTTGCTCACGCCAGGCAAGTGCTCCACCACTGCGCTGCACCCCAGACCCTTGTTATTTTTTATCTTGAGTCAGGTTCTCACTAAGTTGCACAGGCTGCCTCTGGCCTCACACTCACGATCCTCCTGCCTCAGCCTCCCCAGTCTCAAATCGCAGCACTCTCAATCCAACTGTGTCCTGTCCTCCCTTAAGTCTTCCCATCTGGCACAGTGGACGTTTGTTGACGGACCCCTCGAGGGTTCTGGGGTGGGGAAGGGGAGGGGTGGGTGTTGGCTGCTCTGCTGCAGCCCGCAGCACTCTCGCCTGGGCGGAGCTGCCTGCGCTCCAGGCACCAAGCATGTGCTGCGCGCTCATGGAGCCCCCTCAGTGGAAGGAAGCTTTTCCAGGGGGCACAAGCTGAGTGGCCGGGCCACCCACTCACAGGGCTGAGGCTGAACTCTGGTCTGCGGGGCTCCCTGCCTCCAGAAGATGGTGGCAGGGGCCACCATGCCCTGGGGCTGCAGATCTGGGGTCTGGCCAAGAGCGATGGTTCGGGTCCCCCGGAACCTTGAGAGGGGCTCTGGGCCCAGGCACCCTCTCCTGTCCCGCAGTTCCCCCCTCCCGAGCCAAATGCGTGTCCCACAGTCCCAACAGGGAGGTTGGGGCTCCTAGAGAGGGGCTTTCTCCATTTTATACTTCTGGAAAGTTCTGTCTCAGAAAGGACGGGAGCTCCAGGAGCTGGTGGCTACGGTGGGAGTGTCTGGGACCAGGAGACCCCATGTCCTTGCTCCGAAGCACCCAGCTAGATCCGGAAATAGAGGGACTTTCCAGACTCAGCCTCCCGGCTCCCTGTGGGCCTGCCCAAGGACTGCATACTGACTCTCCACGAGGCCCAGCCCTGCCTCAGTTTCCCTGCTTGTTCTTCTTGGAAAGGCCAGAGTGACGGATTGAACAGCCCCATGTAAGCCTTGACTTCTCCCTAGGCCTGGTGTGTAGCAGCTTTGGAGCCATGAACTGGCCTCCCCAGGCCCCCAGGGTGAGGCCCCCCGAGCTGGTTGAGGAGCCTGTCTGGGGTGAGCTGGGTGGTTGGGGTTCTGCCTCTGCCATTCATTCCCCATGGGCCCTGGCTGCTGCGAGGAGGGTGCATGCTGGACACCGAGCAGAGCTCCATCCCAACGCCGCCTCAGGCCACATCAGCCATGCTCCTAAAACCCTCTAGAGCAGAGCTCGCTCAGCTCTAGCCACCCGCAGGCCAGATCCAGTCTGGGATGATGTTTGGTTTGGCCCTTGAAGTATTTTTTAAAAATGTGAATCTGTGGCCAACATTTGAAATACCAGAGGATTCCACATAAAATCCACTTCTCTGGCTTCTTGTGATAAACAGGAAGATCTGGCCACTGGGCCTACATTCCTGCTGGGCAAAGGAGGGCTGGAGTGGGACCACAAGTGCCCCTTCCAGAGTGGCATATCGTAGTCACTCTCCTAGTCACCCAGTCTCTGTTTGGCTCACTTTCTTCATAGAAGTTGCTTGACAGGGTCCTGAAGTATGAGTAGGAGTTCACCAGATAAAGAAGGGGACAAAAAAGTTCAGGAAAGGGGAATCAGACGTGTGGGTGAGATTCGTCTATTCAAAACCCACTCTACAAGTCACATATTGATGCTTACTGTATGCACAGGGGCAAATCCAGATCCCAGCCCTGTGGTGGCTCATGGTCTCGGCCACTGGTTCTTGACAGGGAGCAGTGTTGGCCCCCACAAGACACTTGGTTCTGCCTGGAGATGCCTGTGGGTATCACACCAGGGCGGGAGAGGGAGCTCCTGGCATCCCACAGGTAGAGGCCAGGGATGCTGCTAACCAAATCCCGCGAGGCACAGGATGTGGAGAAGGATCCACCCGGGGTGTCAGCAGTGCCCCGGTGGGGACCTCTGTGCCGGGGGGACAGATCGCAGGCAGGACAAATGGAGAAATGCAGAACTGGGAGCCTGAGGCTGCTGAGTGCCTTCGGAGGAAATTCCTCTGAGCGTGGGGCCAGGCTGAGTGAGGCTGGCGGCTGCCGCACATGTGCCAAGCAGACAGCAGACCTAGGGCAGGCCTGAAAGATGGTGCCACCTGGCAAGGGCCCCGGCTCATGGTTGCTCACTGAGCCACCTGCCCTCTGTTCCTCTGCTCTGGCCCCATCATGGCCTTGCAAACAGACAGGGTCCTGGTGGGAAGTCACTGCCTGTAAGAGGCTCACCCAGGGCCCCTGACCACATGTAGTGGGGAACCCTGGCTGCCTAGAGGTGGCGATGGTCTCTGAGCTGCCTTCTGTCATTCAGTCAACAAACATCTGCCAGGACGCATCATGGCCTGGCCAGCCGAAACTGCAGGGCACCAGCCACACGGCTCAAGGTAGGCACACAGACGAGACTGGCCAAGGACTGACAGTGAGGGACAAATGAGTCCATCGGGACAGTGACCAGGGTCCGCGAGGATGGGGTGCCTGCTGTGTGCCAGGCCTGTCCGTGGGTGAGGCTCTCATGCAGTGAACCCCTCCAGGAAGAAGGGGCAGGGGCCACCTTGGAGGCGAGCAGTTCAAGGCGCAGAGGAGGAATGTCACCTGCATGAGGCCTTGTGGCCAGGACACAGGAGGGCTGGGACTGGAACCTGGGCCCCAGGGTCCGGCCATGCGCACCACCCTGACACTGGATGTATGCTCTGACTCGACCTACCAGCTCCCGATCCTGTGAAGGACTGCAGCTTTATCCCACTTCAGACCGGGGAACCTAGGCTCAGAGAGGGGAAGAGGCTTGCCCAGGGTCACACAGCATGTGTTGTTTGAATCTGCGTTCCAGCTGCTGCCCCCTAAAGAGTAGTGATCAGTCCCAAGCAGTGGGGAGGGAGGAGAGGGGGCCCAGGAGTGTGGCCCTCTGGGGTTTGCAGGACGAGGCATAAGGACAAGGAGAAGGGTCTGGTGGGCAGATGGGAGCCGCCTGCTTCCGCCTGTACGTGTGCACCCCTGCCAGGGGAGCTGTCCCAGGTGGGCAGTGGCTCCTTGCGCGTGCTACGGTGGGAGAGGGAGCCTTTGCCCTCCAGCAGGCTGGCTGCGGGCGGGCCTTCTCCCGGACACTTGGTAAGGGGCTGTCCTGGGAGTCAGAGGGAGGTGGGGGACCCTGCCGCAGTCTGCACCTGGTCGGGGTCCCCCCAGGGTACATCTGACTTGGCCGCTGGCTGTGCCCACCCGGGGCCTGTGCACCTGTGGCCGGTGTGGCGGAGCAGGTCTGTGGGTGTCCCCGTGTGTGCTCTGGGTCCCTGGATGCATCCAGGGCTGGCTGAGCAGGGTCTCCATGCGCCTTCTGTCCTTGTGCTGCGCCCCACCAAACCTGCCTTGGTCTGTCTGTGAGCAGCTTGCCCCAGGTGGCCCTGGAGGGGACAGGATGCCAGGGCCACACACAGGCCAGAGTCCTAAGGGACACGAGGTGTGGAGTGACTGCTTGGGAGTGGCATGTATACCGGTGGCTCCAGGGGCAGATCATAGGGTGCATGGGGAGGTGGCCACAGCCAGCGAAGCAGATCTGCAGGGAGACCCCAGCATGCCCCACCCCAGGACAGGTGTCGCGTCTGCCTGTTTTGCAGAGCTGGCAGTGAAGCCCGGGGAGTGAAGTGCCCCCAAGCCTGGGAGGCCTGAGCTGGTCCAGTGCTAAAGCCGGAGCTCCCCTCCCTCTTGGCTGCCAGGCCTCCCCAAATCCCTTCTTGTCCTGAGATTCTGGTGGGGCCTGGAGTCCTTCACAGGAACCAGGACAAGGACTGTAGACAGCCAGAGGGCCTCAGTTCAAATCCTGCCCCTGCTGCCGAACAGCTGTGTGACCTTGGGCAAATCGCTCAGCTTCTCTGTTCCTGGGTTTCCACACCTGTTTCTACCTGGGTGCAGTGAAGCCCATGGTCTCCTGCTGGAAGCTGTCTGCTTGCTTCTGTGTCTTCCCAAACCCTCACACAGCTCCTTTCCCTACCTCGACCCTAACGCTCTGGGGAGCGCAGGCCTGAACAGAGCTGAGAAGGGCGTCCTGCCCTGGTGGGCGTGTCCACGATCTGGCTGCAGGTCAGTGTCAGGTGGTCTGTGCGAACTCCCCACCAGGCTGGGCAACAGGCAGGCATGGGTGGAGCCGTTATCATTCTTGGGGTGGGCGCCCATCAGGAGACAGAACCCCTTCCCTCTTCTGCCCTTCTGTCTCCCCTTCTAGATCAGCTCTACCTCGTGGGCAGGTGCTGTGAGCTGGCTTCACACCCCTGTGAGGGGCCAGTGACTTGGTTTCCCCTTGATCATGGCTGATCCAGAGGCCTCAATGGCCTCTGCTCCCTTGGGACATTCTACTGGGGCCTGAGCCCCCAACTGCTGGGCCTTGGTGCAGGTGCCAGCAACAGCAGACAGAGCCCTCCGGGGGTGGGACAAGTCCACTCAGCTGTCCTCAGCCAATGTCCGCCAAGTGTGGCATCTCTGGAAGCAGCAGCTTTGTGAGCCTGGACCTTTCCAAGACAGAGGCTGAGGCGAGGCTTGGGCCTCACAGATCCACAGCCTCCTGCCCATGTTTCTGGCGCCTCCAGACCTGGCATCCCTGTTCCCCTCGCGGAGTACCTGCCTGCCTCGTCCCCGTTCCTCCGTCCTCCTTGACTCCTTTACTGTCCTGACTGGGACCTGCCCAGGGTACCTGGGGCGGCTCAGGGGAGGTGGGTAGGGTTGGTAGGGTGGCGGGGCTCAGACCTCTGCTCTCAGTGCTCTTGGCACCCTGCCTTTATCGAGGGCCCATTATGTGCCCAGCCTCGGGGGACAGGGCAAGGGCCTCGCCTGGCCCGATCTGCAGAAGGGTGACGCGGTTGGGTGCCAGGCCGTGAGAGGGGGTGCCAAGGCTGGGAGGTCATGGCCAGACCACCCATGGCCTGGGCAGCTCTGAGCCCCAGACCTCCCTCTCTATGACCGTGTCACGCTGAGCGGGGCGATGCCCTTCTGCAGGACCCGCTGCCCACCTGTGGAGAACCCCATGTCAGGGAGTGAGGGTGGGAAGGGGGCTGAGGAGACGAGAAGCAGGTGTAGGATTCCACGATGGGCCAGTGTGGGGCCTGTGGGAAAGAGGAGGTGACACTCCGGGTTTCTGGTCCAAGGACTGGGGAGGCCAGGGGGACCATTTTCTGTAATGGGGTCCTAGGGACACTGCAGAGATGAGGGCAGCTGCTGGCCTCAGTTCTGGGTGGCATGTTGAGGTTCTTTGGAGGCAGGTGGACAGGGAACACTGCCACCCACCCCCTGCCAGCTCCTGTGCCTCTGCCCTGGTCTGCCGCCCAGTCCCTGGCCTGGGACAATTTCGACAGCGTCTCTGTTGTCCTCTCGGCTCTCCCTGTGCCAGCTCTTCCTCTTACACAACTCTGGTGCTTATATGCAGCAACTACAACTCTAGATCCTACCTCTGCTGTGCTCCAAAACCATCGATGGCTCCCCACTGCCATCTGATAAAGCCCGGACACTTCAGCTGGGTTGGCCTGGCCTTTGAGATCTACCTTGACTGCCTTTCGTAGCCTCATCCCCAAGCAGCCGGCCCGGAGGCTGTGCCTCGATTCCTCACACACCGGTGCCTTCCCGTGGCCTCCCCCTGCCTCCACTGTGCCGGGGAGAGCTGCAAAAGCCTTGCCTCTGGTGTCTCCAGCCTTTTATTTGTCTCCCTCTCAGGACGTAGCTCCCTGCGCTTGGAATTACACTTATTTATATCCACCCTCCTTCCAGAGGGCAGGAAGGTGCCAGCTTCATTTCTGGGCTTCGCGCCAGGCTCAAAGTAGGTCCTTGCATGATTCCATGAGTGAGCCGCTCTGCCGGTTCTGGGCCCACCCAGCTCCGGCCCCTCTCTCCCAGAAGGTGATGCTGCCTGTCCCCTGGGGTACCAACCACCCCTCAGCCACAAGGACCACGTGAGTCGACCTCCCCCCCTCCCCCAGGCAGTCTCAAGACGCAGGCCTGGCCAGTGAGAACATCCTGGGATGGGCATGGGATTGAATAGGGGCCCAAAGAACTCGATCCTGACACTTGGAATGGAAGGCAGGATGCTGCCTGGAGGCGGTGAGCTCGTGGATGTCAGCCTGGAGCAGTGCAGCTACTGTGCCACCGAGAATGCAGCCAACACAGGGCCAAGCAAAGCAGAGGCCAAAAAGCGCCACTTGAGCTCCTGGATCCAGCTGTGTCTGAAGCAGGACTTGTCCCAATCTTCTGAGTAACCTAAGCCCATACATTTTCTTTCAGTCTTTCTAAAGCCCACCTGGGTTGGGCTCCCATTGTTTGCAGCTACAAGAACTCCTGCCAAATAAACCAAATAAGCATTTCACTCCAGTCCTGCCAGCCGAGGGAGTCCCTGTGGAGGAGCTGCGTGGACTACCTGGCGCTGGAAGAACCTTTCCTCCTCCCAGGAGCTGTCACTCGGGCACAGCGTGAGTAAGCATGCCTGGTTCCAGCCGCCTCGAGCTCCTTCCAGAACAGAGCCAGGCAAACACAGGAGCTTAACGAGACAAGAGGACCCCTGCACCCAGCGCGGCTGGCTCACGGCAGACGTCTCTCTGACACTCTGTGCATGCCTCCATCTGGGTGTGTCACTCTGCTCCTTCCAGAGCGGGCTGGGGACTTGCTTGGTTTCCATATGACAGACCTTGGAGCCATGTCGTGGCTGGCTGTGGGGACCATCTTCTGCATTGCAGTGTCCATTTAACAGGACTCCTGGCCTCCCCCCACTAGGTGTGAGCAGGACCCTTGGGGCCCAGTTGTGACAAGATGGAGTGTCTCCGGACATCTCCCATGGGGCCGAGTCAGCCTTGAACGAGGGTCAGCACGTCTCACTGTAGTAAACACTGCAGTGATAATTTGGTGATGACAGTAACGAGGGTGACATTTAGGAATCTGATGTCTCCGTGAGAGCCACATCTGGCTGACATAGATGGGAAGAGATTTTATTGCAGGCACCTAGTCAGCCTTCAGAACTTCTGGGAAAGGGGTGAGCCAGGTCAGAAAGCACAGAAATGGAGGTGGATGGCAGCAATGAGCTAAGAGGCGGGCTCCCTGTGCTCTGAGCCAATCCCAGTGCCCCTTTCCCCTGGCCATGATTGGTTGAGGCTGGACATGGAAGGTCCTTCTGGCCAGTGAGATGTGTTGGCAATCTGCTGGGGGCTTCTGGAAAAGCTTTCCTTGTTCTCAAAAAGAGACCGAGGCTTATGGCACTCAGCATAAGGCAGGCTTGTTTCCTTTTTAGGGGCTGAATGGTATTCCACTGTGTGTATAGCCCGCATCTTTATCCATCCAACCTTCCAGGGATCCTGGGGTTGTTTCCACACCTTGGCTAGTGTGAGGAATGTGGCAGTGAACATGGGACTGCAAATGCCTGTTCCTGATCAGATCCTGATTTCAACTGTGATCAACAGCCGGAAGTGGGACGGCTGGGTCATTACGCTCAGCGAAATAAGCCAGTCACAGAAAGAAAAGCACTGAGATTCCAATGGCCAAGTTCACAGAAGCAGAGCATATGACAGTGGCTGCCAGGAACTGGGAAGAAGGGGAAGTGGGAGCTGCTGTTCAGTGGGTGGAAAGTTCCAGTTGTGCAAGACAAGCACATTCTGGAGATCTGCCGTGCAGCCTCAGACTTCTCATTGGCCATACTGTTTCTTGCACTTAAAAATTGTTAACAGTGTCTGCTTCACGTTAAGTATTCTTACTAACATCTAAGGCATTTATGAAGCAGCATTATGTGGGGCTCCCAGTGACACCCATCTTTAAAAAATTATATATGAAAGCATTTGGTGTAAGGAAAGATGGAGATAGATTTTTCTCTCTCCAGTGTTGTTGGTGGGGGAAGGATGTGGTAGTCCACTCCTGAAGCCATCTCGAAACAGTCATTGAAAACCCTATGAATAACAGAGAAGCACTGATATAGAGCCGGGGATGGCACAGGGTCAAGGAGTGTTTCATTCTGTTGCACGTAGGGTCACTGTGAGTCGGACCTGACTCGAAGGTGCCTCATACCAACAGTTTGGTTGGGGAGAGGTTGTGAAGTGTGGAGCAGCAGCAGCCATTTTGTTGTCAGTGAAAATAGCCAGTTGGAGGATAAAGCCCAAGTCCTAGGACCTGGGTTCTTGCTGATCCCACTAAGGTGCTGACTTAACTGTCTCTGGTCCCTGTCTCTTCTGATGTGTAAGATAGTAAGCTTCCTTACTTTCGATGCCTCTTTGGGTTGAGTTTCTATTCCTGACAGTTAAGAGCACTGGACCAACGTGCCAAGCCCTGTGGATAAAAAGTTGCTTCCAAATTGCTCTTGACATTGTGCACCTGCCTTCCTCGTGACCCAGAGGCCTGCACTCTCACCGCCAGGGAGGCTGGACACCAGGGTCCCCATCTCAGCACAGGCACAATCTGTGGCCCAGACCTGTGTTCAGTTTCCGACTGGAGGTCTGCTGGGAGACCCTCTGCCTGCTCCTCCCTGGAGTTCAGGCTTCCTCTCTGGGCCTCAGTTTCCCCATCTGTGAGCTGCGGATGGTAGTCAGGCTGCCTGTATCACAGTGTGTTGTGAGGACTACATGACGGGCATAATGCCTGGGGTACGCTGCATGCTCAGCGTGAGCTACCCCTGTTCTACTGTCAGGGTCCCTCTGCCCTAGGGACAAGGTAGCCCCGCAGGCCCCATATACAGAACAAGATCAGGAGCTTCAGGAGGCTGGAGTGGAAATAAAGGATCCAGCCAAATAAATCAAGAAGCTGCCGGGAGGCATCGCCTGCTCCCGGGGAGGGCCAGGGTCCTTCTGGAGAGGGATGTGGCTTCCTCCTCCAGGTAGCCCCACCCCGGGCAGCATCTGTGCCTTCCAAAGGCCCCCTGGTGGCCCCAGGGCTCGAGGGTGTCCAGCCTCCCCAACAGGCCCTGTGAGGCTACCTGGCTTCCAGGGCACCTGAGGGCCGGGCTGCCCCGGACGGATTGAGCAACCCTGCTGAGGACATATTTCCAGCTCACGCCAAGCCCCGTCCACTCACTTCCCCTCACGGCCGCTGACCAGTAGGTTCCTTGTCATTTCTCAGAGGACAATGTGACCCTTCCTGGGAACTCTCTGTGATGCAGTGGAAACTGAGTCATCCCGAGATCGCGTCCCCATTCACCTGTGTCCTGAAAACCCCGCCCTGGTTCTCAGAGGGTGAGAACAGCCACACCCGGGCTCCCCACACGCGCTCTCAGGCAGGCTCCAGGCTGAACCCCATTTCTAGGTGAAGACGTCGAGGCCCAGAGAGGCAAAGCAACTTGCTGGTAATCGAAGGGGCCGTGGTGAACCCCAGCGATCGTGCGTGGAGATGGAATCATGCTCTGTCAGATGGTTAGCAAAGAGCCTTTGCAGGAAGAAAGTCACAGAAGGAAAGGAGAAGTTCGGCTTGCTGATGCAGCCGTTCACTCGTTCACCAAACACGTACTTCTGCAGTAGGCACTGGGGGGCCTGCCAGGTCCTTTTCACTAGGAACACGGAAGTGGACAAACAGGAGGCCCCCACCATCCCGCGACTCACTGTTTAGTGGATACAACCAGTCGATATCAATCAATAATCCATCAAGGCCTTGAACATTTGAAATTGAGGCTGCTGGGGGCCTATAGTGGTCAGACCCACAGGGGCCTTTGGGGTAGGAAGACGGAGGCTTTTCCGGGGTTTTGGCTCCTATAGAAATCTCTCAAGAACCCTGAGCCTGAGCCCCACGTCAGATTAAGCTGCGAAGAGAAAGATCCAAAGGACCTCCGTGGACCTGGTGACCTCACAGAGTTTGTGGGGTGGCAGAGTCAGCTGTTTCCAGATCCCAGCCCCAGCCCTCGCCAGGGTGTGACCCAGGCCAGGCCATGTCCTCTCTCCTCAGGAAGCCTCAGTTTCCCCATCCGGAGATAGGGATGGTGATGGCATTCGGCATCATGGTGAGGAGACCAGGGTCAGCACGCAGTGCCACATGAGAGACCCAGTCCGTCTGAGAGAGGTGGCTCCAGAGGGCCCAAGGGACGACGACTTGTGTCTTGGGAAACCTCACTGGGTGTTAAGCACCTCCATGGTGCAGGAGCCCCGTGGCCCCTCTCTGAGGGAGGTGGCCGAGTAAGGACCATGGAGACCAGTGTGTCACATCAGAAGGCCACTGGCCTCAAGAGGAGCCAGAAGTCCAGATGTGGTTGTAAACTCCCAAGTTTTAAGTGTTCCCATCTTAAAGGACATCAGGCTCCTGCCTCCCGCCTCCCAGGATGGCCTGCTGGTCAGCGTTGGGAGGAGGCCCCTTGTAGCACCGCGGGTGGCCAGGTAGTGCAGCCACTTCAGAAAAGTGGCAGCCCCTTCCCGGCAGGCAGGCACAGGGTTGCCCACGCGAGCCCATAGGTCCTAGGTGGGGACCAAGTCCAGCCCACGGTGGCCACGCACAGCCTCACACAGAGGTTCCCGGCTGGGGTCCTGATGCCCAGCACCTGATGGGAGAAGACGGAGCCAGGGAGCCCAGCACAGAAAGGCATCCCTATGGATGGTCGCCCAGCACAGAAAGGAGCGGCAATGGCCACCACGGGGTGACTCCACAGGCACAAAATGTCCAGAAGCACAGTTGATGGAGGTGGCCAGTGGCCGGCGACCGCGGGAGCCAGCGAGGCTGGGGGCGCCTCGCAGTGGGGGTCACCGCGCTGCAGTGGAGCCGGTGGTGCAGCCCTGCACATGCGGCCGGGACCTCCAGAATCCGCGTTCTCGGGGACCCCGTGGGACTGTCCCAGAGCGGCACTTCCCCGCAGCCTGGCGACAGGCAGACCCAGTGGGGATGGCGGAGGAAGGCCATGCTCCTGCCATTTCCCCTTTCCGACTTCCTGAAAATCAACATTGAGCCTTGAGCCGCGGGGGCCTGCCGGCGACTCACAGCTGCAGGCCAGAAGGAGGCGGAGCGAGTGGGCCTGCGGTCCATCCAGCTCGGCACCAGGACCCACAGCCTGGGCCTGGCGTCCCCTGCGTGTCCATCTGAGAAGGTTCCAGAATCCGTGCTGGTGCCTGGTGGGCAGGAGCTGCCCTGTGGCCCCTCCTGCCCCCTCCTGGCCTCTGGAGGTCAAAGCGGGAAGAGAAGCTACATAGGCTGAGCCAGACGTCAGGGCCTAGGGACGCAGGGACCTGAAGGGAGAGGACCAACGGGAAGGTGAAGAGAGGACTCAGAGCCCCTCCAGGAAGCCAGACGGGGCTTAGAGCCAGGCAGGCGCTGGAGAGAGCACAGTGGCAGGAGAGACCACGGGCTGCAGGAACTGAAGTGCGGGCTGTGTGGCCTCTGGCCAGTCTGTCCCTTCACACGTCAGCCACTGCCTGAGGACCTAGTATGCACTGTGCTTGTGCTAGGGAGACACACTGGACCCTCATGGCTTTGAGGTTGTGGAAGAGGCAGGCAGAGGGCCAGTGATGTTCTCCATGTCCAGTGTCACATAGGAGTCTCCAGGACCCCAGAGACATGAGTGAGGGGCTCTGCTTTAGACAAGGTGATCTGGGAAAGGCTCTCTGGGGAGGAAACATTTTAGCTGAGACCTGAATGAAGCATGAAAGCCTCAACCATAAGTGCAAAGGCCCTGAGGCTGCAGTGTGCCTGGCCCCAGAGACAGAGGTCAGCACAGCAGGAGCCAAGAGAGGGAACAAGGAAAGGAAGGCGAGAGGGGAAGCTGATGAGGTCTGGAAGGCCACGAGGGAGGGGCTGGGCCAGGAAGGGCTTTGTAGGCAGGTTGAGGACTTTGGATTTCTGTGGGAGCCATGGAGGGTTCTGGGCAGGGGAGGCCTCCACTCAATCCAGGTTCTAAAAGGATGGAGAATGGACTGGGGTGTGGTGATGGAGGCAGAAGCAGGGAGGCCAGGCAAGAGATGACGGCAGCAGGCCAGGGGTGGAGTGACATGTGCGTTACAAACCGCATTGATCCTGGGTCCTAAAACCCGGGTGGGGCTGGGGAGACCGGGCTTTGGAAGGGGCATCATGGTAGAGCTCAGGCTGCAGCCTCAGCTGCATGTGAGCTGCCCCGCATAAGCCGGGCCTCCCTGGACCTCTTCCCCTCATCTTTAAAATGGGGCTGACATGCCTGCCTGAAGGCTTGCAGGAGGAGATGAGATCACCGTCTGTGCAAAGCGGCAGCCTGGGCTGGGAGCCGGACTAGCGATTAGCAGTCACGGCACTAATAACTAGGTGTCTGGAGGCAGAGCAAATCCCGCAGCGCACCTTACCGGAACAATGGTGTGCAGGGCACGCACACACCCATTGTCCCACTCACAGTGCGTGGGAAAGGGGCAGACCCAGCATGTGAGTGGGAAACATGGACCGGGAACGCCAAGGAAAGCTTGAGTCAGTGACAGGCATAAGACAGTTAAGGGTGCGCCGCTTCAGCTACAGTAATGATGGAGAGATAGAAACTGAGCTATGTCCGGAAGGCAGGTGGATTAGTCAGGGCTCTCTCCGTCACAAAGGACAAAACCCCCAGTCAAACAAGTTTAAGCAAAGGAGAATTTATTAGGTCACATTTCAATAAACAAACACAAAAAAAATTCCAGAGATGACTTGCTTCAGGTACGGCTGGATCCAGGTGCCTGGGTGATGGGTTTTTTGTGTCTCTCTGGAAGGTTGAGTTAATTCCTACACATGAAGCACTAAACAGGTCTGTAAGCATCAGCTGTTATTTTATGACAACAGCTGCTGGAATGGCTGCGACACTCACTCTGTCCAACCACACTTGCCCTCACTGGTGCTGTCTGTATCACGCCGCCACCTCTGCACCAGCCCTGCAGCCCATGCCAGCTCACAGTTACGCGGACATCCTTGAAGCTGGAGGTGTGACCAGCTTCACTCAGTCTCCAGGGACTGAGAGAGGTGGAGAGGGGGTCCTGGAGGAATGCTGGGAAGTCAGCAGGGACCGGCTGGGCACAGTTACCCCACGGGGGCCAGGCTGGTGCCTCTCTGGCCTGCCTGGCCCGGGGATGGTCCTAGGCTGCAAGCAGCTGCCGTTGCTCTGAGCCCCATGGCCTCCCATTTCCCCAGGTTCCCTCCGGGCACCAGGAGGCTTCTGGAGCCAGACAGGGTTGGGCGATCCCTAGTTCTGTGCTCAGTTAGCGTCACCATCCATGTCTCGGTTTCCCCATTTGTGACATGGAGACCATCCTGCTCAGCTCACCTCCCTGATTTCACAAATACCACTGTGTGATCCCCAGTGGGTGCACAGGCCGTAGCACCGCCCAGGGCTGACCCACCCCGAGAGGTGGTGTCAGCGGCCCATGCGACAGCTGAGGATGCAGGGGTGTGGAGGCGCACAGCCAGGGGAGGTGCCTCTGGGACTCCAGCTGGGACTTCCGGCTCTGTGGACCTGAGATCAAACTCATGGCTGTCTACTCGGTGGGTACCTTAAGGGGGACCTGTCGCTGGCCAGATGGCCCCTCTCCCTTGCCTCTGTTTTTCTCTTCTGCAAAATGGCCTCACAGCTGTGGACCAGAGACAGTGATAGAGAAAAAGAGACAAAGCAACAGGAAGATGATGTAACCTGTCCTTGGCATGGACCCCCTGTGGCCTGGGCACACTGCCAGGTGCTAGGGATGCTGTGTGGACATGGCGAACTCCCCGTCTGCTGGGAGCTGAACTTCCTGCCCACATGGGCCCGTGTAAGACGGGTCCACACGTAAGTGAACAAGGCAGTGCCAGGTGGGGAGTGTTCTGGAGAGACCGGAACTGAGGACGGTGGCCTGGGAGAGGAGACCTCGGGGCTGTGGTCTGCAGGAAGCAAAGGCCCGTCTGGGTCTGGGGAGGTGTGGGTTTGGGAAGCACATTCCAGGCAGGGGAGCCACAGGTGCAAAGGCCCTGAAATGGGAGTGGGGGAGGCGGGATGGGGCCAAACCTGTTCTTGCTGCTGTGTGGAAGGGAAGGGTCAGCCACCCGCCCTGACACAGCTGGGGCTGCGGAGAGGAAGCTGCCTTCCCCAGCCAGAGGCTTCCAGCAGGCCGGCCTGGCCTGCCCTCTTGGGCCGACCCAGCTGCTGTGGCGGCACAGCTGTCCTGGTCCCCTGTTTAATTACAAGCAATGTTTTCATCCTAATTTGATTATGCTGAAGACGCCAGGGATCTGCAGCCGCTGTCGCCCTCGATCCTTCTGGATGGCTCTGGCGAGGCCTGGCTCAGGGGCCTGCAGAGTGGAACAGCAGGGGCTCATGTGGGCAGCCCCCTGCCCTCTGAGTAGCCCTGGGCTCTGACAGCTGTGCCCAGAGCAGAGCAGACAGCAAGTGGCCGTCCTCTTGCGGGCTGGGTGAGGGCAGATCAGCCGAGTGAGGATGGGCCTTGTCCACCAACGCCTGGAACGGCAAGGTGTCACAGGCTGCCTGCAGGTGGGGACCTGCCCGCAGCCGCCCCCAGGAGCTGTGTCTTGGGCTGACTCCCCAGGGAACTCAAAGCCCCAGCCGGCCTCTTGGGCAGATTCTTTCCTGTGGCCAACAGGACTGAAGTCACAGTGGTGACTGATGACCAGTGGCTGCTGTGCTGGGCACTCAGCAGGGCACCTCCTGGTGGGCCCTCTGCAGAAGGAGCCCATAGTGCTGGGGCGGGACTCGAACCCAGACCTTCTGGGTGGGTGGCCACTGAACAGGGATGGTTCTGGGCCCATTGTCCTCTGCCCTGCTTCTGGCTGCCGTGTGTCCTGGGCCGCACCTTTGGGACAATCCCAGAAGTGAGTGTCCTTGCACCTGCACGTGCACCATCCGTGGAGAGTGGAGCCATCCAGGGATAGGCAGGAGGGTCAGGCCCTCAGGAGCCTGTGCACCAGAAAGGCCCACAGGCCCTGAGCCCAGGCCCTTACTGCGCTGGACACTCCCAGGAGGTCTCAGGACCTGAGCCTCTCATCCCCACGGGCCCGGCCAGCAAGGCTGGGCAGCTGCAGGCCCAATGCCTCTCTCTGCTCCTACCTGCTGGGCTGGAACTCTTGCTGGACCATGGCAGGGGCCAGTTCCTTCTTTGCTTTCACTCCCTCTATAATCCATGCTCCCCACATGATCAGAGAATCCCCCAGAACCCTAAGCAGGTGAGGTCCCTCCCTTGGTGAAGACCCTCCACGGGCTCCTCCTGCTCTGGAATGACCCTGCCTGGCGTCTCCTGGTAATCTTCAGCCACACTGGCCTCCCACCTGTTTCCATAACCCATTCAGCCAGTACCTACCTCAGGACCTTTGCACTTGCTGGGCCCTTTCCCTAGACTGTTTAGTCTCCAGATCACATGACTGCCTCATTCTTGGCTGACACATCACCTCCTCTAGGAGGCCTTGCCTGACTCCTCACCCTCCCTCTGAGCCTGTCTTTCCCACACCCCACCCTGGCACCCTAGAGCTCCCAGAGGCAGCTTTCTGGACCCCACAGTGCTGACCCAGGTCCTCCTCTGCTGAAATCCTCTCTTTGGCCTGACTCCCCACAACCCCAACCCAAAGCTACAAATGAGGCTGCTGCTGCTGACCACCCTAGGCTCCCTCTCCCCTCCCCTGGCCTGCTGACCAGTGGTGGGCTGGATGCTTCTCACATTGCTGGCCTCTGCCCTCCGATGCCCACAGCCTCCACCCAGCTAGTGTGACAGAAACTATGTCTGGACCCAAATGTCCACACTGAACCTTGGGGACCCTCCCTGTCAATCCTGGGCCACCGGCCCCTTTGGACCCCCCAGCCCCGGGGGGTCTTCAGTCTTCTGGGGGCCCCCCACAATGCCTTGCACCAATCAGTTGGAGATCTGATGATGCCACCCCCTCCAGGAACGTCAGCTCCATGAGAGCCAGCTCCGTGGGCTGTCGCGCCTGTGTCCCCATGCCCCACCCCTGCCTGGCACCTGAGCTGGAGCTCAGTTTATGATTCAGTCTCACCTGCTTTCGGCCCCTGTCCCCCTTCATCTGGACGGTCAGTCAGTCAGTCAACAAACATGTGCAGATTCCCACACAGGGCAGGAGTGGAGATGCTGAGAGGGTCCGATGTGGCTCCTGCCCTTGGCCAGGCTCTGGGATGACCCAAACACAGAGGCATTTTACCTCAAATACGGGGGTGGAGGGTCAGGGTGGGCTTCCCATGGGTGCCGAGGCAGGACGGTGACCCCTGGGTGTCTGGAGGGCTGCCAGGGAGCCTCAGGAAAGACAGTGGCAGGTCACCGGGTGCATGGCACAGCGAGTGTCCCCGTGGCCACTGGCCTGCTCACTGGAATTTCATGCTATGTAAAATTCACCTCAGTCTTTGAAGAGAGAAGAAAAGGCAGAAAGAAATAGTGCAGGCAAAGCTCAGGCAGAGGAGAGCACGGGCAGGAGTCGGCCAGGACAGAAACTGCAAGTCACCGCGTCTGGCTGGCGCTGCGGGCCGGCGGGGCAGGTGTGGACGGTGGGCAATGAGACAGGAGCGCCGGCCAGGGGCCTGTGCCCGTGGGGAGTTGTTGGCACTTCTTGCTGAGTGAGCTGGGAGCCATGGAAGGTTCTAGGCAGAGGAAGAACACGCTCTGATGGCTTCTCCCAGAATCCCTCTGGTTGCACACGGAGAGGAAATGCCAGTGGAAGGAGGAGGGGCCAGGAGGAGGCAAGGGCCACACTCTGGGTGGGAGAGCACAGGTGCCCAGCCCAGGGCGGCCAAGGAGGGGAGAACACGGGGGCAGCTTTGAGAAATCCAGGGCACAGACTGACAGCTGTGAGGACTGGGATGTGGGGTGACGGAGGAGCCTCAGGGATGACAGGCAAGCAGCCCAGCTCAGGCCTGGCCCTCCCCATACCCCTCCCCGGCAGGCAGGCACAGGGCCAGCTTGGCCCTCCAGGGCCTTGGACTCCTCCTGCTACCTGGGTGCTGGTGAGCTCTGGTCGGCTGCTTGCCCTCTCTGGTGTGTTTCCAGAGTGCCTGTGCGTTGTGCTCTGGGCACCTGGGGCCAGGCCTGGGTGGGAGGGGCCCAGCCCTGGCCCTGCCCTGGCCCTACCCTCTGCTGGTGACCAGTCTTTGGCCTACACAGCAGCCATCAGGGACCAAACCTCTGATCCCTGGGCTGTGACCCAGGCCTAGCCTCAGAGTTGGGCTGAGGCTGCCCAGGCCTTGGGGATGGACAACCTCCCTCAGCAGCTTGTGGCCAAGAACCTGGGGAGAGGCCTGAGACTAGTCCCAGCTCTGCTCCTTCCTGCTGTGCTACCTTGGGCAAGTGACTCAACTTCTCTGATGCCCAAAGAAAAGAGGCCCGGACAGGAGGTCCCACCCCACACTCATGGTAGGTATGAGTACCAGTCTTTCCCCTACTCCCAGGAGCTTGGGAGGCTGCAGCTGTGCGGGAAGCAGGGGGCAGTCGGGGATGGGGGTCCACGCAGCATCCCTGGACCAAGGGGCTCAGGATCCCCGCCCGTTTTAAAAAGGCATTGATGGGCTGGGCGCAGCGGCACACGCCTGTAATCCCAGTGGCTCAGGAGGCGGAGGCAGGAAGATTTGCAAGTTTGAGACCAGAAGCAGTCAGCGTATCTTAGCAAGACCCTGTCTCAAAAAGTGAAAAAAACAAATGGGCTGGGGATGCAGCTCAGTGGTACAGCACTTGCAAAGCATGCAGGTACAAAGCCCTGGGTTCAAATTCCAGTACCAAAAAAAAAAAAAAAAAAAAAAGGCATTGATAAGCTGGGTGCGACGGCTCACACTCGTGTTAGGTATGAGCGTGCGTTCACAGACTGGAGCTGTGCAGCTTCTGGTGGGATCTGTGTGGGTGAACTTCACCGCCATCTGGGGCCGTCATTCTGGTGGTCTGGGCGCTCCATCGATGGTCGGTCTGGCTCCCCCTGCTTGTGGTCCCTCAGGATGCCCTGGGTTTCCTGGCCTTTTGAGAGGCTGAAAGAGGTCTTGGGGGAGAAAGGAGGATGGGGGACACTGGGCTTGTCACCTGCCACCCTGTGTTTCCTGAGGCCCTCGTGACCCTGGGCCCTTCTCTTTGCCTGGGCCCCTCAGGCTGCTTCTTGTCTTCCCCCAGAGGTGGCTGGAGCTACATTTCTGGAATCTCAGAGAAGCTGCTCCTACCTGCTCTTCAGGGTCTCCTTGGGCTCAGGCCAGGGTGGGGGGGCTTCCCCGTCACTGTCCTGTCTGTCCCCACCCTGGATGCCGTCTCTAGCTCTGGGGGGAGGAGCCTCTCTCTCTGCCAGGCATGAGTTGTCCTGGCTCCCAATGCTTCCTGGGACCCTGGGCTTGCTGGGTCCCTTTCCCTGCTCTCCCCGGGGCTCAGGAGGCTGCGGCTGGGTGGGAAGCAAGGGGCAGTTGGGGGGGTGCACACAGCATCCCAGGGCTGAGGGACTCAGGATCCCCACACCTTTTAAAGAAGCATTGATAATGTAGAGAGATAAAGGGGGAGAGGGTGGTCTCAATGTAAACAACGCAGCTTCGTGAGTACATAGGAAAAATAAGGGATTATAACCCAACATGCGTTTGAGTTTTACCACATATTAGCCATAAGGCTCCGTAAACCTTGTGGGTTGATGAAAGTGTTGCCAGAAGTGATGTAACGGTTGCATAATGGAAAAAGCCAATGCTGTGTTCCTCTGTACCCCACCATTATTTACCAAGAAAGGGAGGAAAAAAAGGCATTGATAAGCTCGGTGCGAAGGTGCACGCCTATAATCCCAGCCACTCAGGAGGCGGAGGCTGAAAGACCACAAGTTTGAGACCAGAGGCAGCCTGTGTAATTAGTGAGACCCTGTCTCAAAATGAAAAGTAAAAAAATGGACAGGGGCACAGCTTGGTGGTACAGTACTTGCAAAGCATGCAGGCACGAGGCCCTGGGTTCAACCCTGCGTGCTGAAAAAAAAAAAAAAAGCATTGATACCCCATGATACCCCAAGAACCTCTTGCTTACATGGGGTATATTGGTAGATATTCCTGTCGGCAATAAAACTAAGAAATGTTGTTGCTTTTGTTAGGGGACGTTGAATGTTTATTTATTTAATCATAAACACATTATGTGTTAATGCAGTCAATAACATCTCTTTAATATAATACCATGCATATAACATGTAATTATATTTGATAAGCTGTTGTTATGTGCCGTCGAGTCGAGTCCAACTCATAGCAACTATGTGTACAACAGATTGAAACACTCTCCGACACTGTTCCGTGCCTGGCACTATTGTCAGTGCTTCTCTGCTATTCATAGGGTTTTCACTGGCAAATTGTTGCGGGAATAGGCTGCCAGGTCCTTCTCCCTAGCCTGCAGCACCTGGTGTTCCCAGGCAGTCTCCCATCCAAGGACTAACCAGGCCTGACCCCGCTTAGCTTCCGAGATCAGGTGGAATGGGATGCTAGGGTGCTATGGCTGCAGACATTCCATATTATCTGTGTCAAAATCTTCATGCAGGAGGTAAGTATGCAATTCACGGCAGTGAAGGCAGGGGCAAGGCCTGGCGCCAGGACAGGGTTCACACTGTCCTGTCCTCGGGGCCCCACTGTGGACTGGGGTTTGGGGTTTGGCTGAAGCAACTGAAGATCCACTTCGCCAAGGCGTGGTGGAGGAGCTGGGGGCCCTGCAGTCCAGGACACTGCCAACCCAGACCTACAGAGACTCACAGTGTGGTTGCCATGTAGGATCGACAGCCTGTCACTCAGGGTTCCAAGTGCTCCCCACTCACGTGAGGATGAAGGTGAAAAAGACCAACTATGCTGGAAACCCTGTGAAGGGGTCCCAGGAGCTCCCAGGGGTCCTCAGGCCACCCTGAGAACGGCTCTGCTCTCAAAGAACAATGTCACATGGTGCTGGCTGACTCCCTCGAGGGACAGGCCAGGATATGATGAGGAACACAGGTCCAAGTCCCATCTCTACTGCTTCCTGGCTGTGTGTCCTTGGGCAGATTACTTTGCGTCTCTGTGTCTCAATTTCCTTACCTGTAAAATAGGGAGAATGAGTCCTACCTCCAGGCTTGTGGCCTAGACCTGGGGAAAAGCACAGAGTAAATGTGAAGAGTTTGTTTGTATCAGTGCTTTGTCTTCACACACTCCTTGCCACAGGGCCTTTGCATAAGCTATTCCTTCTACCTGAAACCTCCTCCCTCTCAGCTTTGCCTGGAAACATCTTCTCACTCTCAGCTCTCCACTCAAGAGCCACCTCCTCCCAGAAGGCTTCCCTGACCTTCCCAGAAGCCTAGCGCCTCCATTGGAGGATCCAGGGTGAACACGGTTTGTAAGTTTGCAGGCTGAGCAGGTGATTTTCTGTCTCCCATCAGGTTGAGCCTGGGCTGATGTTGGCCTCTACTGTAGTAGCTTGTGTGGAACGAGTGTTGTAGAAAGAATATTAGTCACCAAGGCCATCTCTGCTGTGACCCAGGTCCTTGTATCCTTGGGATGGGAAAGCTGGGGTAGCACCCCCTTCTCGGCCCACACTGAACTATGGCAAGCCGGAGGGCAGCTGGGAGGAGTCTGCAAAGCTCAGAGAGCTCGCTGAGGACCCGGCCACAGAGCCCTCTCTGGGTGATGCTTCCCCTCTCCCAGCAGCTCTTTCCTCTCCCCAGGTGGCTTCAGCTGGAACTGGAAGCCGCCTCCTCTGTCAGCTGCACACACACCACGGCATGGCCCCTGGCAAATGTTCCGCTCCCTTCCAGCCTCCCTCTGAGAATTTCCCCGGTGTCTCCATCATGAAGGCACAGGTCACTTTGCCTATTTGTCACCCTCCCCCCTTCCCTTTGTTTCCAAGCAACCCAACCCTCAAGGGCAGGACTGTATCTTCGTTATCTTTGCACATCTACAATCAAGCATTGGCCAGGCATGCCACAAGTTTCTAATACATACTGTTGAAATGACACAAAGACAAATGTTCAGAGGGGTTCCTGCCATTGATGAAGACTGTGTCAGTGTTGGGCTGCAAGTAATAGGAACGCAGCTCAAACGGATTTCAGTAATGGAGGAGATTTATCTGCTCACATTAACAAACCTGCAAGAAGGGTAAGCTTCAGGCTTGGTTTGATCCAGGCTCCCACTCCTTTCCTCTGTGATTTACCCAGCTCTGCCCACTTCTCTGGGTGAGATTTCATTCCTCTAGCTGTTTCTCTTCATGGTGTTAAAATAGGCACAGCTGTTCCAGGCCTAATTCTATTCAGAGGAAGATGATCTCTTGTAATGGTAGTTGGAATTCAAGTATTTTTTCCACAAGCCCAGAATTTTGGGTGTTCTCCAGGCTTAATGGACTGAACCGATTACCTGTTTACCCTTACACTAGTAGCAGCAGCCGAGGGGCAAATTTAGAGAAAACTAGTTTCAATTTGGAGTCAGGAGCATGGGGATCATCCACTAAAGGGAGATTCTGAGTGGGGGAAGGGGGTTGTTACTGTTGTCAGGTGCCATTGAGTCAGATCGGACTCAGAGCGATCCTTACAGGGTTGTGTGGCCACCCCCCAAATTGGAGTAGACAGCAAGGGAAGAGAGGGGTAAGCAAGATAGTCAAAACATCCCCTCCAGGAGTTTAATGACATTAAAATCTGGAGGAAAAACCCGAGTTGTTCTTTGAGCAAAAACCAACCAGTGAAAACGTGGCCAAAGATCTACGCATTTCACAGAACCTTGTATCAAAGACAGGAGGATGGAGGTCTCCTGCTCTCAATTGAATCCCGCCGGCCGATCCCGGCCGTTCTCAGGACCACAAGGGACTCTGCTGAGCATCTTAAAAAAGTGTTTGTTCTCTTGATTGTGATAACAATACGTGCTTGTTGTCAAACTATTTAAATCATGCAGAAAAACATTTAAAACAGTGGTTTTCAACCCAGGGCGGTTTTGTCTCCCAAGAGATGTGTGGCAACATCTAGAGACGCTTTGGGCTGTCGTGCCTGGGGGCAGGGTGCTCCAGACATCTAGTGGGTGGGAGCTGGGATGTTCCAAACTGTCCTGTGGTGCCCAGAATGACCCCAAATGTCTATTGGGCTGAGGCTGAGAATCCCGGGTTTAAAGAAATGTAAACGTTACCTCAAATCCTCCTAGATAGAAATCAACGCTGCTGGCCCATCAGGGTGCATTTGCGCAGGTGTGTCCACACAAGCTTCGCACAAGTGAGGCTAGTATGTGGACATGTTTCTCTGCGGTGTGTCATGGCTGCCTCTACAGGGCCATTTAAAATTATTACTTTTCATACAGATCAACACAATGTCTTAAATTTAAGATAATCTAATATAATTTTGATGGTATAGCTCATGACATGGGTACCACTGTTAACCCAGTGAATTCTCAGTGGCTTGGCATTTCAGATTCCCCACTAATCTTTTACCTTGTAAACAAGGCTGCAGCGAATGCTCTTGCCTACACAGATTACTTGGCCTATTAGGTGTTGGAACAAGTGCCTCAAAGTGACATCGCTATGTTGCTTTAAGACTGCTGGCCATGGGGGCCCGGCATGCTTGTCATCCCAGAGACTCAGGAAGCAGAACGTTGGAGGCCAGAGGCAGCCTGCGACACTTAGCGAGACCCTATCTCAGATAATAAATAAAAAAGGGGCTGGAAGTGCAGCTAAGTGGTAGAGCAATTGCAAAATATGTGCGAGGCCCTGGGTTCAACCACTCAGTACTGGAAAAATCAAAAATAAAAAATGCAACCAACCAAAAAAACCCTCCTGTCCATGAACATAGTGCACTGTGCAAGGTGTCATTTTGCTCCCAGGGGCCTTTATGTTGCCCCTTCAGCACAGAGTGGTAGAGCCTAGTTCCCTACATCCTCCAAACACCAAGAATTCCCAGGCTTTTTTTTCCTTTGCCAATCTGTTAGGGGGAAAGTGACATGTCATTGTAGCTTTTATTTGCATTTCCATGATGACTGGCAGAGTGGAACTTCATATGTTTGCTGGCCTTCTCTAGTTCTTCCTTTGTGAATAGTTGATTTTATAAGATGTTTACCTTTTCTTATTGTTTTGCAAGAACTCTTTGCATATTAAGGAAATTAACCTTTTCTAAGAGTTCCACAATTGACGAGTTTTTTTCCCTCCCCACCTTCCCTCCTTTCCTTCTTCCATCCTCCTGTCTTTTTTCTCTTTCCTTTCTTTCCCCCTTCCTTCCTTCCTTTTTTTTTTTTTTCTCTTGTGCTTTCGAAGGATGTGCCTAACGTTCTGGCGAGCAGTTCATGAATTACATTAGGAAATAACTGTTGTAACAACCTCATTTAACAGCTATTCTTTGTTCCCGCCTCCTGATAATGCTCGGAGCCGCTGCACACAGCCTTTGCCCACTCCATGTCATTAACCCTTGCTCTTTTCCTGCTGAATAGCAGATTGCTTTCCGGACTGGGAGCACAGTTTCATTTTCACCTTCCCACTGGCTCTGTGCCTGACGACTGTTTACATAAGAAATGATTTGATTATATTGTACGACCAATGGCTGTCTTTCTCAGAGTGAAGAAGCCAGAAACATATAATCAAAGCCATTAACTGTGCGCAGAGAAACACAGCCCACTCTAAATTTCCCACCAACCATAATAACAGTTTTCCAGGGAAAAATAAGAATAGGGTTATGGTTTCCTAATAAAAACGTGTTAAGGGAAAAACTTTTAAAAGGGGATTGTGGCTTTAGCCCAGCCGGCCTCTTGAATCAGGCCAGCCTTGACTAAGATCTCAGCTCTCCTTTTTACTGTCTTTGTGACCTTGGGAAAGTCATGTATCTGCCCTGAGCCGCTGTTTCTCCATTTACAAAATAATTTCAACCTCAGAACCACTGAGAGGATTCAGTGACATAATGCATATGAAGCAGATTTTAGTTGGAATGCCTTCAGCCACAAAAAACAGAACACTTGACTAGAGGTGGCAAAAAAAAAAAAAAAAAAAAAAGGCCAAGGCATTCATAAATTCATCCTTCAGCGTTGCTTAATTTGGAGGCATGAAGATATAACCAAGGACTCACATTCTTTCCATTTCCCTGTTCTGTCGCTCGCAGCAAAATATGGTTGCTTCTCCTCATAGTTTCAAAATGGCTGCTGCAGCTCCAGGCATCGCAAACAGACGTGATAATATCAGGCAAAGAAGAGGAAGGGCATTTCCTCCCATGTGTCTGCTTTTATGAGAAATCTCCCCTACAGACTTCCCATCGGCTAAGATTATATCACATGTGTAATTATAAATTGATCACTAATGATGGGAGGAAAATTACTCCAATTGGCTTAGATCTAGAGCAACTCACTTGAAGGCTAGGGAGGGAAGTGGTCACTTTCCCTGAACACGTGGATAGATGCACCCAACAAACCTGGATCCTGCTAGAGAAGACATGGGCAGGGGTCGGAGAGGTGACCCCCTCTGCTGCATAGAGCCCCTTCCTTCCCCTGAGCCCTTCCTGCCCGCTCAGCAAAGCTCCTTAGAACCCCCGCCCCCGCTATAGGCTCTGCAGCTGCCCTCAGCACGATTACACTCATTCCTGGATTGTACAAATGACCCGCAGGGCGGCCGGCTCTGCCAGCCAGGGGCCAGATTTGCTTCATTTCCCGAGAATCCTCAGTGCCTGGGAGGGAGTGAGGGCTTCATTTTTTCCTGAAGAAATGAATAAATCCCTTGTCTGCCCTGTAGCCAGCACAGTCTTCCTCAGAAGCCAATCTCATCACCTGCAGCCTCTGTACCTCCTGTCTACCTTCAGAGCAAAGTCCACAGGGCTTACTGTGGCTTTTCCAGGCCAGTTGAGGCAGATCCTGCCCCTCTTCAGCCCCACCTCACCTGCCCCTCTCTCCCTGCGGCCCTGGGCCTTGTCTGCGTGCTAGGCTTTCTTGGAAACTTTGTCTAAAAGATTCTCTTATTCATGGGCAAGCTGAATTCCCAAGCTGCCTCCTCTGGGAAGCCCTCCCTCCCCGCCCCCAGGCACCCCGGCAAGCTCCCCTGAGGCACCTGTTTGCCTCTGCCTCAGTCTGGCTGCCATCTGAGCTGCTGCTGCAGAGACCCGCTGGCCTCAGCTGGACAGTTGCCTTTCCAGCGGTGGGAGGTCCAAGGCTGGCAGGTTGGTGTAGCTCTGCAAGGCTGTCCTCAGGCCACAGCTTCCAGTTAGGCCCCAAAAGGCTGCTGTAAGCCCTCCATCACACCTGCATTCTAGTCAGTGGGGGGGGGGGGGAGGAAAGGACGACTTCTTTCAGGTATAGAAGTACAGGCTGGAGAAACTGAGGCAGGTCCCAGTCCAGTTCTACACACATTTTCTGGGTGCCTCTTGCACATAAGACCCTGGGGCTCATTGTCCAGTCCAGGTGGCCAAGGACAGCCACTGTCTCAACAAACACTGTGTCTGGGGCTGGCAGACCAGCCTGCTGGGGAAGGAGAGGCATCCCTGGCACTGATTCAGAGAGAGGGTAGAGTCCATGGTCAGAGGCAGGAGGCATGGGGGGGTACAAGGGGGTGCCCCCGCCCCTGCTGAATCCTGATCTCACCTGGTCCCTGGCTACACTTCCTGCCCCACCCCAACTTTCTCTGGCCTTGGGCCCAGCCCTAAGCCCTGAGCCCTCAGGGTGTCAGGTGAGGCTCAGCTCACCCCAGGGAAGCTGGAGGAGGCCGGGGAGGCCGGGCACCTGGAGGGAGGCCTGCAGGCTGTGACCCCCCCACCCCGCCCAGCGCTACCTGCCGTGCCCTCTAGGCTCTCCCTACTCTGCCACCCCAGGCTCCTCCAGCTTCCAAAACCCTTCTCACTCTCCGAATGTCACCCTGCGTGTGGTGTGTGTCTGGGCGGTTTCCCAGCCGATCACCTGGGGTGACTCTGAGAGCATCGCCCCTGCTTGGATTTTTTTTTTTTTTTTTTTTTTAGACAGGATCTCACTATGTAGCTCAGGCTGGCCTTGAACTCAAGATCTTCCTCCTGCCTGAGCCTCCTGAGAGAGCTGTGATGACAGGTGTGGCCACCGTGGTGGCCCCTGGGCTCTTTCACTTTTCGTCCCCAGCAAAGCACGTGGGTCCATCTTCTTTGCTGTTGGATTCTGAGCTGAGCGCTGAGCCTGGCACGTGGCAGGGGCATGGTCAGTGTCGGGTGACCCCAATGTCCACGGTTGAGAGACCTTGCCTTGAAGGGGTTCAGCTGATTGTACATAAATTATACCTCAAGGAAGTCAGCCTAAAATGACTTCAATCTCAAAAAGAAAGAGTCTAACCACAATCAGAGAAGGAATAAAACAACTCTGTAGAACACAGCAGGCCAATAATAGAGCCGGAGGGGTGGCTCCGTGGCCGAACCCTTGCCTGTTACATGTGAGGCCCTGCCTTCAATCCCCAGCTCCACAAAAACAGACAAAAGGCAAATAATGATTGGAAAATATAAATAGCCAATACCTAAGTGATGGGGGAAATGCAAATTATGACCAAAGTAATGATTCCCCCATCACGACAAGGGGAGAGAGTCCAGGTGACAGTAGGTGGTGAGTGAGCATGGGAGCAGACCCCGTGGAGTGCTCCGGGGGGCTGAGGAGCGGTCCCAGCTTTTGGAATGCAGTGCCCACCTGCTGGGCAGTCCCAGGTCAGAGGACACGCGCCTGCCATGCGAGGCTGAGTGAGGTGCTCCCTAGGGTATCTTCACGATAGTGAAATCGTGGCAGGAAAAGCTGAATCTCTATACACACGGGGCCAGGGACGTGCAGGACGGCCGTCCCTGTGGTGGCCAGAGGAGGGGATGACGCACAGCCCACTGAGGGACGGAGAAAGGCGGCTGGCGCAGCACCACGCGTACGGGCTGTTTCCACGCAACTGACGCAGAAGCAACCCAGGGAGGAGGCCACTGGCGCTGGCCTGGCTTCCATGCCCTTCCCGGCGTCACAGGGCCCCGATGTGAATGGGACACAAAGAGTCCCCATGAAGCCATCCCCTCCCCAGCTGCCTCGCAGCCATGTGGGGGCGATGGAGGTGGCCACGTGGCTGGGGTGGGAGCCAGGAAGAGCCAAGAGGAAACCCGGCAGGCGGGGAGCTGAGGAAGGGCCCAGGGATGTGTCCTCATCACACTCTTGCCCTTCCCTGCTCTCCTGCCTGGGCTGGGCACAGGCATCTCTTGAGCCATGAGTTCGAGTGTTGCCTGCCCAGCCTGGCATCCTAGAAGCCGGGCCTTGGGCGCAGCCCTGACCCAGTCGGCCAGCTCAGGCTCCTTTCACACAGGGAGGGTGAGCGGCCACCTGCCCAGACCACTCAAGCCTGGTCCTGCAAACTCCTGTGCCAACGTGCATCCAGCTGTGCCCCACGGGGCTGTGGTCAGGAATCGTCTACACCAGCAACACTTTAGAAAGACTAACAAGGAGTTCAACCCAACCCCACTTGTCTGAGAGCCTTTGCTGCCTCCCTGGTTCTTTTTCACCCCAAATTCCAAGGGGAGACCGGTGGGCCACTCCAGCGGCTGGGGGCTGCTTCCCCGGGTCCCCATCTTCTGCAGGAGCCTCGTCTGAGTCACCCTGCTCCTCCAGCCCAGACACGCATCCCTCGGGGCACACCCCCCCCCCCCGCCATTTGTCCTCTTCCCAGAAGCGGAGGCCAGCTCCCTTTATCTCAGGACAAAGTCCTCTGGGGAAGAGGAGGGATGTCACCTGTCAGCACGGGGTTGGTGAGTCACCTCCCACGGGCTGGAGGCCACGGCCACCTGACCTTTCCCTCTGGACCCCCAGTCCCTCCTGGGGAGGAAGATGAGACTCTTGCCCTGAAGACAGGGATGGCGACAGCCGGCATCTTTGGGGGGTGGCCTGGAAGCTGACCTGGGAGGTCAAGAACGCAGCCCTGGGTTCACAGCCTGGGTCCCTGGGTCCTTACCTGGTGACCGGGGAGTCACTTCCTCTTTCCTGACCCCAGTTATGCATCCAACGCACATGCATCCTTCCTGCACGCTGAGCCAGCCAGGGGTGCTGAGGGTGCCGTGCTGCCCTGAGGGGCACAGTGAGGGAGACCCTGAAAACTAGTAAGGAGAATTCTCGTTGTTGTTGTTAGGTGCCATTGAGTCAGTGTCTGACTCATGGCAACCCTAGGTACAACAGGTGAAACACTATTGTCAGTGTTTCTCTGCTTATTGGTAGGGTTTTCAATGGTGGATTGATTTTTGGGACTGGGTTGCCAGGTCCTTCTCCCAAGCTCAGTTGGTAGAGCACTGCGCTGCAGTCTCTGAGGTCCTGAGTTCGATTCCCAGCACCGCAAAAATGGGAGAAGGACCTGGCAATCCACTCCAAGGCAATCCCGAAATAATCAGCCATTGAAAACCTTATGAGGGTCACGATGAGTCGGACTCGACTCAATGGCACCTAACAACAACAAATGTCCCACTGACATTTAAACTTTCTTCATGGTACCTGCTTCGGGGTGAGATGGAGTGAAGCAGGAAGGGGCAAGGAGCACTGATGGACAGGGACTTGGTAATTTGAAGGGTGCTCCGGGAAGCTTCTGGAAACATTCACACTTGGCAATGATCTGGAGGAGCTGAAATGGAGCCCTGTCGTGATCCTTGGGAAGGGAGTCTGGAGCAGAGGGACCCACAAGTGCAAAGGCCCTGTGGCCACAGTAGGCAATGATACGTTCCTACAGTAGGAAGAAGCCAGTGGGCTTAGAGGGAGTGTCAGAGAGGCTGGGGCATGGTGTGGTAGAAGCCACATGGAACCTGTGGGCACTGCTTGGACCTTGTCCTTCACGGGGGCCTCAAACGGGTACTGAGCAGAGGAGGGGCAGATGGGTCGGTCCCTGTAAAGTCCTAGGGACTCAGTAGGTGCCTAACTGCGGCTGCCACTGTGCCTGGCTTTCCTGAGGTCAGGAGCTGCCTGCCGTGCCTCTGGGTCCTTCCCCATCCCCCGCTCAGGGTCCTGCCTCACCTCAGCCTCTGTTCTTCACACACATCCCTGAGGCTCCATTTCCTTGGCTCCAAAGCAAGGACAGTGGGGCCGGCTGAGGACCTGGGCTGGTGGCTGTGCTAGGTACCTAGGAGAGGCTCAGTGAGCACTGTGTTCTCTGTGGCCAGGAGCTCAGGTGCTGTTTTCGAGAGCTGGAGGACAAGCCGTGAAACCTTACTGCAGGGGACACCACGCAGCAGCAGGACTGGCGGCGTGTGGAGCCTGACTTCAAGGCAGAGAGTCCTGCGGGAATTCCGCTGAGACACAAGAATGTGCCCAGCCTGGGAAACTCCAGACAGAGCTGAGCTGACCTGGGCGCTGGCACAAGATCCTCGGTCAGCCCGGGGAGCGGGGAGGCAGGGGACTGGCTGGCAGCGGGCAGGAAGAGACTCGGTCTCAGGAATATTTTGTAAATCTATTTGGGTGCTTGATTCTTAGTTGTATCTGTAAGAATTCAACAAACTGAACTTAGGGTGTGGGGGCATTTCATTTATCACATTCCACGTTTTCTTTGTCTTTTCTTTCTTTCTTTTTTGAGACAGGGGACAGTGTCGCACCATGCAGCCCAGGCTGGCCTTGAACGCGGAATCCTCCTGCCCCAGCCTCCCCAGTGCTGGGATTACAGGCGTGCGCCACTGTGCCCAGCTTTCCACTTATTTTAAAAAGACCCAATGTTTCTTCTTGTGGTCATCACAAGTTCTTGGCCCCCAAGACCCCCATCTACCTGTCTTGATGCTGTGGAGACCCAGAGCCAGGTTCAATGTCCTTTCCTGCCTCTGGCCTTGCCAAGCCTCCGGCACCTAAGGGAGCAGCCAGTGTCGTGGGGCAGGGGTGGGGATGGGGGTGGGGGGTGAGGCAGCTGCACCTCCTCCTTGACCTCTTCCCCGGGGGTCATCGAAGCCTCGTCTCTGGTTTGTTGAACAGGACTAAGGGGCCCCTGTTTCTGAGCTCCTGCCAGCCTTGGCAGAGGAAGGGGTGTGAGGCCCGTGGATACCTGAGGCTCCCAGAAGCAAGAGTGACAACTCCCCAGAGCAAACAAAAGCCGTCAAGGCAGCTGGGGGTGGGTGGGGGGAGAGCGGGGTCTGCGGCCAGACCGCCAGGGCCCCTTGCTGCTCCTTGGCACCACCCTCTCTGCCTCAGTGGCCTCACTTAAAGAATGAGGCAGACAGGGGCCCTGGTTGTCATGGGGAGGGAAGGGAGAAGCCTGGCACCTCCTGAACAGTGCCTCACAGAGCCCGGCCCTGCCCCATCCCTCTCGGGGTGGGAGGGGATGGTGCTCACCCCACCAGGACCCTCTGAGAGCTGGCGCCCTGCCGTGGTGCCTGGTGCGTGAGTAGGTGGGCAGCCGGCCAGCAGTCCCAGCTGTGGGGCACCTGGGTCCCAAGCCGCCAGGGGCATCCCGGGCTCCTGGGGTCGGCGCCCTGCCGTGGGCCAGTTTGCTTCCTTCCTCTCCGCTGGGTGCCAGGCCATCCCAGAAACCACCTGATGTCAGCAGAGCCGCCCACTGCCGGGAGGAAATGGGCGGGCGAGGCAGACGTGCCCTGCGGGGCAACAGTCAGCCTGACACAGGCATCGGGCACCAGCACTCATCACTTTCGGCCCTGGTGCGGTTGCCCCCACAGCGGGTCCCAGTGGAGGGGCCGAGGGGGCCCCGGGGTCAGGCTCCAGCCAGTGACAAGGCGGCTTAGCTTCCCTCCTCCCACCCGAGCTGTGCATCCCAGGAGGTGTGGCTGGTCGGGGGGCAGCCCGTCCGCCACGTGAACGTGCAACGTGGGGGCGGAGTGCGAGCCGGGTGTCTGTGCGCGTGTGCCATGGGCCGGCAGGAGCAGCGTGGATCGCTGAGTGCAGAGGCAGCGTCGAGCTCATGGCTGCATGGGTCTGGCACGGGCATGGCGGGACAGTGTCTTTGTTTAATTGCACGTGTCAGTGCAGGTCCGAGACCTAGGTCTGGAGGATGGATTGGGAGTGGGTGTGCGGAGCCTGCCTGAGTCCATGCTTGCTGTGCCACAGTGAACACTCCCTTGAGGGCTCCTTCTACACGTGGAGCCCCGGCTCCCCTGCAGGAGGGTGTCCAAGGGCAGGTGGGGTCAGCGGGTCAAGTGGTTTAAAACCTACGTGGACACGGGCGGTGGGGAGGGTGTTGACACCCAAACGTCACACTGACCAACCAGACAGGTGCGGGCTGCAAGTGCCTGGCTGGCCAGCGGGCCCTGGTGAGCCCAGTTCTGCCCACACCAGCATTCAAGAGGGCTTGACCTTGGGTCGTTCAAAGGCAGACCAAGCCAGCAAATGGCCAGCTTTCAAACCAGCCAATAATAAGAACAAACATCCATCCATCCATCCATCCATCCATTCATTCACCAGGATCTGCTCAGTGCCTATGCGTCAGACACAGATCCTGACACCAGAGCTGCAGTTGAGAACAGGACGGACTAAAGTCTAAATGAATAGCAGGTGGAGGAGGTTAATTGGTGGTAAGTGCTGCAGATAAAAATAAAGCAGGAGAGATGGATTGAGACCATCAGGTGGGTTTGATGTTTTCACAAAAGTTGAGTGAAAACCTAAAGGAAGTGAGGTGACCGGTGAGCCATATGGATATTTAGGGGAAGAGCATTCCAGGCAGAGGGCACAGCAAGCGCAAAGATCCTGTGGTGAGTGCATTCCTAGTTGTTCAAGGAAGAGAAAAGGGGCTCATGCAGACTAGGTTTTTTAAAAAACTGATTATAAAAGTGAACAGTGCTTGTGGAAAGACCTAATGATACAGTAAGAATAAAAAAGAAGTTGAAAGCCCAGAGTAACTGAAGGGAAGGAGGGGGAGAGATAAAAGAGGATCAGGGATGTTTGTTGTACCGATCACTTGATAATCAAAGTGATTTTCCATTTGACGAGGCAGCACCAAAATACTACAGCTGTGTCCCGGCTTCCCGCCACCGCCCCAGAACGCCCGGCTCCTTGGTGGCACTCAGCCCAGCCCCAAGCTGAGCCAGGCCTGTGGGAGGTACTCGCTTGGCCTTCTGATCCTTCCATGTCCTGAGGGGGGAAGGAGAGGTGGGCGCCACCCCCCCCAGCGAAGTGACTTACTTATTCCCAAAGTCCCAAAGGCTGCCTGCCCGGCCCTCAGCAGTGACAGCGTCGCCTCTTCCTCCTCCCACTTTTATGAGCTGCGAAGGAGGCTTGTCTTGCATTGCACAATTGCCCTTAATTGCCGTTTCCTCTCAGTTATGAATTATGTCATGGATGCAGCCGCTCACATTATTAAACTTCCACGGACCCTTATCGTTCGGAACCCGGCCAGCTGCCGGCCTGACCTACTTTCCCACCGGATTTCAAAACGGCCTCCCTCGGCCTCTTGGACTTTTCCTGAGGAGAGCGCTCTGCTCAAAACTCCACACTAAAAATAAAAAGTAGAACAAGGAAGGGGGCCACCGAGGGCCACAGGAGGCCGGAGGCAGAGAGCAGCCCCTGGTGGTGGCCTAGCCAGGCCCCTCCCTGCCTAGAAGTTTCCGCAGGAAGCCAGGCTTGGATGCAGAGTTCCCGCAGGGACAGGCTGAGACAAGAGCCCTTGGGGGGCCCTGGCCCGCAGACCGGCTCCCTCCTTCCCTGTCCTGCTTGGCAAGACTGAGTTTGGAACCAGGCAAACCTGGGTTCAAATCCTGTTTGTGCCACCGATGACTCATTCATTTCGTCACTCACTCACCTCCTGGCTGCCGGCCCTGTGTTGGACACTGGGGAAAGTCCGGTGACGAGGACAACACAGTTCCAGCCTCACGGGGCCCAGGGTGGAGTGGGCAGTGATTAAAAGCAAGGGTAATGAAGAAAAGATGACCAGGGGGCCTGGAAGGCCATTTGCTGAGCAGGTCAGGGTGGCTCCCTGGAAGGAGGGCCCATTGGCACTGAGATCCAGGTCCAGGTGCAGGCTGAGTTGGGGGAAGCACCAGAGGCATCATGCAGGGCGGTGCCTTCTTTCAGGCTCCCTCGAGGATGGGCAGGCACTTGCATCACGGCCTCCTGATGCTTTCACCCTGGGCACTTCAGCCTGGTCCTGATCCTGCTGGGAAGGAAAGGAATCTGAGCAGTGGGCACTGCATGTGCAAAGGCCCCGAGGCAGAAGTGAGCCTGGTGCTGTGGAATAGCGAACTGGGGAAGAGTGTGGGGTTGGTGGCATTTAGGGGGCATTGGCAGGGGCCTCATAGACCACAGTGATGATTTTGTGAAAGGAGAGTTGAGGAGGGCTGTAGGTGGAACAGCATTTTCAGGAGAGGTGGGGATGGCTCAGGATCCCCTCTGGGCTCCACGGAGGCTGGTTCCTTTACGGAAGTAGTGGGGATAAGAAAGTGCTTGCCTCCCCCGCCACCTTTTCTATCTGGGAAGTGGAGACAGTGGCATCAGACTGAGCCCACACCTTTCCAGCCAGCTTAGGGATTGACCTGGGATTGCACAGCGGTGAGGGCACAGCCAGATCAAGAAGCAGATCCTGTGCTCCGAGGCACGCGGCAGCAGGCGGAGGCCATGCCCTGGCACACGAAGGCCCAGAAACACAGCCTCGTAGCCCATCAGTGCTCAGCCGTGGAGGGCGAAGATTTCCTTCCTACCTTGTGCCTGTGCGTGGGGCTGAAGCCTGTGCGTGGGCCTATAAACATATTCTTTTAATTATTACACAAATGGAACAGGCTCATGGATAAAAATTTGAAAATGCAAATAAGCTAAAAGAGAAGGCAAAAAAAAAAAAAACCCCACAACTTAGAGAGGGAGGAGGGAGGAGGGGGAAGGAGAGAAGGGAAAAGAAGGGAGGGAGGGAGGGAGAAGAGAAGGCCCAGCATCTAAATGAACACGTGGACTGCCAAAGCGTTCTCGAGGACACTCAGCAGCACTCTGACATAGCAAAGGCCAGGCCACACGGGCGCATTCAAGAGTGCGGCCCTTCCCGCCATCTAAATGGAACAGGTTCAGTGCTGCGCGGACACCGAAGCAGGGAGGCAGATCTCTCCGTGCTGGTTTGGAATGGATGACCACGTGAACTGCGAGAAACAAGATGCATGACAGACAGTGATTATAGATGCCACCACGTGCCTGCCACGTGTGTTTCCAGGAAGGTGGGGATGCAGCGCCCTGCCATCCAGCAGATGCCCAGACATCTCTGGGGAGCCCTGCGCCTGACAGCAGGGCTGTTCTGGGGAGGGCAGGGCGGGTCAGAAGTGCAGGCAGAACATTCCCTGCCCATCTCTCCGCTGCTGGGGGTGACCGAGTGGCTCTTCCCCGGCCGTGCCTCGAGTGGCATTTTAGCAATGGTCCAAAGACCAGCGACGCCCCTCTTGGGCTCAGAGACATTGCAAAGGGTCTCAGGCGATCTGGTCTGGGGTGTCCCCCAAGGCCCCCAAGCTCAGGGTTCCTGTGGGGAGCCTGGGGGCATGGGGCTGGTAGAGGAGGCCGGGGCCACCGACCCCCTTCACTGGGAGCAGAGTCCCTTTCATCTCATTTTATAGGTCGGACATCAAGAAAAGGCTCTGCCATAAAAGACTTTTGCCTGCTTTGAAATTAATTTTTCGAAACACTTTAATCTTGAATCATCTCTTCATTCTGCTGCTGAGGACGTGGGTCCAAAATGGAGGGAAGGGGTGGCTGGTCCTGAGCCCAGCTGGGCAGCGCCGGGTGTGAGTCGGGCTCTGGCCCCGGGCCTCAGCTCCCACGTCTTTCCTGGATGTTTGCACCCCACTACAGGTGGGCCAAACCACAGCAGCACCCACGAGTTGGGCGTCCTGCCACCCATAGAGGCAGAGAAACCCCAACTCCTTCACTGGGAGAGGGCAGCCTCTCTCGAATGGCCTCTCATTTCCCCCAGGGCCAGACCCCTTCGTGCCTGGGTTTATCAGAAGCCAACTTGCTGTGAGACTGCTATTCACAGTGCCAATCAAGCAAGGGCAAGGAAACCAACTCAAAGGGACTCTGTCCCACGGGAAGAGTGTCTTTGCTTCTGTCCAGTCCCCGGAGACCACCACCCTCTACCAGGTGTGCATACAGCATTAGGAGCACAGAGGCCCCCGTGGGGAAGGCTGGCCGTGTCCTCTGTCCCAGAGGCCAGGCAGCCACGCAGGGGTGATGGGGCGGCCCTGTGGCGTGGAAGGGCTCAGGATGGCTTAGCTGGGCCATTCTGATTGTGTGACCTTTGTCCTTAAGGGTGGGCCCAGCGCAAGGTGGCTGTTTCCCTGTGGGAGGCAAGAGGAAGGGTCGAGGTGGGGCCAGTACCCTGCCATGCTTGGATGGTGCCCAAAACCCTCCCGAGCGCCCCACTTGGAGACGGTGGCTTCCTTCTGGTGGGTCACATGGGGATCCTGTGGCCACCCCCTGTATGAGGGCACCTAGGAGGGTGGGGGCCTCTGGCTTGCCTACTGCCACCTGCAATCACATGGGGACGGAGGGACGGAAAGTGCTGGATGGGCAGCAGGCAGCACCTGCTGCAGGTGGCCCAAGGTCACTCATGCAGTGGCTCAAAGACGCCGTGTCCACCCACCACCCTCCCAGTGGGGCTTCTGTCCTGAGACCTGTCTGGACCCTTGGGTCGGGGACGGTCCCCTCCTTGAATCCAGGAGCTGATGTCACTGAAACAAAACAGTGGCTCTCCCCCTAGGAGGCAGAGTCGGACAGGCTGCGCCTCCCGCAGGGCCCCACCTCTGTGCCGCCCGGCCCCCTTCTTGGCTCCCTATCGGCCCCTCTCCACCTCCCCAGGAGTGGCTGCCGCCTGTGACCACAAGGATGCTGCATAATAAGCTACCCTGCGCCCTGGACTTTCCCAAATGTGAGGATGGCGACAGGTCTGCAAGCTGCCACTAGCCTGATGGGGCGGCTCTGCGTTTCTGAGCTGGACCCCTGCTCTGTTTCGAGTCCAGCTGGAGGCCAGCAGCTGGCTGGGCTGGTGGGGGCTCCTCTCTGCTCAGGTGTCCCATCCTTCTCCTGGGACCTGTGGCCCGGGCAGGCCTGTCTGCCCTGATGACAGCAGCTCAAGAACCAGGGGACACCCCGTTTCCCAAAGCCTGGACTGACTGACACTTTGTCACTTCACTGCTTGTGTTGGCTGCAGGAAGGCGAGGTGTGGACCAGCACTGGCCCTCGGTGGGAGGGTCCCCGCGCTCCCACAGCCCTCGGTGCTCGACCCTTGCCCGGCCTCCAGCCTCCCTCTGGCTGCCGCACAGGCTCCTTTCCTCACTCATTGCAACCCTGGGCCATGGCAGCCCGGCTCTCCTTTCCCTGCACATGGTCTCCAGGCCCTTGGTGCCAACAGTGTCCATATCGGTAAGTCCTGAGCCCACCTGCCGCCTGGGTGCGCCCGCTTGGACACCCACAGAACCCCTAAATCTTTTTCCACTCTGACCCCTCAGCCTCAGCCCCCTGTCCCCTTCCCCTGTATCCCAGTGGTGTGACCCCACCCCCGCAGCTGCCCGGGCCAGAGAACTGGACGCTAGCCGGGCCCTCTCCACAGTCCCCCGCATCTGCAGCGGACACCAGCCCTGGCTGAGCACTTCCTCTGTGCCAGTCATGGGCCAAACCCTACAGGCCTCACCCAATTTATTCCCCGAACCGTCCCTGGAAGGAGGCACTGGTGTTAGGACGTCTGTATCCCAGATGACACTGCTGCCTTGCCCACAACGTGTGTGGCCTTTCTCAGGAGGTGCAGTGACCTTTCCTGAACTACTGGACGACATAAACCCAGCTGAAGACCCTTCATGAGTCTTACTGCCTTAGAGACCTGAGCTAAGCCCCTGGGTCTGGGGTAGTCCTTCCACAAATGAAGAAATGATTGAGCTCATTGAGTGTACCAGACAGTATCCAGGTACCAGAGAAACACCAAGTCCCTAAGAACTAGGTCCAACAGCAATAAACAAAATAGTAAACATCTAACAAGCCAGGCGCTATGAAGGAAACAAAGCAGGGTAAGGTCACTGTGTTAGGTGGGAATCAGAGTTGGCCTCTCTGATAAGAAGGTATTGCAATGATGTAAGAGAGCAGCAAGTGCAAAGGCCCTGAGGCAGAAAGGGGCTTGGTAGAGACTTGTGGCAAGAAGGGCTTGCTTTGCACCTTAAGTGAAATGGGAGTGATGAGAGGCTTTAGAGCAGTAAAGCAACGTGTCAGGACAGGTTTCCACAGGATGCCTCCGACTATGTGCGGAAAACAGTGTGTATGGGCCCAGGGCGGAAGCAGGAAGCAGGGTTTTGCAGGCCTCGTAACACTTAGATCAGAGCGAGGATTCAGGGGTTGAATGACATTCTCAAAAAGCGCAAGAAAACCAAACAGGATCTGCAGGTTAACCAGAAACAGCCGGAAGGTAGAAGGTGCCTGAGTGCAGCTGTCTGTCCTCGGCCCCTCCGCAGCACTGGGGTGCTGACCTGCGGTGCTGCTGTGGCCGGCAGGTCAACCCCATGCCCCCGTGCCTACTGCCTGTTGTTTAGGGAAGTGCTGCGCGGGATGTGAGCATTCGGCAACCCCTGCGTGGCCTGGGCCACGGTGTCCCAGGTCCCACCGGAGACGCTGGTGACGTTGGACCCGTGGACCATCACTGACGCACTCACTTCTGCAAAAACAAGCCCTGCGTCCACATGCGTGTGTCCCCTGGCCCCAGACACATGCATGTCACCGCATGATTCTCTGTATTTATGTTTGTGGTCTGGGTTCCCCCAGCCTGTGACATCAGATAAATGTGATGTTCGCAAAACAAGCAGAATCTCCGAAGGGGAAGAAACAACACAGCAGCTGGACCTGGCTTCCTCGGCAAGGCCCCTCCCCTTCCCATCCCTCTCGCCCCTCGCCTCGGGTCATCTGCTCACACGCTGACATCATCTAAACACACCTCATTTTTCCACCCGTTTCTGGAATTGTTGTTTGTGGACCCCCTAAAGCTTATTACCCGTGACAGTGGGAACGTGGCCCGGTCCCCAGCTTTGGGCAGTGGCTGGCACTGGTGCATTTCAATAGATAGTTCTTGCCCTACTGACTGCTTTCTGATTTTTCTTTTTTTTTTTTCCGGTACTGGGGGTTGAACCAGGGCCTCAAGCCTGCATACTTTGCAAGTGCAGAACCACCAGCCCATTTTTTTTTACTTTTTGAGACAGGGTCTCCCTAAGTTACACAGACTGCCTCTGGTCTCAGACTTGTGTTCCTCCTGCCTCTGCCTCCTGAGCCAGGCATGTGACACTGAGCCCGGCTTGCTTTCTGATTTTTAAAATTCACTTTGCTTTTCAAAAAGCAAGTCAGCTGAGTTATTTTGAATAGTTACGTGCTACTCAAAAGTGAAGGGGTGTGGGGGCGTGGGGGCTCTGGGGCCTCCGAGGGAAGGTGCGGCCTCCTGGCTTATCGGAGGGTGGGAAGGAAGTGGGCACCCGGCTTCCCACAGCGCAGGGCGAGCCGCAGGCATCCAGCGGTTCTCAGCCTGGCCGGCCGAGCCCTGTAGCCCCAGAGATCTCCCTGCCTGGGACAGGGTTATCTCTGCATAACAGCATGTCCAGTCCCCGCCACGGGTGAGGCTGCCCCAAATCTCAGGGGACAGCAGGGTGCCCTGGGCCAGACATGGCTCATGGAGGGGGAAACAGGGGAGTTACTCAGCCCATAGTCTGACACCTTGGGATTTTGCCATCATTAAAAAAAGAAGAAGAAAATCAAGAGATTTTGGGAGAAAATGAAAGACTCATCCCAACGTGCACAGAATAAAATGAGAATAAATGTATGGGAAGACGTCACATCCTGAAACTCACACATCTGCCAGACTATATAAACTTAGTGTGATTTCAACTCATGAGCCACGAAATTTTTTTGATTGGGTAAAATAATCTTTGAGTTCACAAAGGAAAGTAAGAAACACAACGGTGGGGAGGCTTTGGACAAAGGTAGTGTTGAAACTCGCCAGGAAAATGGAATATTTACTCCAGGATGCAGCAGAGCACACTATCAGCAAAAGATAAAAATAGGCGCTCATCTTCTACTATATATATAAAAAAAAAAATCCAGAGATTTCATATAAAACATCTGGAGTTCTGCCTTGTCCCCAGGTTCTGGCCACATTGGGCCCTCATTTGCGCAAGACAGAGAAGGGCTGAGGCTGAAGGGGCCCTTGAGGACTCTCCGCTTTGCCACAATCCCCACCACTTCCTAGTGCCTCCTACCAGGCTGCCTGCAGCCCTCTACATGTCTTGTGTGGGCCCTGTGGTCATTGGCATTTGTAGTCCCTGAATTTGAAGCAGCCCAGCAAGAGCCTGGGCACATGAGAGGGACTCAGAGCATTGGAAATGGGGTTTCTGCTGTCAGCCACTTTGGTGATGAGAATCCCGCACACCACCCCCAGAGTTGGGAGCAGTGGCACATGCCTGTCATCCCAATGACTCGGGAGGCAGAGATGGGAGGAGGGCAGGTTCGAGGCCAGAGGCAGCCTGTACAACTTAGGGAGACCTTGTCCCAATTTAAAAAAAATAAAACAGGGGCTGGGGGTGCAGCTCAGTGGTAGTGCGCTTGCAAAGTATGTGCAAGGGCCCTAGTTCAGCCCCTAGTACTACAAGAAAAAAAGAAGAAGAAAAGAATAAAGAAAGAAAGAGAAAGAAAAAGGAAACCACTCTCCCTCAAACTCAGGGCTTTCCTGCTCAGCTTCCAAGGGAGGAGCAAAAAAGAGAAGAAAAGGAGGGAAGAGGCGCGCAGGGCTGAGGGGTGGCTTTACCTTCGCTCTCCTTTGGTTGGGAAGGAGGGGGAGGTAAATAAACAGTCCCCCCGGCCCCCTTTGATTCCCCTGCCTGCCCTGAACAGCTCCAACGCTGCTGCGAGCCAGCCAAAGTGAACGGGCAGCCTCACCCTCTTGCCGCGCTGCCCCTGGTGTTTGGAACCCTGGACCCCGAAACCTTTGCCTGCACCCAGCCACCAGCGCCCATGGTGTGTTTCCTTCTGGCCTTTCCCGAGAGTGTAGACGCAAGGCAGGAGGCAGAGGGGGAGAACGCCTCATGTGGAAGCCGCAGGTTGGAGGAGCGAGATCCTGGAAGGGGCCCTGGAGCATGAGGGCTCCCAAAGATTCCCCAAACTGGGGAGTTCTGGGAGCATGAAGCCCTCAGGGCTCTGCCCTGGCCACAAAGGAGGCCAAAGGAGCGTGAAGTCCATGGTGGCGTGTGGAGGTGTCTCCCCTCCCAGCTGCTGGGGACAGAGCAGGATGGCTGGGTGGCCTGCATGTGGCTCTGAAGTCACCTGTTTCTGGTCATATGACTTTGGGCAAGCGAGTTCACCCTGCCAATCCTCGGTTTCCCCATCTGCCCCAGAACCTGCCTCACAAGATTGCTATCAAGTGCATTGTTGTTGTTGTTAGGTGCCGTTGAGTCGGTATTCGACTCATAGCGACCCTCATAGGGTTTTCAATGGCTGACTATTTCGGGATTGCCTTGGGAGTTGATTGCCAGGTCCTTCTCCCATATCAAGTGCATAGTAGGTGCTTAAGATTGGATGCTCTTTTTCTACAAGAGCTTTGAGAGGCCCTGGGGGCGGGGACGAAAAGACGCCTACGCCTTGGGACCAAAAAGATGAAAGTGGACTGATGTGAAATTCAGGTCCACGAGGTCAGGAACCGGCTGGGGAGAGAAAAGCAAGCTTGGGACAAAGTTCAGTGTTAACAGAAGGCGTGTACTTCATGATGTCCCCAAGGAGGCCCTGCGGGTCCCTCTGCTTTCCAGAGCGGCTACACCGCAGCGGGCACAGGTGGAGAGGCTGGGGCAGAAGTTTCCTCCCAGCTCCGCCCCTTCCAAAGTAGGGGACCCAAGGATCCCATTCTCAGATTCTCCACCATAATATGGGCCCATAATAACAGCAGCCACGCATGCAGTAAGTGCTCAATGAATGTGTGAAAGTCACAAGCCACAGCCACTCTTCAAGCACGAGGCTACATGCGGGAGGCTAGGAGAAGCATCGGAAGTGTGGACCAATAGGGCTCTTCCTCAGGAAGCTCCAGGCCCACGCCCACCTCTGCGGCCCATCCTGGGGCAGGCCTTGCTTTGCTTGGTACGCTCCCAGCCCAGTCCCCAGGGCAAGAACGGTGACAAGAATTTGTTCAATGAATAAACAAGTGACCCTGGATACTCAGTGGCATCAGCCTTCACTGATAGAAAAGGAGGCTCAGAGAGGCCTTGGACAAGGTAATTTGTCCAAGGCCACACAGCCTACTTGTTCACCTGGAGTCAGAGCTGGAGTCAGGATAGAACTGGCTTCAGCCCATCTTTTCTCTGTCCGCTTCCTCCCTGGAAGCCTGCTGTCCCTCCCCTTCTTGACCACATCCTACCCATGCGTCCCTGCTGTGGCAGAGGGAGGGCAAGAAGCCCCACCGAGTCCCTCTTCTGCGGGCCTCGGGAAGGAGGAGCCTTCCCCTCTGTCCCTGGTGGGTGAGGAGCAGGGGCTCCCACCTCTGGGCCTCGTCAGCCTCAGGCACATTCTGGGCAACCTGCACCATATGCGCGTCTCATAACTGAATCACTTGTCAACATTTACACATTGGAGATTTGGCCACAGGTGGTGGTGCACACCTGTAATCACAGCCCTCGGGGGCTGAGGCAGGAGGATTGCTAGTTCGAGGCCAGCCTGGGCTACATGGAGACCCTATTTCCACAACAAATGAAAATTAGATTTCTCACATAAAAACCAGAAAGCGCAGCTTCTGTCAGAAGGTTGGCACTTGAGCCACCCAGGCCCACGTCTCTGGTGTTAGTTACTAAGAGCTTCGCCCTGGGCCCCTGTGGCCCCTGTGGCCCCTGGCTTTGACCTGGCCCCCTGCGCTCAGCTCTGGGCCTCCCTCCCTTCCCTAGAGCCTCCTCGAGAAAAGCCCTGGGCTGGCTGCGGTGAGCCCAGGACACCTGCTCTCCCAGCCACCAGACTGGGCCCTCCGTCCATTCTCAGCCTGTGCCCTCCTGGGGCAGCTGAATAAACAGGCCTGGAGCTGTGCTCTAGATTTGTGTTGGGCAGAATAAGGGCCCCCAGAGTGCCTGTGTCCTAATCTCTGGAGCAGGTGTATATGTCACCTTATGGCAAAAGGATTTGGGAGGGGTGATTAAATTCGGGACCTGTTTTATTCTTTTGTGGCACTGCGGGGCAGCACCCAGGGTCTCGTGCCACTTTGCAAGTGCTTTACCACTGAGCAGCACCTCCAGCCCATTTTAAAATTTTTTATCTTGAGACAAAGTCTTGCTAAATTGCACAGGCTGCCTCTGGCCTCGAACTTGGGATCCCCCTGCCTCCGCCTCCCAAGTTGCTGGGATGACAGGTGTGAGCCACTGCACCCGGCCTCGGTTTAGGATCTCGACTCGGCTGATGGGGTGGGGTAGGCAATGTCATCACAAGGACTTTGCATAAGAGCTGAGATTGAAGGGGTAGGGGGGGCAAGTGTGCCCCTGGCCTCTCGGGCTTGAAAGGTGAGGGGGGCCCTCCCGGGGCTCCAGAATGGACCCCTGCCTTCCAGCACCTTGACTTTGGCCATGTGCGGCCCCCTGGGTTTCCCTCCTGCAGACCCACAGGATGATGGATTCAGGCTGCCTGAAGCGCCCTGCCTGGCCTCATCTGTTACCGTGGTGACAGGGAGCTCATAGCAGGTGTGGATCCCCTCGGGGCCCCTGGCTGGTGGTGGGCAAAGTGCTGAGCCTGAGTTTTCATTGGAGCAGGGGTGAAAAGGAGCCCCCCGTCTCGTGCCCTCCACCACCTCCACACCACCTCTCGGGCCTCAGTGTCCTCCTCTGAAGGGTGGGACACGGCCAGCCCCTCCCCCAGCACAGGCTGAGGACAGGGACCACAGCAGGGGGCCACATGGATGAAATCGGCACCACTGCTGTGACTCGTGAGTGTCAGCACCGAGCCACCCGCCTGTCACCACCACCTTCAGATCAGCTCCTTGTGTGGCGGAGCCGCTGAGTCCCCGGCCACCGCAGGGCGAGCGGGAGGGTCTGGGGAGGGGCCCTGCCTGCTGGCCCGTGCCTGGCTGGTGTCCCGGGGCGGTGTCCTCACCGCTGGAAACTCAAGCTCTGGTCCACGCCCGTCTCTGGCAATGCCTGCGCTTGCTGTCGCGGCCCTCTGGGGCCCCCGTGTCCTCGAGTGCCTGGCAGTCACCCTTCCCCTGACCCCCATGAGCTGCCTCCTCAACCCCACCTGCAAGTCGCAGCTGCCACTGAGTTTCTCTTTTTCAAACACACAGTAAGACGGAGGGGTTGCCATGGGCTGGGGGCTCTTGCTGTGTGCCTGGTGTTTCCAGCCTTTCCTTCCCTCATTCCACAGATCCCGTGAGTGCCCCTCACATCCCCTGGGTCTCGGATTCCGTCTGTCAACAACAGGCCAATGTCCCTGGCCTTCTGCTGCGGCTCACATTTCAGGGGTGGGAGGAAGGCAGCGGAGAGTAAATAAACCCGGGAAGGCTGTGGACGCCTTGTAGACACAAACTCACTCTGGCACAAGTACCTTACGAAGTGTTCATCCCCATTCTCCACGAGAGAAAAGCAAGGCTCAGAGAGGGGAAGTGACTTGTCCAAAGTCACACAACTAAGAAATATGCAAGCTGAGATTTGAACACATGACTGGCAGACTCCAGAGCCCATGCTCTTTCCCTCCCCAGGAGACACTAAGACGTTTGCCCAGTTCCACACACAGCCACGTCCCCCAGCAGCAAATTCAGCAAGCTCCTCAGTGCCGAGGGTGGGGTTGCTGGTTTCTGGGAGCCCAGTTTATTCCCACCATTCCTGGGGCAGTAAGCTCTGCCCTCCGTTCCAGCAGCCTTGGCCTAGGAAGGCCAAGTGCGTGGTCACTCTGGCCAGAGCCGATGGGAACAGGACATCCCGGTCCTCCTCCCTGGCGGGACCCAGCGAGCTATTTTGGGCACACTTTATTGATGGGACATGGTACCCTGCTGACCTCCTAATTCAAGCAGAAGGCTCCAGGCTGGTCTTGGGTGGCCGTGTCCCCAGGCCCCTGCCTTCCCTGGAGTGAGCACCGACCGTGGCCTGTCTATACCCAAGGCCAAGGGTGTAGCCTGAGCTGGCCGGCTCCAGGGACGGCAAGGAGCCCACTGGAGTGGACAGATGCTTGGGTCCAGCCAGACCACTGTTCCCCTAATTCTGGAGCCTGAATCACATCCTAGGCAGGCAAACCCAGACTGAAGATAAGAGCAGGTTTCAAAGTCAGACATGGGCTGGAACCCCAGCTGTGTCCCCTCTTAGCAAGCTTACAATGGGCACCCAGGGTGACCCTTGGAGACTCGGTTCCACTGTCTGTCAAGTGGAGCTGACAATGATCCTCACTTGGAGGCGGGCATCGGGCCCAACTCAGTGCACGGGGCTCCCAGCCTTGCACACGGCAAGCAGTGATCGTCAGCGGACGCTCGCTGGAATCCAGCATGTGCAGGCCCTGGGGCTCTGTTACTGCCTTGTTTTTCCCTCATTTCACCCTGCGCAGTCTCGGGGAGGCGGGTGGTGGAGATCCTGTGGGGGCCATTATTGTCCCTTTGCAAAGATGAGAAAATTGAGGTTTAGAAAGATTGATGACTGGCTCCAGATCACACGGCGGGTGTGGCGCAGTAGAACTGCCACGGCACTCAGGCCCAAGGAGGGCACAGGGCCAGGCCCAACACCTTTGCCCCCACATCCCTTCCCAGGAGAACAGGCTGCAGGTCTTGTGAACACCCAGTGCACATCACAGCACACTTGCCTGGGCCACCCCTGGGCGCCAGGTAGGGGCCTCCAGGGTGGGCGATCCGAGGACAGGAGTCCAGAGCAAAGGAGGGTTGCAGGACCCTCCCCCAACCCTCACCTCTTCCCTTTGGGTCACTGTGTTTCCCTGGCTCATTGGCAAAAAGGCTTCAGGAAGTTGGCTGGTTGGCAAAGGCCCCGGGCTGCCCTGGAGGCTGTTTTGCTGGGAGTGCTGGGGCTGGGTGCCAGGGTGCCAGGGCACAGCGGGCAGGGGAGGGCAGGGCCTCCAACCCCTGGACAACCCAAAGCCAGAAGTCAGTGTGGTGTCACTTTGCTAGAACACTCCTCGTGCCCTGCACCTGCTCACAATTCACCGGGTGCCCTGTGCACACACTGCAGCCTCCTTGGCTGGAGGATGCGGCCTTTTGTGATCTGCCCTTCGGCTCTCCTAACTTTCTTTCACACCAACGGACCGCCTCAAAAGACCATCCCCCGGGGCCGGGCCTGCAGCTCAGTGCTAAGCCTGTGCTCAGCATGGTGGTGGCCCTGGATTTCATCCCAGCACCCTGATGTCCCCCACTTCCTGCCGCGGTTCTCCCTGGGCTGCCCTCCCTCCATTCTCCTTGGCTTCTCCTGTGACTTCACGACTCTAGCATGGATGACCTCTCTGCAACAGCCCCTCCGTCACTCTGCCTCCAGCTCGAGGTTGCCGGGGCCACAGAGAGACGTCGCTTCTGGAATGAACTTTGCTGCTGGCTCTGGCAGCTGCCTAGCGAGGGGCCGCCCACCAGGCCCTGGTGTCACAGGGGACCTTGCGCTTCCTTCATCTCCCTCCCCCACTCCTGCCCTTTCCACACACCTCCCACAGTACTCAGCTCAGGGCATGGGGCATTTGGTCCCTTCTCACCACTCCTGCACACCCGGTCCATGACAGACCCCCGTCATCTGGGTCCACAGGTGGTTTCAACAAACCTGGGGTGGAAAATATTTGGAAAAAATATGCATCAGTACTAAACACCTACAGACTTTCCCTGTCATTACATCACGATTCCTTAAACAATCGCACAACAGCCCCTCCCCGGCGTCTCCACTGTGCTCGGTGCCGCGGGCCATCCCAACGCTTCAGAGCTCGGGGAGATGGAGGCAGTGCCCAGGGTCTATGCAGCCACGTCACCGTTTTACTTAAGGGCCTTGGGCCCCTGAGCACTTTGTGTCCACAGGGCCCTGGACCCACGTGGAACTGAGAGATGATGGTACGTCCCAAATCCACATCCCCATCGCCTCTTCCAGGGCCACCACAGTGCAGGTGCCACCGTCCTCGCCTTATGGACCCCAGCAGTCGGCCTGCCCTCCCAGGTGTCTCGGGGTCTGGCTTTGCTCTGCTGGACCCCACATAGGCGGAGGAAATGTGTTAAAGACAAATCAGGTTATTTTATTCCCCTGTTCAACGCCCCCCCACCCCAGGATTCCTCGCCCTCTAAAATACAATCCCCGTCCTCCTTACTGTGGCCTGTGAGACCTCGTATGAGTTGACCCTTGCCCACCTCCCCCACCTCATCCCTACCCACTGCCCTCCCTCACTCTGCTGCCGCCACATCTGTCTTGTCCTGTGCCTAACCCAGCAAACTAGTGCCAGCCTCTGGGCAGAAGCGGGCTCTTCCTTGCACTCAGATCTCCTGGTCTGGCTCGCTGCCTCCCTTCACTGGAGTCTGTGTGCACATCCCCTCCTCGGAGAAGCCTTCCGTAATCTGCCCTCCTTGACTACTCCCCGCCTTCCTCCCACCGTGCTTTGTTTTCTTCCGTTGTAGCTATTCCTATCCAGCACGCTGCATGTTTAGCCATGGGTTTGCTTTTATCCTCTTGGCTGTTAAACACCTAACACCTGGTTCTTGGGGAGGGTGAGGCTGATTTTTATATTTATCAATTCCCGTGATGTAATCATCCCCACCCTGGCTAGTGCCTACCCACCCAGGGGCCCTCACTGGCCACGGAACAGGAGCCCATTATGTGTTATTTCCACCATCTAAGGCTGCAGATTGGGAGAAGGACCCAGGAACCCACTCCCAAAAAACAACCATTGAAAGCTTTATGAGTAGCAGAGAAGCACTGACAATAGAGTTTCGCCTGCTGTACACAGGGTTGCTATGAGTCGGACACTGACTTGACGGCACCTAACAACATCGAAGCAGATGACACCATCTGACTCCTGGAGAGCACAGGCGACAGTGCCCTACTTGTTTTTACAGGATTTACTTCTAAGCTCACACCTCGTCAGTGGGTAAGGACTGGCTTGCAGACTCCGCAAGCTGGGGGCACCTGGTGCAGGACCCCCTCGGGTGTAGGCAGCTGGGGCCAGGGACTCTGCCCGCCTTGCCTCCTGCTGATTCCCTAGGCCCAGAACAGCAGAAGCCGCTCAGGGCACTTGCTCGACTCTCATCTGGTGACAGTCAGGCCGCATGTGGGTTTGCGTCGAGATCGTGGGCTGTGTGTACCGATTGTTGTGACTCTGGCTGAGTGCACGTCACCAACGGGCTCCTGTGGCTCTTATAATGTCTTTAATAGTTAAAAAGAAATTCCTTGCCAAGATTAAAAGTCAAAGGTTTTTTGTTTGTTTTGGGTTTTTCCCCCCTCACAAAATTGCACCTAAGTCTGGGTTTGCAACTTTTCAGGGCACGGAGGCCTGTCACCTTGTGACATGAGGCCCAGACTAGGGAGCCACCCCCTGCCAGACAAGGCACGAGCTCCTCATTCATTCTCCGCAGCTCCGTCTTCCTGGGGTTACAGGTGGGCCCGCTGGGCTCACTCACAGACCCTGGGCCCCTGCAGGTACCTGGGCTGTGGCTGCCACCTCAGCCTCAGCCTGCTTTTCAGCCTGCGTCCCAGTGCCCCTCAGCCTCTGTGAGCTCAGCCCTCCAGGACCCTTTCTGCTGCTCTAGGGCCCGGCACACAGTAGGCCCACAGGTCACTGAATTCCATTTGATGTTTGTTGCTCAGTGAATTCCAAGCCGGCCGCCCTCACTGGGCGCACATTCAGCCCAGCCCCGCCTGAAACGTGGCGAAGAGGTTGGCCAAGGCCAGGGTTTAAAAATACCACGGGGCCGGTCAGCTGGGAGGTCTCGCTGGTGTGGACACGCCAGGTGCAGGCCAGCTGGGGGCCAGCGCCTGTGTGCCGGGTGGGCCCTGGGGAGGTGGGGGACAGCGGGCTGCAGCCCCTGCCCACAACCTGCTTGGGAAGGTCACTGCTAAGCTTAGAAGCGCCTCTGCAGACACAAGGTAATTCTGCATAAAGGGTCAGTGGAGGGTGTGACCACGGGCGGCCTCCCCACAGTGTCCACATGCTGCCTCCTGGCATGGTGAAGCTGGATGCCATTATGCAGGGCTGAGGCCCACGTGGTCCCCAGAGCCAGAGCGAGGCCAACCTAGAGTTGTGATTAAAGGTGATGCTGGCTCTGAGTGAGTGCCCACAGTGTGCCAAGCACATCAGCGGTATGAGCTCGTGGGACCTCTCGGTGGCCTGGGCGAGCACATCTGGGATGGGGAAACTGAGGCCCAGGGCATGATGCTACTGGCTCAAAACTCCCTTCTAAGTCTGCAGCAGCACTGGCATTAACACCTATGATGCAAGAAGGAGCTGGGGCTCTGAGCCGCGCAGAGTCCCAGGACACGTGTTGGGTGTGGGCATAGCTCCCGCTGGACTTGCCCCACCTGCAGCTGCGCCTGCGTGGGTGCCCTGCTGCTCCGTCCTTGCAGTGACCCAGGCCGACTACCATTCCCTCTTTCTTACCCCTCTGCCTGGCTGATCCACCCAGGAAGGAACGCCCCTGCTGGTCCTCTCCCACCTGCCCAACAAGGAGCCTTCTTCCTGGACTCCAGGGACCCTTCTGCCCCCAGCACCTCACCACACACACAGCTCACATTTACCCATGGCCTGTGTATAGCAGGAGACAAAGACCTCTGCCCTCCTGGGCTGCCACCATGAGCTGGGGAAGAACGGATGACAAGCAACAGTGGGTAAATGACAGGTCCCACTTCAGAAGGCACTAAGTGCTAAGGAAAAAGTGCCCACGGAAAGCAGATGGAGGCTTCTGGAGAGGTACAAGCTAAATGGGTCATTGCATGGGGCAGGAAGGGCCCCCCTGGGCAGTATTTGGGTTGTTGTTGTTAGGTGCCGTTGAGTCGATATCCGACTCATAGCGACCCTCATAGGGTTTTCAATGGCTGAGTGCTTCGGGATTGCCTTGGGAGTGGATTGCCAGGCCCTTCTCCCATTTTTGCGGTGCTGGTATTGAACTTGGGGCCTCAGAGACTGTATTCCAGAAAAGGAAGCATTCCCGGAAAATGGCAAGTGCAAAGGCCCTAGGGGTAGCATGTGCAAAGATAACAATAAAAAGGTCAGAGTGGCTAGAGCAGTGTGAGTGAGGGGCAGGAAGTGAGGTTGGGGAGGTGAAGGGCAGAGGTACAGAGCCCTGCACATCATAGGAACGACCTGGACTTTTCTCTGAGGTAGGTTGGAGCCATGGAGAGTTCCAGAAGAGAAGGACATCGTCTAACTTGTGTTCTGAGAAAATCCCTCTGGCTGTGGGTAGAAGATGTACGGTCAGGGATGGTGCTGGGGGGATAATCAGGAAGGAGGTGTCTTTGATGGCTTAGGCAGAAGATGATGATACGCAGGCCCAGGCTGCAGCAGGAACAGGTGGTGAGGAGCCCATGGTCTCAGGTTCTGAATCTGTTCTGAAGGTGGAGCAGGCAGGACACGCGGCTGGACCAAACGAGGAAGAAACCGAAAAATCCAGGGTGGTTCCCACGTTCTGCGAACACTTGGTGGGACAGAGCTTCCACCTTCCAGAGCCTCCCGCGCGCCCTGCCGGCTCCCCAGCGAGGCGGGTGTTCGCAGCGGGAAGGTGTCCCTAAGGCCAGCCTCATTCTGAAACCCCTGCAGGTTCGAGGGTGGGTTCTTCACACTCCACCCTGTCCCTGGCCTCGAGTCCCTCGTAAACTGTGACCAAGCCACTGGACCCCTTCTCCCCCCTATTCCAAAGGGCAGCAAACTCGTGCAGAGGCCCCACCACGTGCATGGAGGGATCCTGGCCCTTCCTGGCTGCTGGGTCACGTGACCATCCGGAGGCAAAGATGCAGGATGCTTACTGCCTGTGTCCTGGATGGAGAAACTGAGGCCCAGGGAGGTTTTGTTGCCCGGGATCTTGCCGCTAGAAAGTGGCAGAGGCACAATTTGCCCCCAAGGCTCAGGAGCCACGATGGGCTCAGGAACTGCGGTGGGCAGAGGGTGTGAGCAGCACACTACACCGCGGGTGGGGCTGCAGCCTGGGCCCCCGCAGTGCCCAGCTCTGGGCTGAGCTCTGCGTTCTGCACCTCAGGGCTGCTGCAACCACGGGGCCCATTTTCAGATGAGGGAGCCAGGCTCAGAGAGTGCTGGGCCACGGCAAAGCCACTCCACCAGGCCGGTGACCTCTGGGCTCCAGCCCCCGCCGCGTCTTCTCTTCCACACTCCCTGTGCTTGTCACCAAGTCCTGCCTTGGTGGCTCAAGGGCCATGTTGCCTTTCCTTCCATCTGGCTGGCAGGGGACGAAGGAGGGGCTGAGGCCAGGTAGAGAAACTCAGGGACACCCTGCAGCGTGGGTTCTGTGTCTGTGGCTCATGGATTCTGGCCGGCACCACCCAACCCTTCCGAAGCCAGTTCCAGGCCAGGCACTGAGGAGAATGAGACAGGAGTTCACTGCCAAGACCCGCAAAGGCTGAGACGGCGATGGGCTCAGACGAGGTGGGAGGTGGCGGGGTTTCCACTGGGTTGGACCAGGAGCACTCAGAGGAGCAGGTGTGAGCCTCCTGTCCCGTGCATCCTCCCTTCCCTGGGCTGAAGTTTTCCCCTGCAAGACAGAGGACGCCCCGCCTGGATCCGGCACCGTCACCAGAACAGCAGGTGGGTGCCTCACTCCGTCTTCACTCGCCTCTCTCCAGACGGGAAGAGTGCAGGGGAGGCCCAAGATCACCTTCTCCCAACAGGGAAGATGAGAGAGGCCCAGGGGGCCACGGAACCTCGCAGCAATGGAGCGAGGCCCAGCCCTGACTCACTGTCGCCAAAGCCTCGGCTCCTCCCTCCACAGCAGAACAGCAGTGGCCTGAGCTTTGTTGAGAACCTGCTACAGGCCGTGCATTATTCCAAGCCCATTCCATGCATTAACCAACACCCATCTTCACCCACATGGAGGAGAGAGGAGCTGACTCCTCATCACACACAGAGAGGCTGAGAAGCCAGGCGCAGTGGGGCACAACTGCAAGCCCAGAGATTAGGGAGGCTGAGGCAGGAGGATCACAGGGTCGAGGACAGAAGCAGCCTATGTCATTTGGCAAGATCCTATCTCAAGATAAAACATAAAAAACCATGCTGGGGGTGCAGCCAAGTGGCAGAGCACTTGCAAAGTATGCACGAGGCCCTGAGTTCAACTCCCAGGTACCACAAAAAGGAAGAGGGAAAAAAAAAAAAAAAAGGCTGAGAACCCGTGGGAGCTCATGGGGCTAGAGATTCGCAAAGCCAGGGTGCCCCTCAGGCAGAGCGTGCTGTCTTAAATCACAATGCCTGACTCCAGCAGTGGCAGTGACCCTGCAGAGCCGCACTAGGCACACAGGAAGCGCTCACTGAATTGCGAAGCCCTGCAAAGCCCGTGCAGATAAGCAGAGCTTCCCTGTTCCAACCACACTGAGTCTCCCTCGAGAATCTCTCCTGTCCATCCCTTCCTGTGGGTCCTGCTGGCCCCACGGGCTGTTTTCCCTCCTCCACCTCCCTCTGGGAAAATCCTGTGCCGCCTCCGCTGGGCCACGGGCCACGGGCCAGAGGCCCAGCCAGGGCAGAGTCTGGCCAGGTTATCAGGTTTCATGGTCAGCCGCCTTCGCCCCTGACCAGAGCTGTCTTTCCAAAACAGAACGTTCAGTCACCTCCTGTCCCTGGGCTCAGCTGTCCTTGTGCCCCTGACCTTGCTTCCTGCCCACCCGCCTGGGGTTTTTCCCAGTGTCCTTGCCTCTTACTGGTATCTTGTGAAGAGATCAGAACAGAAAAGAGTCAGGGAACGAGGAACTGAGAGGCTGAGAGTGCAGGGAGTGAGTGTGAGGTCCTGCCAGACACGGACAGAGACAGACAGATACCAGGAGACAGAAAGAGGAAGCAAAGACAGGGAGAGAGACAGAGCCCTACAGACACCGTGTGTCTGCAGCCTTGAGTCTCCTCCCAGGGGGTCTTAACTTTTTTCCAGGGTGATACCATCTTCCCCCAACACCCGCCTGCCTTGGATCCTTACCTCCACCCATAGTCCCGTACCTGTCTCCTGCTCATGCCTCACCCTCCAGGAAGCCCTCCCTGCTTTCTTGGCCCTGCCTGTCCCCACAACACACTCACCTCTGTGTGGCGGGACACTTGTAGGTTTGGACCCCCCTCTGCCACATCAGCTCCTTGATGGCAGGGACCGGACTGCTGTACACCTTCTGCACCCAGTGCGGTGTTGGACACATAGTGTTTGGTAGATATTGGGTGGGTGCAGGATTAAGCTGGCTGCCAGTGGCTGCTCCCTGGGGAAGCCTCCTGACACAGCCTCTCACCATTTGTGTTCTGTTGTGTGACGAATTAGGACCTATCCCCTCTGGTCCCAGAAAGGCAGAACTGTGTCTGTTAAGGTCACCTGGCTCCCGCAGCAGCTGGAACAGGGCTCTGCACGGAGCAGGCACTCAAACATCAGTGGAATGAATGAATGAATGAGTGAATGAATGAGCAGGGAAATCGACCCCTGGCCGTTTGGGGGTGTTTTCCTTTGTGTTTTGCTTTATTTTGCACTCTGGGGGCTTGAACCCAGGGCCTCGCAAGTACATCCCAGGCAAGAGCTCCACCACAGAGCTGCACCCCCAGCCTCTTTTCTATTCTTTACCTTGAGACAGGCTGCCTCTGGCCTCGAACTTGCGATCCTCCTCCTTCTGCCTCCTGAGCCACTGGGATGCCAGGCATGAGCCACTGTGTCTGGCCATCTGGAAGTTTCCTGCATATTTTTTAACCTCTTTGGGCTGCAGCTCAATGCTCCCCACTGCCCTTCAAGTCAAACCCTGGGTCGCAGCCAGGGCCTCCCACGCTCTGCCAGCTCTGGCCCCACCAAGGCCCCAGGCCCTGCTCCCCGGCCTCTGGGGCGCCCTGTGGGCTGGGCCACTGCAGCCACCGCCGTAACTCATGTCAGAGGGCTGTGTCTGCTGTGAGCAAGTCAGAGCGCATCTGCACAAACAGCCTCCGTGTCGCCAGCGGACCTTGGTCACCGTGGGACGGTCTCCAAGGCTCGGCAGGCAGCTGCCAGGCCTCGCCCTGAGACAGGGCTTGAGTACTGGCCGCTGGGCCCTCATGCCCCACCCTGCAGAGGGCTGACCGGGTGAGGGAGGGGAGTCCTGGGGGGCTGCACCTGACCTTTGAGCTCTGCCCTCCTCCTGGCCTGGGATCTGGCCAGGCCCGATGTCCTCTGAAAGCATCGCTGGTCACCTTTCTTCCACTGCTACCCAGGTGGCCCCCTCCCAGCAACTCCGCTATAGGATTCCTGGGGGCCTCCCTCCGCTGCACAGGGTTTCACTTGAGCAGAGCAGGGGCCGAGGCTCTACCTTCCTGCTCTCACTGCTTTCCCCAGGAGGTCTCATGTCAAACCTGTGGTAGAGTCATTCTCTGGCCTCGTTCTAGCTGTCCTTAAATGATTCTGTCATTGTTGGTGTTGTTGGGTGCCATCGAGTCAGATAGCAACCCTGTGTACAATACAAGGAAGCACTCCCCAACACTGTGCCATGACCACGATGTTTTTGTTTGAGCCCATTGTTGCAGCCACTATGTAGCTTCTCATTTTGAGTCGTTCCACATCAGCAAAAGGAGTTCCTAAGGGTTTTATTCCACTCCTGTCATTAAGGTTGACTCTACTTTGAGGAGGCAACTCTTCTCCAGTCACATCTTGAATGCCTTCCAGCCTGGGGGGACTCTATATATTTTCTGGCACTATATTTGACAGTGCTTCTCTGCCATTCATAGGGTTTTTCAATGGCTAATTGTTTAGGCAGTGGGCTGCTGGTTTCCTCTCCCTAATCTGTCTTATTCTGGAAGCTCAGCTGAAACCTGTCCACCATGGGTGGCCCTGCTGGTATCTGAGATACTGGTGGCATAGCTTTTAGCATCACAGCAACATGCAAGCCCCCACAGCACGACCAGCTGACAGACACAAGGGGGAAAATGGTTTTAGCTCTCCTCAAAAGTGACTGTGTGTGTGTGAGGGTGCGTGAAGGTGGGAGGGATGTGGGGGGGGGTGATGGAAAGCAATGTTTCCTGCACACAGTCTGGCTGGTCGAGTCCCTCTGTCGGGCCACCCACAGCTCTGTCCACCTGCGGACCCGCCCTTGATGCCAAGCCCTGGGGTGGCCTCGGAGGAACTAGAAAGCAGCGAGACTCGGTCTCTGAGCTCCCAGATGCCGTCCTGGGAGAGAGACAGGAAGATGGGGGTGGGAAGGGCCAGTTCACTCACCGATTCCCGACCTCACCAGCCACGGATGTGTGCCTCGGTACCAGACGCTGGGGCGAAAAGATAACGGAGACAAGGTCGTGGCCCCTGTTCTGGCGAGAAGGACAAACGTGAACATGAGCCAAGGCAGGAAGCGCGGCTCATGATCGTGTCGTGTGCTGGGTGCGTGTCTGCCGATGCCTGTCGTGTGCTCTGGGGACACCGAGTCCAGAAGCCTGGCCTCAGCCCCCTAGAGCAGGCAGTTACCATGCAGGGAGGCCGATAAGGTGTGGTGTCTGCATCTCCCCGGCCACGGCACTCCGTGGCCTGGTATGTGTCCCATCCCGTGTGCCCGGGACCACCCAGCACGCTTGTTCCTGTGTGTGCTCCTCAGCCCTCGCTGCAACGCTGTGTCTCTACTGCAGCCTCAGGGCCTGAATCCCAGGAGGCACAGAGTCCATGTTAAGCAAAGAGGTTGAATTGGGGCTGGGGGGGTGCAGATGAGTGGAGAGACAGATGGACAGCTGGGCCCATCTGAGTCATTTAAATAGGACCAAAGCCCTTCTCAAAAAATAAACACAGGAGCCGGCTTTTAACCAGCACTCACTGTACCTCAGGCCCCGGGCTCAGCCCAGATGCGAGCAGTTCACTGCATCCTCGTGGCCACCCTTCCAGACAAGACCCGATGCTCTCCTTTTCTCAGGGGACAAACCCAAAGCTCAGAGAGGTAAAGGTGTTGGCCTCAGGCCACACAGCATGGAGGTGGAAGAGCCAAGATTCAAGCCAAAATGTATTTGATTCCAGAACCAAGCCTGCCTGACTGGGCCCTCGGGGCTCCTGGGACCGTGGGTGTCCCATGGGTCCCCAGCTATTCTGATGCACAGCTGGGTAAGAACCACCAGGCCAGAGTTCACAGTCTGGGGAGGCCACAGGGCTCGGGCCAGCTGGCCTGGCTTCTGTATGTTGGCAGCCTGCTTCTGGATCTCTGAAGGGGGTGGTACATGGGGCTGTGCCTGCCACAGGGGTTTCCGGAGGATGGGATGGGGGGCTCCACACCCAGCACCCAGCATGGAGCCTGCGCCTCCCGCCTTCTGGTGAAGCAGGGACTAGCAGGAAAGACCTCTCCAGACTCTCCTGCAGGGAGCTGTGGCTCCTGCCTGTGATCCCAGCAACTCTAGAGGCGGAGGCAGGAGGATCACAAGTTCAAGGCAGCCTGTGTAACTTAGAGAGACCCGTCCTCAAGATTGAAAATCAAAAAGAGGCTGGGGTGCAACCCAGTGGTAGAGCATTTGCAGAGTATGTGGGAGAGGCCCTGGGTCCAACCCCCAAGTACCACAAAACAAAAACAAAAACAAAACGCCCGCGTGTCTGTGGACATGGGGTGAGGCCAGAAGCCAGGAAGCGACTCAGCAGGCCTGTGGGGGGGTGGGCTTCTCCATTTTCTCCGTGGTGGGCCATCCTCACCCACAGCAGGATTTTTGGCTCCACCCCTAGATGCCAGCAGCAAGTCCCCACCCCCTGCTGTGACAACCAAATTGGCCTCCAGACATTGCTGAACGTCCCATGGGAGACAAAATTGCCCTGGCCAAGTGCCTCTGTTTAGAGCTTGCTTTGTGCAGCACATGGACGCCCGTACCTTGCACACACCAGCTCCTGTTAGCTTTTCTCCTTTATATCCACAGGCACAGAGCTGGAGAGGCCTGGGTCTGTGGAGCTGTGCCCTCAACCCAGGGTAAGTCCCACATTCCGCTCTTCCTAGTTGCTTCTTGTAATTTCTTAAGATGTTCCTCCATTCCCAATCATGTTTTCCGTGTGACTAGAGAGGATTTCATTCTTCTTTTCCTGCCTGGCTCCTTGGCATGCTGGAGGACAGAACCTGCACGACATGAGTTACAGCTCAAGTGGATTGGGTAGCGTGCCCAGAGAGTCTTTCTTTTGGGAGGTTAAGTTTGCTCAATTATTGAAAAGGTATAAAATAAAAAATAGAAAGAAACAATGAAATTTCCTATTGGGTCACCCACCAAAGCCAATTTTCTAACAGTTTCACCCTGAGGAGCTTTCCCCATTTTGAAATTAAAAAAAAAAAAAATTGCAATCACACTATACATACAGTTTCAAAGACTGCTGTCCCAAACAGCATCAAGCCTTCTTGAACAATATTTTTAATTGCTGCCTATTGTACTAGAGACCCTCGTTTCTCCCCAATTCTCTGATCTCTCCCTCTTCCTTAATAATAAAAATCACAAGCTTTTGCTAAGCATGTGGCCATCCAGAAAAGAGCCAGCTATATTTCCCAGCCTCCCTTGCAGCTAGGTGTGTCTACGGGACTAGGGTCTAGCCAATGGAATATAAGTAACTTCCAAGTCGTGTCTTTAGGGAGGGGATACTCATTTTCTTCCCATCCTCCTTCTTGCTGACTGGAACAGAGACACGATGGTCAGAAACTGAGAGGCCATCTTGGGCTATGGGAGAGCAATAAGAGAAAAGAAACCTGAGTCCCAGATAAATTTCCAAAGCCACCGTACAGCCCTGGAGGGCCACCGCCACAAATCTTTTATGTCACGGAGGAACAATCTACCTCATTTGAGACCCAGTTATTCTGGCTCTTTTGACCCTGAACGATGGCCCTAATCCTAAGTATCACACTCATATTTGATGGAGAATTGTCCCTGACATTGTGTGAGGAATTACCTGATTGACATAAGCATCCCCTGCTTGTTGGGTGTTTAGGTAGCTCCGAGTCCCCACTCTTCTTGTTGACCCGATCGTGAACACCCTTGTGCATCACCGCTGTTTGTGATCATTTCTTTCATCTGGAATCCCAGGAGGACTTGGGGGCCAAAGAACGTGAACAACCGCACAGCTGTTCACGCCTGTCACTCCACTGCATTCCAAAGCAACTCACCTGACACACGTGTGCCTCATCCCCCACAGGAGATGGGAGGGATGCTGGGAGAGGGGTGAGCTCGGGACCCGGAGGCTGGCAGCAGCAAATACCTCGGTTCACCTGTGTTCACATGTAAAAGATTTTATGCTCAGCATGTAAGTTATAGTTGAGAATAGAGACAGAATGTATTTAAAGCTAGTACACCTTTAAGGAGTGATCAGGGAAAACCGAGGCACCTGGAGAAGCTTGGACAAACCTGGAAGGGACTCGGAAAACACCTTCCTTTACTGGGTGAATTGGCATGAGGCTGTTTCTATTCCCCAGGGAGAAAAGGAAAGCCAGAGGGAACAGCTGAGCTAAGCAAGCTTCCAGAAGGAGCACCTTGGGAAGAAAGAGAAGCCAGGGGCCCAAGAGAAGGTGGGGCTCTTGTGGACAGGCCTCAAAGAAGGGGAGGCCTGCACATGGTCGCCCACGGGAGGGGAAGGAGGTGAGAAGAGAGGAGTGGGCAGTGGGGAGTGAGGAGAGAGGAAAGAGAAGAGAGAGCGGCCACATATTCCCTCCAGTTTTGGTCGAAGTAGGGCACTCGCAGTGTGACGTCAGCCCTGGGCACTGGCAAAGCCCTTTGTTGTGGATTAGGCATATGGCATGTGAGAAGAAGGTCCCTCCAGTCCCTTAGGGGTTTGTCTCATGTGTGGCTTCATCCATCATGGCCGGATGCTGAGGTGGTAGGAACCCCCTTCTTCTTCCATATTTCCTGCTCATGGCAACCTTGCTATCTAACAGGAGGACCCAATTTCAAGCCTCAGCAAAGATTCCCACACTCAAATTCATTTCCTCCAGAGCCATGGGTGAGTCAGAGAGCCATTTCTCCATAGTTCTTGGATAAAAAAGTGCCCCTGAGAAGCCTTGTGGGCCACAGTGATCTGTTGTCCGTGGGGGGCCTTACTTGCCAGCCACAGAGCCCAGTGCCCTGGCTGGTTCACACAGACTGGAGTTGAAGGTTGTCAGGTGGCTCTGGAGACCCCAGGGAAGCCAGGGGATCAGGCCGGGATACAGCCAAAGGCCCCCTGTGAGCCCCTCCACCCACACAGGGACCAGGTAGACTCCCCGCCTCCTCTGCAGGCCCTGGGTTGGACATCTCTAGGAAGGATACCTGGCTGGCAGAGGCTGAGCCACATACCTGCACCCATGCTGCAGGGGAGGCTGGGAAGGCGAGGTATCTGGCATCTCCCTTGGGGAGGGATGGCTCAGAAGGCAGGAAATTCCCCGCAGGCTGTAGGTCCCCTGCAGTGGGCAGCCAGAAAGTAGGGCAAGGGTCAGCTCTGACCTGGCTGGGCATGCAAGAAATGCAGGCAGTTTTCTCGAACCTCTCTGTTCTCGTCTCCTCTTGTGGCAAGAAGATGCCTCCATAAAGGCAAGACAACAAAGACCTCCTTTCAGTTCAACAAAGATCTCCTTCCGGTTCAACATAGGTCTCATTCTGGTTTGTTCATTTGCTCCTTCCAGTCACACCTGTAGTCCAGCTGGCTCTGCAAGAGCTGAGTTAGAGCCAGGATCAGGCGTGCAGAGCCAGACCCACTTTACTCTGCCGCCTGGGGCCAATGGGCAGCATGGATGTCACTCTCTAGTGTGGATGTGTCTCCTGGATCAAGAGAGGGGCGGTCGCCTTAGCCACTGGTGCACATCCACCCCTGCTAGGCCCTGGCACACAGTGGGGGCTCAGTACAGAAACGCTGGCTGAAAAGATGGTGGCCTCTGGCTCTTAGCCTTGAAAGAGACCTTGGAGGCCTGGAGTTAGCATCTGCTGATCCGGCCAGTGTTTCCTGAGCACCCAAAGACTTGGAGCCCTGTTAGGTGCTGGAGATTCTGCAGGACAGAAAACAGGCCAGGTCCCTGCTCTCACTGTTGTTGTTGTTGTTAGGTGCCATCGAGTCGGCATCCGACTCATAGCGACCCTACGTACAACAGGCAAAACACTATTGTCAGTGCTTCTCTGATGTTCATAGGGTTTTCAATGGCAGATTGATTTTCGGGAGTGGGTTGCCAGGTCCGTCTCCCAAGCCTACAGCTCCTGGTGTTCCCAGGCAGTCTCCCATCCAGGTACTAACCAGGCCCGACCCTGCTTAGCTTCTGAGATCTGACGGGATCGGATGCCACAGGGCTATGGTTGCAGGCTGCTCTCATTGTAGGAGAGGACAATAAAGAAGAAATCCTCCAGATGTTACTGTCACATAACATCCCACACTCTGATACAACACAATACCAAGTGGCGGCAGACATTTAGGGAGAACTGAAAACTGGGTAAAAAACTTGTTTGTTGTTAGGTACCGTGGAGCTGAATCTGACTCATAGCAACCCTCTGTACAACAGGTGGAATGCTACCCAACACTGTGCCATGCACACAAACTTTTATGTTTGAACCCAGTGTTGCAAACACTGTGTTTCTTCTCATTTTGAGTTGTGCTACATCAACAAAAGGAGGTCCCAGGGGCTTTACTCCTTTCCCGTCATTAAGGTTGTCTCTACTTTAAGGAGGAACTCTTCCCCAGTCATTTCTTGAATGCCTTACAGCCTGGGGGGCTCATTTTCTGGCACCATATTTGACAGTGCTTCTCTGCTATTCATAGGGTTTTTGATGGCTGTTTCAGGGTCTGCATACTACCATACTACCCTGGTGTGCCATCTCATCAGATCTGGGAAGCTAAGTATGGTCGGGCCTGGTTAATACTTGGATAGGAGACTGCCTAGGAATACTGGGTGCTGTAGCCTTGGGAGAAGGGCCCAGCAGCCCACTCTTGAAACAGTCAGCCATTGAAAACCCTATGAATATCAGAGAAGCACTGACATAGTGCTGGGCATGGCACAGTATCAAGTAATGTTTCGTTCTGTTGTACATAGGGTCACTATGAGTCAGACCTGAGTCGATGCCACCTAACAACAATTGTTTCAGGAGTGCGCTGCTGAGTCCTTCTCCCTAGTCTGTCTTAGTCTGGAAGCTCTGCTGAAATATGTCCATCATGGGTGGCCCTGCTGGTATTTGAAATACCAGTGGCACCGCTTTTAACATCACAGCAACACACAAGCCCCCATGGCACAATAAGCTGGCAGACACGTGGGGACATAAATAACTTTGACATGGTAGTTTGGAAAAATGGCTGAGAAGTCCTCTCTGAAAAAGTGACATTTGAACAGAGACCTAAAGTAGGAAAGGGAGTGAGCCCCGAAACTATCCAGTGAAGTATATTCCAGGCAGAGAAAACAGCCAGTACAAGGGCCCTGAGGTAGGAATGAGCTCGGTATGTGTCATCTGTGTCAAGCGGGCCGGGAAGGCAAGGGTTACCCGTTAACTGGCGGAAACAGGGTAGGGAGGGACGAGGCCTCCACTCTTAAGCTTCTCTGGAAAACCATGATGTCAGGGGCTGGCAGTAAATCTTGACTTGTCCCAGAAAACAATGGGCCCACGGAACCAGGGAAGTGTTCTGCCGAAAGCCAATGGCCAGAGGGCCGCGGCAAGCACGGCTCATATGGAATTCGTTAACAGATCTGTGTTTGAAAAAGAGCTTCTGCTCCAGTTGGGAGCCCCAGAAGCTTCTGGCGAACATCAAAAAGATGTTTATTGTCGTGTCTCTGTGCAGACATGAAAAATGGAGACCTGCCAAGCAGAGATGTGGAAAGATGGGCCCAATAAGTGAAAAACTAGGCCACAGGGTAGGGCTGTACATTGTATGGTCCCTTTTGAAAACCCACTCATTCAGTAATTCCTTCATTCAGAAAATAGTCATATGGGCCTAGTGTGTGCCTGCAGGCTGCTAGGAATGGGAGGCACATGGGTGGCTACCCCTGCCTCCTGGAACTCACTGCAGGGGGATGAAAGAGGGGCAGTAATGACCACAGTATGACAGAAGTGCATCCTCACAGTCTCTGATTGGCACGAAGGAAAGGCACCTGGTGCCGTAAGAACGTGCACTTATATCAAGCGATGGAAAAAGGTTGAGGGGATGTGCTCCAGAATGTTGAAGGGGGAGTAAGATTTCAGCTGATTCTACATGCTTTATGATCCCCTTTCTTTTGATTATTGGTTCTAAGTTTTCATCCCATCCTACTTTATAACTGAGTAACTCGAAAATAACAAGATTAAGACGGGTGGAATGGGGTGCTGGAAACTATGTGTCCGAAGATGATTTAAAACTGGAGAAAGAAGAACACACAAGAAACTGATAACTGTTCGCGTGTGAGAAGGGCAAGGAGCTGCTGGAGTGGGAGGGAGCCTCCCTTCTCCCAGGACTCCCTTCCAACCTTTCTGAGGTGCATGCGTTCGATGATAGTAATGACAAGTGAAGACACTTTCACATGAAGCCGCAAGTCAGGCTTCACTTCTGTGAGAAATGAAACAGCAGGCCGCGGTGGCATCTGTGCTAATCTGTTAGCTGTGTTGGGTTTCCATGAACATCGTTGAGGCCATCTCTTGGGGTGACTTGACTTGTTTGATGCTTTGTACTTTCCTCCCCTCGTCCACTTAGAATAAGAATTCAAAAAGACAAGAAGAAAAGGCTGGTGGTGTAGACTGGTTCCCTTGAGCCCTGTCCTGGACACTTGACCAGCACAGCTGTGCCTCCTCCTCCCCACTGTGCCCTCCTTTCTTGTCCCCACTTGATGGATGAGGAAACCAAAGCTGGGGGCAAAACCATGGGCCCGAGGTCACCCTTGGGATTGACCCACATCTGTGTGATACTGGAGACTATTTTTAAATCAGGAAGCCCAGGTGTCCTTCAAATGTCCTTTAAAGAAACGATGTTGCTTTGAAAATCCAGGGGGGGAACAAAACAAACCAACCAAACAAGAAATCTTACATTTTTCAAGGCACTTATTTCAGCTTTGAGGGAGTGGGACGGCAGCTCAGAGGGTTTCTCAGCAAGGCGCTGTTTGGGTTTCGGGTGGGGCCTTCTTTGGCCTCAAGGTGCCACGAGACACACCCCTGCCCGCTAATGGCCAGCCCAGCTCCCTTGTTGTGACACCAACCCTCCCCCCTGCTACCGCTGACTGCCCTGCTTGAAGAGCACAGCTTAGACCCTGGTGGCACTGAGTCTCCTGCTACCCTGCTGGCCCTGCAGCCCGCTGACGTTCCCCGCAGGGGCTTCCATGGCCTCTAGCTGTGTTTTGCAGTGAGAAGAGGCTCAGAGAGGGTAGGAGCCTTTCCCAAGGCCACACAGCCAGGACTCCCCTCTGCCCAGCAGGGGCAGGTGCTGCCTCCTGGCTACAGATCTGGAGGAAAGAAGGGACGGGTACACAGGCAGGGCAGTCGCCAAGCCCTGCCACTCCCAGGCCAGCTGCGGCTCTGAGCCGTGCTGCACTGTGCTGCGAGGCCGGGCCAGTGGCCACTGCCGTGGGGACCACTGGGACCGGGAAGCCAAGTTCCCTCTGCCTGCCGGGCAGCAGCCGTGGACAGTGGCCAGGCCCCGCCTGACGTCAGGGGCTGACCGGGGACATAATGTGCTGGCGTCGGGACAAGGGCTGAGTGCAGACACAGAGGCGGGGCAGTCAGGGAGCCAGCGGAGGGGGGCCAGGGAGGCCGGGGTGAAGGGGGCACTGAGGCGGATGGAGACGGACAGGGTGAGGAGGGGTGGCAGAAGAGGGTGCCCAGGAGAGCAGCCTGAGGGGGAGGCTGGTCAGGGAAGCGCAGAGGTAGGGGAGGACGGAGGGAGCAGGGCAGGGGAGGGGTCAAGTGCCACAGCCCCAAGACCCCAGGCCTGGCCCCTAATCTGCTGACCCCCCCAGCATGGGGTCCCTGGCCTCTGGGAGCCTTGGCTCCTCCCCTCTGCACCAGGCCATCCTAATGGGCACCTGCGAAAGGGGTGACCCCACATGAGGGGGCAGAGAGTCCATGGGCAGCAGAAGGAAGAGTGCGAGGGAGGGGAGGAGATGGGAGCCCCAGAGCGTGGGGGGCTCGCTGACCCTCACTCCTCGTGCTGCCTCCTCTGCCCTCTTCTCAACCCCCGGTGACTCAAGCACGAGGCCACCACACAGACCTTGGCCTGGCCTGGCCTGTCTCGGGGCCCAACCCCCCGTTTATGGGCTCTGGAAGACCGTGATCCCAGGGCCACCGTGTCCCAGAAGCCCAGCAAGGCCAGGCCTGGTCCCTTCTGACCTTCCAGCCTTGTCACCCCTTATGCAGCTTAATTATTAACCGGGGCAGGGGCCGAGGGACTGGGGCAGTTCCTTCCTACCAGGGTGGCCCGGGGATCATCTGTGGGTCTAGGGCACAGCCAGGTCCCCCAGTGGCACTTGCAATGGAAATGGCCCAAAGCTGCCTCTCTCCTGCTCCCATTTCATCCCAGAAGTCTTTGCCCGCCTGGTCCTCCTCCTCAGAATGCTCATTTACTGAGCACTTACCGTGCCCTGCACGGTCCTAAGCACCGTACTCGATCAGCTCGCTCCGGCCTTCAGCTCCTGAGCTGTTTTATTACCCTGTTTTGCAGAAGGAGAAGCTGAGGCCCAGAAAGTTGCAGTCATGGGCCAGGCCATCGGCTAGGGAGCTGTGGGCCTCGTCGCCCTAACCAGACGGCACCTCCATTTCCTGTGCTACCTTGGGGCAGCCTGGGCCCCACAGGTTCCTCACATGAAGCAAACCATTTCCTTCCTCTGCCACCACAACCCTAGGAGGCCGTGGTGCCCGGATGGGGCTATTTGGCCCCCAGGAGACATGTGGCTGTGTCCTGGAACATCGTGGGTTGTCAGGACAGGAAAGACACTCAGGGGTCTTGTAGGCGAGGCAGGGATGCGGCGCAGCCCCCTGCAGTTCAAGGAGAGCTCTGGCCCTAGCGCCTGCACCTGAGCCTGGGAACCTGCCAGGTAGTGACTTCTGCTGTGCTGTCCACTTCACAGATGTGGAAACTAAGGTACGGGCTGGGGGGCCGCTTGCCCAAGAGGCCACTTCACACCCCTGTTCTTTACCACAAGGCCCCTCTGCCAACACCGTGGTGAGGCCCCTGCCTCCGTCCCAGACCCTCTGAGGCCTCGATTGCTCAGAACGGATGACACCTCGCCGCCATCACAGGTGAGGACCGGTTGCCATCTTGGCTAAGGGAAGACACAGGGACATTTGAAATCCACTACATGCATTCCTGGAGCAAGTATTTTCTGAGCACCTACTGTGTTCCAGGCCCTGTCCTTGGTGCTGGAGAGCCGCAGCAAGCCGGACAGAATTAGGCCCTGCTTGGCGCTAGGTGCTGCCTGCCTAGTGGAGAAGGTGGGCCACAAACAAGAAGACAAGTTTCCATCAGGGGCAGTTGAGACTCGGCCAAAGGGGCCCGGGTCAGGAGCTGGGCCCTTCCGAAGAGCATGATGACTGGGCAGGCTTCTTGGAAGAGGCCAGACCTGGAGAAGGCCTACCATGATCATATGCCAGAAGAGGAATGACCACCTGGGTCCGTCTGTCCATCTGGCTCATTGTGAGTCTCCAACACCTGGAAACAGCTGGCACAAAGAGGTGCCCAGTACCTATGTGTTGAGATGCACAACAGGCCACCGGCAGAGCTGGGGTTCAGTCCCTCTGTTCCCACAGTCAGAGTCTTCCTTTGTTCCCAGCATGCTCTGCGTACCCCCAGACTCAGAAGACCCCCTGGATCTAAGGTGCAGAGTTGGTGTGGGTACCCTGCTCAATCTCCTGGCTGAGCCTGGGCAAGGCCAGCAACACCTCCAGCTGAGAGCTTCTGAGAAATGCATTGAGGGTTAGGAGCTGGACCCCTAGCGTCAAACTCCGGCCCTTCCCTGCTGTGTGGCCTCAGGCACGTGGTCTCCCCTCCGTGACCCAGGGCTTTTCTAGTAAGTCCAACTAAAATTCTGCAGAGTTGATAAAGTTCTAGAGAATATATTTTTAAATAAAAAGACCCTGGCTACACACACACACACACACACACACACACACACACACACACACACACACATTTAATTTGAAGAAATGAATGCTAAACAAAAGAAGAGTTTGTTTTTCCTGTGTGAATGAAGTCCAGATGTAGGCAGTATGAGGTGTGTTTGGCAACTCCATGAAGCTCTCAGTGTCTCAGGATTTTTCCTGTTGCCTACTCTGCCTTCTCTAGTGTATGACCCTCCTCATGATCCAAGATGGAAGCCACTGCACCAGCCTTCACATCTGCCATCCAGATGGCAGGATGGACAAGAAAAGATGATGTATAAAGTGCAGACACCAACTAAATCTCAGGAAGGATTCCGGAACCTGCTACACAACTCCTAGTTCAACCCATTGGCCAGAACTCAGGCATAGGTTGCACTTAGCTGCAAGAGAAGCTGGAAGACATGTGTTTATTCTATATAGCCATGAACTGAGCTAAAAGTCAGTCAAATATTTGTAAATAAACGAAGTAATTTCAGATAGTAATAACACTCTGTGAAGGAACAAATAGGGTTACCTCGTGGAGAGTAGATTGGGAACATAACCTCAGAGAAGGCAACATGGCCGAGGACATGATGAGGCCTGGGGCCAAGTGTTCCAGGTACAGGGAACAGAGACTGCGCTGCCAAGAGGCAAGAACAGGCCTGGTGTGGAGGGCGCCAGGAGTTGTTAGGAAATGAGGTCAGGGCTGTCTCCTGGGGGTCCGTGAGGCCCAGGGAGGAGTTAGGGATTTCTTCCAAGGTACAGGCAGGCTTAGGCTGAGGCCTGACCCATGTATGTCACAGAGAGGGGACACCTACTCCCTGGGCCCAGAGGACTGAACCCAAGTCCTTCTGCAAGCTCTAGCTATCCCCTTTGTTGTTGTCAGGTGCTGTTGACTCAGGTCTGACTCATAGCGACCCTCATAGGGTTTTCAATGGCTGATTGCCTCGGGACTGCCTTGAGAGTGGATTGCCACATCCTTCTTCCATAGCCACCCCCTATATTCCCCTAATACCATGAACTGCCCTGTTTTGCTCTACTGGGTCCCAGGCGCTGGGGTGGTGCAGTGGCCGCAGTTCCCCACTCCGACGCAGGGAAAGGGACCCTGGGGCCCGGGCACAGCTCACAGTTGCCTGGGGGCAGTTGATCCGCATCAGCCAGGGCGCCAGCTTCCCACCGGGAGACATCTTGTGGCCTGGGAGCTAGGCACAGGAAGCTGCCTTGGCCAGGTTGAGGGGAGGGAGGGGACATTCCAGGCTGCTGGAGGTCTGCAGAGGACATCTGTCCTGCCCTGGAGGGCCCGGATCCTGTGTCTGAAGAAGGAGATTTACCCCAGGCTTTGACCTCTGTCCCTGTGAGGAGCCTCTGTGCAGCTGAGACCAGCAGGGACCTGGCTGGCCTCAGAGGGAGGTTATAGCTCGCCAGTGACAGCAGCAGTGACATCGCCTGCCTGGGGTGCACAAGTCACCAGCACTCTGCTAGGATACTCTCTGAGCTCTCTGAGAGACCTCAACCCCACCCCAGCCCCGCCCCATGCCCAGCCAGGGCTCCATCAGACACACTTTCACAGAGGGGAAACTAAGGCCCTCGAGGGGGACTCCCGACCCCAGGGTCTCATCATCAGACCAGAGTGGAGCAAGGCCTGGGGTCCCTGACACCTGGCCCTAAATCTTTACACTGTTTGGCTGAAGAGAAAGAAAAAGAAGAGGAAGGAGGAAGAGGGAAGAGATGACAGGAAATTGAGAAAGGAAGGAGGAGGAGAGGAAGGGGGAGCTTGGAAAGTGGTTTTCAAATGGACAGGGGCTGTCAGCCTTTGTGCCAGGTGCCTGACTTGGGTCCACCCTTTTGATAGAGTCCTCACTGTCAGATGGACTCCATTACAACATCTCCAGGGTTTGGAAAACAGAGAGGCTATGCAATCCACTCACTGTTGCACAGCAGCTACCTAGCAGAAAGGAGGCTTAAATGGGTCCGGCCGCATCCTCCCGCAAGTCGGCTCCAGTCCCAAGGTCTCCCTCCTCCCGCCATCTGCCTGGCAGCAAGCTCGGTCTGCTCTTCCAAAGCTAGGCAGCAGAGGCCCCGCCTGCCTGCCAGCCTGGCCTGCAGACAGGCTTCCTTCTGCCCTTGGGGCGTTTTATCAGCTTGCCGCTAATGTTTGCAGATGAAGAGATTCCACATAGGAACTCTCATCTCTACCTCCCTGCAAGCACATCAGATTTGACTATGCCAGACCCCTCTTCCCTCCCTGCAATGGTGACCTGGGGAGGGGGAATTGAAAGGGATTCTCCACTTCCCCCACTCTCCACCTCCCCCAGCTGCACCCTGGACCTGAGGCTGAGTTTGAGGTGGGATTTTCACAGTATATACATGGTGGTTTTCCTGAATACAGGGACTTATTTCCCAGTAGCCATATGGCTCTCAAAAGGAAGACAACAAAATGATCTATGAAAAATGGAAAACTATTTCTTCATGGAACTGATGGATATTCCACAGCGATTCCTGTGCCCCCTGTATCCGCACCCCGGCCCAAGGCTTAGCGTTCCTGTCTGGTGACTCTAAAAAATTGACAAATTTAGCAAATGAAGCATAGGAGGCAGTCATTCGTGGTGATACACACCTAAAATCCCAGCACTCGGGAGGCTAAGCAGGAGCATCACAAGTTCAAGGCCAGCCTGGGCTCCCTCGAAAGACCTGGTCTCAAGACAGACAAACAAACAAACAAAAACCCAACAAAAATATAGGATGTTTTGTTCAATTTGAGTTGCAGATCAGCACCGCATGATTTTTTTCAGCACAAGAGTATCCTGTGCAACGTTTGGGACATACTCATACCAAAATATTTTCTTTGTCGCTCTGAAACTCTGCTTGGACGGCTGTCTTTTATGTATGGGATCGACGACCTCAGTTACAGGAGTCGAGTGGGAGTGGGCTTGAGTTGGAGTCCAGGCTCCCGGCTCCTGGCTGGGGCCTGTGGACGAGTCATTTACATTCTCCAGGGCTCTGATTGCTCATCATAGTGATGACAGTGGCACGAGGACCTAGGACAGAGCCTGGCTCCCCGATTGTGGTGGTAAATGTCAGCCTGCGGGGCAGAGGTCACCAGCTCCTATCCAGCAGCCATCCTTTCCTCTTTGACAAGGAACCCTGATCCTGCCTGACCTGATTGTACCTCCACGTCCCAGGGGCTGATGAGATTGGGCAAGCCAACACAGTACACCCACCTGAGTCTGCCAGTGATTGGTCCAGAGTCATCAGGAGCCTGGCTCTAGCCAATGAGGCACCTCAGGTAGTCTGCAGGGGGCCAGTGCTCCATGTAGCCTTCTCCTGGCGGGGGTGGGCAGTACCGTCCCTGTATGTTCTTTTTAGCCTTTTACCCAGCCATGGGAAAAAGGATTCTCAACCACAGCTACCGTTGTATTACCAAGTGGGTAGAAAAAGCCAGTGTGCAGAGCGTGGCAAAGGCCAGGTCTGAAGGACTCCAGGGCTGACCATACCCAATTTCTTTCAAAGTAAATCACAAGGGTCCTCATGGCTGAAGGCACCAATGATTGGCCCTATCATGTGGCTGCTAAGGGTATGGACTCTACAGTCAGGTGCCTGGTGTCACCGATGCCCCTTTTAGCCTGTGCCTCAGTTTCCCTATCAGAAGAATGGAGGGTTGATTGTATCTGCTTTATAGGGCCGTTGTGAAGACTGAGGGAGTTGGTAAGAGAAGGGTATTGCAGGTCCCGGCCATTCCCTCTCATCAGGTAAGGGTTTGTCGGGAAGATGCTGTTCCTCTGCTGGAGGCCAGGCCTTTCTAACTGATATGAAGGCACACTGATATGGAGGCCTGTCATCCCAGCAGCTTGGGAGGCAGTGGCAGGAGGATTGCAAGTTCAAGACCAGAGGCAGTCTGCGTAATTTAGTGAGACCCTGTCTCAAAAAATAAAAAAGTGGGCTGGAGGTGAAGCTTATTGGTCCAGCACTTGCAAAGCATGCAAGCGTGAGACCCTGGGTTCAACCCCCAGTACTGAAAAAAAAAAAACACTTCCCCAAGTGAGGTGAAACTCTGAGAGTCCGTGATGATACCTCAGAGAATCCACACTCCTGCTTACTACAAATGGTGAGAGCCTGTTCAAGTTGAGGAAATGTCAAAGGTTTCCCCACAGAAGTACATTTCTTTGCACCTAATTCTTCCTGTGGGCTGGGATTTAGCTCAGTGGGTAGAACGCTGCGCTGCAGTCTCTGAGGCCCGAGTTCAATTCCCAGCACCGCAAAAAATGGGAGAAGGGCCTGGCAATCCACTCCCAAGGCAATCCTGAAGCACTCAGCCATTGAAAACCCTATGAGGGTCGCTATGAGTTGGATACCACTCCACAGCACCTAACAACAACAATTCTTCCTGTGGGGAGGGAGGTGGAGGGAGTCCTCCTGGGCTGAGGGATGGCCCTGCCCCTGGGGGCTGGGACAGAGACTCCATGGCCAGAATATGGTGTGTTGAGCACAAATGCACCATGAGGGGTGTCTTCAGCCACAGTGGCTTAAATACTGTAGCTGCTTTGTTACCACAGAAGAAAAGTCAGAGGTGGGTGGTCTGGGGCTCAAGGAAGCATTTCACCAACGTCCAGGACCCAGCCACTTTCACCCTCCTAATCTGCCATCCTGTGTGTTGGTTTTGTCACTCGCCTTGTTGCCTCATAGTCACAAAATAGTTGCCATAACCTATTTCTCTCTCTCCCTCTCTCCCTCCCTCCCTTCTTTCCTTTCTCTCTTTCTCACTTTTTCCTCCCTCCCTTTCTTTCTTTCTTTCTTTCCTTCTTTCTTTCTTTCTTTCTTTCCTTCGTTCTTTCTTTCTCTGTCTTTCTTTTTCTTTCTCTTTCTTTCCTCCTCCCTCCCACCCCCTTTCTTTCTCTGACAGGGTCTTATCATATAGTCCAACCTGACCTCAGCCCAGGCTAGCCCAGAACTGGAGACCCTCCTGCGTCAGCCTCCCCAGTGCTGGGATCACAGCATGTGTCACCACACCCAGCACCAAGTACCACTTTCTTAATGAAGTTCAAGACACAAAATATTGGGAAGTGGGTAATTATTTTATTTTCTTGGGCTCTTTCAAACAAGGAAGACAATCATCTGTTCCACGACCCCAAAGAAGGACCTCCCTTCACCTCTCATTAGCCAGGACCAGTCATTTGTCCATCCCACTGTGCAAAGGAGGCTGGGAAAGGGAGTTGAAGCAAAGCAGTTGGTGGGCCAGTTTCATCCCGGCCAGGCTGGACCTGTCACCTCCCAACCGGGCAGACTCAGTGCCCTCCTACTGGGACCAAAGCTCCCACTATTGGGCGGCCAACAGATGGCGTTGTCAGTGTTGCCTCTGTTTTCTGGAAGTGCCCCTCAGTGGATGGAGGAGTTGAAAACAGAGCAGGTCCCAGCATCAAGGACAGAGGATGGGGGACAGGGAGGCAAGTTCTGAAAGCTGGGCGGCGGTTAGGGAGGGCCCTGACTTAGCAGGCTGGAGGCAGCCATCCCTGTGGCCTGTGGGGCGGGGTGGGGAGAGGGATGGTGGTGTCAGGGGTGGGGGCCAGGGGTAAGAGGAGGGAGGGGAGAGACAGCCCAGGGCAGCAGAGCCTGGGGAGGGGCTGAGACCCAAGGGGTGGGATGAGCGACCCCCAGGTTCCCTACCCACCTGCTAGAAGCCTCTGGCTGGACCAGAGACAAGCTGGCCTTGCAAGGGGCCTCCGCCCAGAAAGCAAGAGCGTGGGGAGTCTCCATGCTCCCGAGGCAGCACAACCCTGGCCCTTCCCCCTGCCCCCAGCCCTGGCCTGGGCACAGCCATTCCCATCTCAGCAAGGCTGTGGTCCCAAGACAAAGGTCAACACCCCCGAGATGCTGACTTTGGGGGTCCCCAACCAAAGAACTGGGGCCACTCATAGTGTGCGCGGTCACACCCAGACACACGGAACTCCACCTGCCATCGAGAGCCTCACCCTCATAGCGAGGAACCGAAGGGCTTGGGGAGAATCGCTCATGGGGACCCAGGTGAGGACACCCAGAGCTGCTAGTCTGAGGACAGCTCCAGCTCTGCCGGGGTGGCTGTGTGGCTTTGGCAAAGGCCTGCACCCTCTCTGGGCCTCAGCTGCTCTGGTACAGGGGAACTTGCCTCTGTGCGTCTCCCACCCAGCACGAAGGAAAGAGGGGTGCTGTGGGGCACTTGCTCTGCCCAGGAAGCCATCGTGAGGACCTCAGGGTTATTCTGTCGGTCTCTGTTGTATGACCTGGAGGCTGTGTCTTTCAGGGTGGAAGGAAACACCTGGGTCCTGGAGGCGCAAACATCCAGCACGGCATCCTAAGGGGCCCCTGACGCTGATCAGCCGCAGCAGATGCTGGGGAGGGGTCTGTGGCCTTGCGCATGGACAAGGTACCTGGCCCTTCCTGTCCCTTGCGTGTTCTCTTTGTGACCTGAGAAGAGCACTTGACTGTTCTGTGCCTCAGTTTCCTATCTGTGAAGTGGGACATGGCCTGTCACTTCCACAGGTCATTCCGATGGACCCGGAGATGAGCATGAGACTCTCCATAAAACTCCCTTTCCCAGCCTCCTCTGGGACCAAATTACGGCCCTCGGATGCCACCTGGAGCTCTGTGCCCAAGTTAAGGAGAAGAAATCCGCCTCCCTTTCCTTTCTGGGGCTGGAGTGGGGTGAGACCAGGGCTGCATTTGAGGAGGGGCCAAAGTCGCCGCCTGGGCTGAGACAGGAAGGTTGTGAGTTGGAGGCCAGAGGCAGTCTGCGCAACCTAGGAGACCCTGTCTTAGAACTAAACAAAACATATAAACAAACAAAACAATCCAGGCGAAGGGACCCGGGTGGAGCTGCCTTTGTCTTGTGTGACTTGGAGAATCGCCCTCCAGCGCTGTGGCCGCTGGCGCAGACTGAGCTGCCGCTTCCTGAGTACGGGGGCGGCCCAGCTTCTCCCCCAGCACCCCTTCTCCTCCAGTGCAGCTTCTCACAGCCCCCAGCTTGGCAAGCGCGGTGGTCTGTGGCACCCTTATCACCGGCCTCAGGGGCCAGCGCTCAAGTCCTCTCCCGAGGAGTCAGAAAAAGGTCCCAGCTGGCCACTCAGGCCTCCCCTGTGCCGAGCACCCACTGCAGCTGCTCCCCCTCCTCAGCTGCTCTCATCAAAGTGCCCGTCACCCGCACCTCCGGAGGGGCCTCTGCTTCCTCACCCTGCCCCCGGCCTCCCTTAGAGTCCCCAGTGGCCAATCAGCAGGGGTCACAGAAGCCAAACTCAGCCAAGAGGCAGCGGCCACAGGACTCACCCTGGAGCCTTAAGTCCTCTTTGTTCTACCGAGAGAAGAGTCCCCCGGCTCCAGAAGAGGGAGTGTGACCCAGGATCTGTCACACTGGAGGCAGAAGGGCTAAGAAGTCACCGAAGAGGCCAGTGACAGGAAGCCACGACTGTCCCTGGGGCTGGAGGGACAGAGTAGGGGTGGTGTCACCAAAGCCCAGAAGCCTGCTGAGGGGTACAGCCAGGGAGGGCCAGCTGGGTGGGAGTCGGAGCCCCACGTGCACGTGGCAGGTGTCGAGGCGCAGAGTGAGGGGAAGAGAGACGTGGTTTCTGCCCCGTCCACATACCTGCCACCACTGACCTAGGAGGAAGCAGAGGGATTGGGACAGGGGAGCTCCTGCCACCCAAAGCAGGGCAAAGAAAAGCGTGAGGGCCACCAGGCTGTGGACACCACAGACCTAGCCTCAGGCCTCTGCCCCAGACCACCTGTCAGAACCTCTGGGACAGAAACCTCCAAAGCCTCCAGAGCTGGGCGGGAAGCACCCACGGGTGAGGGGCTCCGTGTCGGGAAAGCACCCGGGCTGACCGGCCAGTGACTCTGGTCTCAGCCTCAGGGCGGCAGAGAGGAGGACACTGGGCACGCACCGGCCTGGGTGTGTCCTGTCTGAAGAGACAGCCACCACTCAGCTCCCTTGGCCTCCTGCAAAGAGGGCCGCAGGCCCCTCTCCTGCAGGGGAGATCGGGGTGCAAGCTGAAGCTGCCTGATCACCCCAGGCTGGCAGGTGGTCTCACCCTCTCCCAGGTGAGTCTTCTTTCTCAACCTTGTGAAGAACAATCAAAATACACCTCCCCAGTGGAGACTGCCAGCTGCGGCACTAACACCCCAGCGCCTTAGGAAGGATGGTGGCCAGCTACAGACATGGGTCCAGGTCACACCACAAAGAAATGTTTGTTAACTGACTGATCAATGGCAGCAGGCTCATTGACAATCCCCAGAACACCCCAATAATCCAGCAATCCTGTGGCTGCCTGATGCAATTTGACTGATCCCAGCCACTTGTGCCTCTGTGGACACTCCCGTGAACAAGCTACTAAGCTCATTAGGCACCTACTATGTGCCGGCCTCTGGGGAACGGTTCTGGTTAAAGATGACTTAACGGGGTGGGGTCTACGGTCCTCACCGTGTAGCCTTAGTGCCTACAACAGGGCCTGGTATACAGCCGGTGCTCAATACATATGGGTCAGTATTGCATTCGCTTCCTCAACAGGGCAAGCAGATCTCAGCACAGTGGCCTGTGGCTCCCCAGAGGCCCGAGGTAGAAGAGTAGATGCACGCACAAGTCTGTTATAGGAAGGTTCTGCGGGGCTGACCCAGCCATCCCACAGGTGCGTCCGCACTGCAAAACATGGCATCGTGGGTCATAAACACGTAGAGGCTTATTTGTCAAAAAACTCACACACACGATTAAGCAAAATTCTAAAGTGGCTTTGGAGGGGCAGAGGAGACCCTCGAGGGGTTCTGATCCCAGCCTGGGAAATGGGCATGCTTCCTGGAGGAGGAGGCATTTCACCTCCTCCAAGTCCACGAGCTTGGGGATCGGCATGCCTTTTCCGTCTTGGCCAGACTTCACCAGACCCAACCTCCTGGGTCTCAGCTACTCAGTTCTGCCACTGAAAGTACCCAGCCATAAGTGACACTTGCATAGATGTGGCTATTTTTCAACCAAACCTTACCTACATGAGGTCGTCCAGAATGGGCCCCAGGCCATTGGTGTCATCTACTGAGCTCTGAGCTAAATGATGGACAAAGGAGAAGCCGGCGGGAATGCGGAAGAGCACAGGGGGTTAGCAGACACCTGGATGCTTTTCTTAGCCCGGTGCTATGGAAAGAGCTGCCGCCGCCTGCACAAACCTCAGCCTCATGCTGAGCTGAGCCAGGATCCCAGATTCATTCCATCTATGTTCATGGAATATCTACTCTGTGCCCTACACTGACCTGGAAGTGGACAAGACATGTTCTCATGGATGAGACAAACACAAAAGAAACACACACACACATGAAAAAAGAAGCAATTCAATACAGCCTTCTGCTCTAGCTGTGTGAGTGTGAGGAAGTTACTTAACCTCTCTGTGCCCCAGGAGGATAACCCAAGCGAAACACAGGCCCTGCAGCGTGTGGCTGTAGCTGCTGCTAGTTTAAGTCAATAGGGAAACAAACACACAATTTTATTGACCTGGTTTTCTTTCTTCTTCTTTTTATTAGTAATTTTTCAGTTAGGGTACAACTTAAAGAGTTTCACCATAGCATCTCTGGACGTGCGTATCAATGTACATCTCTCACTGTCACCTCCCCCATCACCCTCTGTGACTCCCTTCCCCCCGCTGAGCCCCCCACCTGCCCGCCAATGGGCCCCCTTCTGCTTGCATGTCTTGCTTGTGTGTGTGCAAGCCTATGTGTCCAGATCGTGCCTCTGACAGCAAATGCGTGAACATGCGATTTTAGAAACGCAAACCAGTGTCTCGCACGTGCCCTGGGGGGCAGAGGGAGCGGAGGTCGTCCTCCAGGGCCCTGAGGAGGTGGCGGTCATGGTCAGGGCAGCCCTGGACCCCACGCTGAGAGTGGATTCCCCCAGATTACCAGTGTGCATAGCCGTCTGTGCCCTGCGGCTTCTCGGAGGCGGTTAATTAAAAATCCCTGGCTGCTCTAATTAACCTGAGTGTGAAGAGCTTTGAAATGGGCGATGAAAGGGGAGCCGGGGTGAGGCGCTGGTCACAGGCCCAGAGCGCCCTGCTGGGAACTGCTTCATGAACCCCAAGAACTAGACTCCTGCTCACACCCGCAGGCCCAGGGGAGCTGACCTCTCTCTGCTTCTAGGTGGAGTTTCAGGGCGCCCCCCCACCCCGGGCAAGTTGGAGCCAGGCTTTGCAGGCATGGGCTAAAAGCAGTGCGCCCAACACATGACCACCCAAGGTCCAATCCCACATCAGCTGTTGCCGATCTTGATACTTCATTGCTTTTGTTGTTGCTGTTGTTACCTGCCACTAGCTAGCTGGGTGACCCTGGGTGAGTTACTAACCCTCTCTGAGCCCTTTCTCTGTTTTTTAAAATGAGGTGATTACAGTGCAGCACCAAAGACAGGACAAACAGAGAGGTTGAGTTACTCATCTGAGGTTACAGAGCTAGCACACGGCAGAAACAGGACGGAGCCTGGGGAAACCTGGCTCCAGCGCCCAGCCCCCCAGCTAGGCCAGCATCAGCCCCCACAAAGTGATTGTTGCAATGTGGGGAGGGGTTCTGGGTGCAAGAGGAATTGGTTTTACCACCACTCAGGCAGGTAGGCATCCAGTCTCAATCTGCTGGTCTCTTTTTTCTCTCTATTCCAACAGTCTGCAGGTTTTGGGGGGTGGGGGGACAGCAGATGTCCTTGCTGTCTTCTAATTTTATGTAAGAGATACTTGTGTGGTTTGGTTTGTTGTGGTGACTGCCGTCCCAGGGGCTTCTGAGCACGCCATGACATCAGGCCTCAGAGGCTGACTCTGCCTGAGCCCCTCTGCTCTGGACCTGCACTTGACAGATGGGCTCAAAGAGGCAAAGGGACTGGCTCTAGGCCACACAGCCGGGGAGCGGCAGGCTGGAATAGGTTTTCTGGTCTCCCAGTTCCCTTTACATCCCCACGTTGGATGTCTCAAGCTGGTGGCCCACGGGCCAGAGTTGCCTGAAGACTGTTTGCTTTGGCCTCCCTGGGGTCTCCATAAAATTAAACTTTATCACCTGCACATAAAAGGGGGGTGAAGTATTTCTAGGAATAACCTCGCCAGGCTGGACTGACAGCGGCCCACCCTGAGTGGGTCCTGGCGGTCCTCCTGCGGCCCTGGATATTGCAAGGAAAGGTGAGAAAAAGTCAGAATGTCTGGAAAAGGCAAAGTAGGGGACAGTGGAAGACGGGGGAGGGGGGATGACGGGCAGAGCCCAGAGGAGGCTCAGGGCAGAGAAGCTGCCGCTCATGACGTCCCGTTGGCCTGCACGCGTCATCATCCATCTGTTCAAACTGCCAGGGGCGCGCCCTGAGGTCACAATGGACGTGTGGGGACAATGACGCGTCCACCTAGGTCCATCAAGTGCGCAGATGATGGTGTGGCTGGGGAGGCAGAGAGGGGATGCAGAGTCTCTGAACTTTTCTCTCCATTTTGTCTTGAACCTGAAAGCGCTCTATACAGTAAAGTCTGCTTTGGAAGCAAATTCGGAAGGTCTGGCTCTACTGCGCCCACCTCTTCCAGGCAGCCAGCCGCAGCCAGGCTGGTGCTCCAGAGGCAGTCATGTGTGGAGGGTCCCCACTGGGCCCCCACGGCCGCGGCTCTGCGCTGTCACTCAGGCTGCAGAGAGTTATTGGGAGGTCCCCGTCAGAAGGTCTCTGCAGAGCCTCTTATCAGGGACATGTGAAGCTGCCTGTGCCAGCCCCAAGCTGGAGCCACCTCTGCCATTTCCACGGCACTCGAGTGCACCCCATCTGCCCGGCCTGCCACAGCTGCCAAACTGAGCTGGGCAACTGGCAGGTGTGACTGCTTCGTGTTTGAAAAGAGGCCTGTGGACATTAGAACAAACAGGAAGGAATGAAGATGCAGGTCCCCTTGCTTCGAAACCATTAAGGGTTTCTATGCCAGGCATGGTGGCACTATCCTGTGAGCCCAGCATGCCGGAGGCTGAAGCAGGAAGATCAGGAGTCCCAAGCCAGCCTGGGCTACACAGTGAGATCCTGTTTAAAATTAAACAAACAAATAAAAAAGAATTTCCAGACATCCCCAGCAGAGCGTAAGCCCAAGCCCCAGTGCCAGGTGACAACATGGCTGTACTCCCATGACACTCTCCCTGACACCATGGTGGGAAGCTCTGTTTCCTTTCTGTATGTGTGAGAAGTGGACGCTCCGAGGTATGGCATGACTCTCGTGGTCCCACAGCCAGCCGGGCTCCCGGTCAGGACTCAAATTCCCATTCTCGCAATTTCCAGTGTAGCTGGAGGGCCGGTGCAGCCAGCCAGCAGTGGCTCTGGATTCCAAGGCTTTGGAGGCCGGGATCAGGGCGTTGCTGCCTGAATCAGGCTCATGGTTTGAATTCAAAGTCAGTGTTTGGGTGTTTGGTCCCCAGCGGGTGGCGCTGTCCTGGGACTCTATGGGACTTTGGAATGGGACCCAGCTTACAGATGTGGGTCACTGGGACAGGCCTCTGGGGCGTTTTTACCCAGACCCCTGATCCAGTGACTTTGTTTCCTGATTGCCATGATGTGGAGTTCTCTGCCACAGGCCAGCTGCCCGCCCTGCATCTATGGACTAAAACCCTCTAAACCACGAGCCTCAATAAATCTCTCCTCCTGGAGATTTTTCCGGAATATTTTGCTACAGTGTGGCACAAGCTAACACATCTGGTGATTGGGACCCCAGACCACTTCTCCTCCCCACCTTGTATTCTTCTGGCTGTGCTGGACCCTCATGTCTCCAGCACCAGTGGGCCTGTGACCTGGGTTGAGTTCTTCTGTGGTTCTGGGCAAGTCTAGGCTCAGGGGTGAAAGGGCAGGTGTGGCCGGCCTGCCCTTATTCTCTATCAGACTTCATGAAGGGCCTTGGCATCTTTTCTGCCTCCACGCACTGCAGAGATACTGAAAGAGCTCTAATCTTCCTGAGCCACTGAGTCCAGACCCACAGCTGCCTCCCTAGGCAGGTTTTATTGTTGTTATTGTTAGGTGTCGTCGAGTTGAGTCCAACTCACAGCGACCCTATGTACAGTAGGACAAAACACTCCCTGACACAGTGCTATGCCCAGCACTGTCAGTGCTTCTCTGCTATTCTTATGGTTTTCAATGGCGGATTGTTCTGGGATTGTTTTGAGAGTGGGCTGACAGGTCCTTCTTCTGTTTTTGCGGTGCTGACGATTGAACCCAGGACCTCAGAGAGGGAAGAGCAGCACTCTATCGACTGAGCTGAACCCCATTAGGTGGGTGAATAAACCTGGGCTCATCACAGCCACAGGCCAGTGGATTCCAGTTACTTGCAGCCAAATGCATTGCAGCCTGTCATTTACTCCTCCAGACCACAGGTTGCCCGGATCCCACTTTCCATATGGAGATCCTGAGGTCTGGGGGTACAGAGGAGACTTCCTTGGAGTCACACCATGGAACCCTGAGTTCCCTGACTCACCCCCAGGGCTCTTTCTGTTCTCGTCCCACCTCATGCCCCCTTTCTTTTTGCGCAGGCTGCTGTGGCTACAGCCTCCAGCTGCCTTGTCAATCAAACATTTCCTGCTGGAAGCTGTGGCAACCTTTGCCCCTGAATCTCCTCCGTCTGTGTCAATAGCCTGTGGGCCACTGTCTCCGTGCTTTGGAACCCAGGACAGCTCTCCCACATCCTTTCAAAGATATGATGACCAAACGCAGCCCCATGCTCCTGGGAAGGTGTGAGTCATGGTCATGGAGCAGAAAGTTCACAGTCAGGAGTCCGCCTATCGTGCACCCGGTCCAGCCCCGCAAGGCTTGCATCAAATGTGTTCGCCAAAGCCCTGACTCATCGGCAGCTTGTGGTCAGCGCTGACACTCCGATCATTTTCTGCTCATCTTGGGCCCAGCTGGTGGCCTTTAATTAGGTGTGGTCGGCTTCCTGTCTCCGTCCATGTTGTCGTTCCCCCTATTTTTAGCAGATCGTATGAACACTGAAGATACGATGACAGCACGATGACAAAATGGTGATGATGGTAGCATTTACCATTCATTATGTCCCAAGTGCTTTAAATGAATGAAAAAAAATGTTTTTTTCTTCAAAAGCACTGCCTGAGAGAATCTTCTTATTTCTATTTCATGGACAGGAAGACTGAGACTTGGAAAAACGAAATCACGTGCCAGGGTAACAGAGTCAGGAATATTTGGTGAAGCTCAACTATGATCACGAGAGTGTTTGACCCTAGAGTCCAGTTCTAAGCACAAAGCCAGTTGGGTCCATTAGGACAGTACCAGAGGCGTCACTGCTGTGGTTCAGGCTACAGCAGCATTTATTGTTTGTTTAAAAGTCATCTGGAGACTGGGGGCCTCTGAGTGTATTTGGCCCCTCCAGCTTTCCAGAAAGACCCAGGTTCTTGGTGCCTTCTCCTCAACCTCCACAGTGAGTGAACTCACCCTCGAACTGCTCCTCACAGCACACGTGGCTGCCACAGCTCACTCAGCACCTCTTCACCCAACCATGTCCAAAGCCGGAAGAGAAGAATAGGGGCAAATAGGTCTCTCCTCATCTGCCTCTTTCTTATCAGGAAGGAAACTCTTTCCTGGAAGCCCCCAGCAGGGTTTCCCTTTGGCCACTGGGTTATGGGACCAGCCCCGGACCAACGACAGGCCCAGGATGATAGGCTAGCCAGAGTTGGCTTAAATCAAACGAGGTTTGTCCCCTAAGCATGGGCCCACAGGCAGCTGAAGAAAGGACAGGTCGGGCAGCTGGAAGGAAGGGAGGAAAAGCCGTTAACACCCCAGCACTTAGGATGCTTAGCATGGGCATCCCTGTTGGTGGGCACAATTATTGTATAAGGTGGGGCACAGGGATGAAGAAGTGTTTTTCAAAATATCCAAGTATTGGAGGGGATTTGAAAAAACACACAGAGAGCTAACTTGTCTTTCTGAACTGTAATTCTCAGGATGAAATGACTCCATTTAAGATTTTGAAAAAAAAAATGTGAGCTAAGGAAAAATATTAACTAAATAATAGTTCATTTGCGCGGAGATTTGGCAGCCGCGAGGGTGGGGAGTGCTGTTCTGTATCCCGCTTGGCATTTTTTCCAGCTTCTTAGGCACGGAGCCCTCAGCCTCCCTCCTGAGCAAAATAAACACCCACGAGCATTTTTGCATTAGCTGCAAATTTGAGGGGAAGAAGGCCTGGAGCTGGAGGGGAAGCAGGCCTTCCTGGCTGGGAGGGAGGCACCAGGGCCTCGGGGGCCCTCCTGGGATTTGCCTCTGACTTCGGGGTTTGGGGTTTATGGCTTCGGCCCCTCCTGCTGGAAGCTGCCGCCAATCCTATTGTGAAAAGCAAGACGAATAATAAACACGCCAACCACTCAGGCTTTGTTTTTCCTCCTCGGGAACTTTCCCTCGCCTAGAACATGAAATCTTTCCCCTGGAACAAGAATTTAGGCGCCCATCAGAGCTACAGCAGTTATGGCCAGCAATACAATGACAACAGTCAAAGGTATGCGCTGACCTGTGTGTGTGAACCCGGCAAACCCCCCCGCCTGGGCACATGGCTCAGTGGGGCGGTACTTGCCTGGCACACACGAGGCCCTAGGCTGCCCAGCACCAGCACTTTGGGCTTCGTGGCCCATAGGGCTCTGCTGCAACCACTTACCTCAGCCAGTGTAGCACAGAAGCAGCCTCAGACAGCCTGAGAGCAAAGCCACAGGAGGGCGCCTCCCTAGCGCTGGGCTGGTGGATGCTGATTTCAGCGTCCTAGCATCTCCACGGGTCACAGATCCTTATTCTTTTAATCACTGAAATACGTGAAGTCCAGTGCTGGACTTGGTGGCTGACGCCTCTCATCCCAGCACTCAGGAGGCTGAGGAAGAAGGATCGTGAGTTCAAGGCCAGCCTGGGCCACCTAGGGAGCCTCTGTCTCAAATAGAGAAATAAGTAAAAGCCACGCTTAGCTCGGAGGCTGTATGAAAACAGGCTGTGGGTGCCAGGCGAGGGGGCACATGCCTATCATTCCCGAGGCGCAGGAGGCTAAGGAAAGAGGATTGCAAGTTCAAGGCCAGAGGCAGCCTGCGTGAGTTAGCAAGACCCTGTCTCAGAATGAAAAATAAAAAAAGCACTGGGGAGTGCAGCTCAGCAGTATAGCGTTTACCTCACATGGGCAAGGCCCTGGGTTCAACTCCCAGTACTGCAGAAAAAATAATAAATAAAGATAAAATAAAATGAAATAAAAACAGGCAGGGGGGTCAGATCTTGCCTGGGGGCTGTCAATCTGTCTATAAACCACTGATGCAAAAAAAAAAAAATAGAGAGAAGCGTTGGAAATACAGAGCCATATTTCATACACACGTGCAGATCTGTCCACAGATGTGTGCGAGTAGCGACCGGCAGAGGGGGAGATTCCTTCACTTCCCTGGGCCCACACCCAACAGCTGCAAGAGCAAGAACTGCTGAAGCTGGGAACCCGGGACTCCTCAGACAAAGTGGGGACACAGAGTTCCCCCAAACCCTTTTATCCTGTTTGAATTTTCCTCTGTTACCTTACGAAGCAGAAAACATTTGTCAAAGCAAACACTGCCCAGCGCTGGGACAGCCTGCTCTCTAGGGCCCTCAGGAAGACATTGGGAGGGAAGCAGGAGCCCTGGGGCAGGCCAGGCACTCGACCCTCGCCCGTAGCTCCTAGTGCGGACGCCTGAGCTGAGCTCTGGTGGCCTCGACCCTCAGCGCCTGACCTTTGGAACGCTGTTCCCTCCTGCGTCTGCCGGAATCCTCTGCAGTTGGGGACTGCGTAGGACTCCCTCATGGGGAACATTGTCATCACCCCCAAGAGAAACCACATACTCGTGAGGGGCCCCTCCTTGTTCCTTCTCGCCTGGCCCCCACGTTCTACCTGTATGGATTTGACTCTGGGGGCAAATGTAAATGGAATCATGCAATATGTGGTCTTTTTTTCTTTTTCTTTTTCTTTTTTCTGAGGTACTTGGGGGTTGAACGCAGGGCCTTGTGCATGCTTTGCAAGTGCTCTACCACTGGACTACACACCCAGGTCTTTTTTTTTTTTTTCTTTTTTGTGGTACTGGGGGTTGAACCCAGGCCCTCCTACTTGCATGCTTTGCAAGTGCTGGACCACTGAGCTGCACCCTCAGCCCATTTTTTTACTTTTTGAGACAGGGTCTTGCTAAATTACACAGACTGCCTCTGGTCTCGAACTTGTGATCCTCCTGCCTCCGCCTCCTGAGCCTCTGGGATTACAGGTGTATGCCACCATGCCCGGCTTACCCAGCTCATTTTTAATTTTCTTATTTTGAGTCAAAGTCTCGCTCAGTTACACAGGCTGCCTCTGCCCTCGAACTCCTGATAATCCTGCCTCCACCTCCCAAGTCACTGGGATGACAGGGGGTATCACCATGTCCGGCAATTTGTGGTCTTTGTGCCTTCTTCCACCTATCATATTTCAGAGTTCACCCATGTAGCAGCCTGTACTAATACTTCATTCCTTTTTGTAGCTGAATAATATTCTTTTGAGTGGGAATACGCCACATTTTGTTTTTCTATTCATCAGTTGGGCTGGGATTTAGCTCAGTCGGTAGAGCGCTGCGCTGCAGTCTCTGAGGTCCCAAGTTCAATTCCCAGCACCACAAAAATGGGAGAAGGGCCTGGCAACCCACTCCCATGGCAATCCCGAAACAGTCAGCCATTGAAAACCCTATGAGGGTTGCTATGAGTCAGATACTGACTTGACGGCACCTAACAACAACAACAACAACAATTCATCAGTTAGTGGGCATTTGTTTTTGTGTGGGCATATGTTTTCATTTCTCTTGGGTATATATCCAGGAATGCATATGGTAATTCTGTCTTTAACATTTTGTTGTTGTTGTTAGGTGCCGTCGAGTCGGTATCCGACTCATAGCGACCCTGTGTACAACAGGCCAAACATTATTGTCAGTGCTTCTCTGCTGTTCATAGGGTTTTCAATGGCGGATTGATTTTTGGGAGTGGGTTGCCGGGTCTGTCTCCCAGTTTAACATTTTAGGGGGGTTGTTATGACTTTTTATTAGTAAAATTTTTTGTTAATATACAAATTACTGGGTTTCATTATGACATTTCCATGAATGTGCATGAGTATCATTGTACATTGCTTACAGACACCTGCATTACCCTCTTGTGTCCCCTGCCACTCTCCTGCTGATCCCCTCCCTCTCCACAAGCAGCCCCCGTCCTGCTTGCACATCCTGTGTAAATAAATTTATATCTAGAGTCTGCCTATGAGAGAAAACATGTGATGCTTATCTTTCTGCCTCCATTACTCTTGCTTAATGGCCCTCTTTTTCTCCCCTTGCTCCCCAGAAATGGTCCCCCTCTACTTTCATGACATACATATTAAGATATTTAATATATATTAAAATCTAATGTTCACATTTAAAAGAAAATATGCAATGTTTGTTTTTCTGGGTGCGGCTTACTTCACTTAAAATGATAATCTCTAGTTCTATCCATTTTCCTGCAAATGACATAATTTTTTTCTTCTTTATGGCTAAAACTCCATTGTGAGTACAGGATATAAGTGTATACACCCCATTTTCTTTATCCATTCATCAGTTGGTGGACATCTAGGTTGATTTCATGTCTTGGCTATTGAGAATAGTGCCACAATAAATATGGATGAGCAGGTTTCTCTGTGGTATGTCACTAGTTTTAACCTTTTGAAAAACTGCCAGACTGTTTTCCAAAGGGCTGCACCATTTTAAAATCTCACCAGCAATTGGAAGGCTCCAATTTTTCCACATCCTCCCTATACCCTTCTTATAAAGTGACCTTAACATTCATCCCATTGAGTGGTGAGGTTTCCTCCAGCCCTCTTTTCCATCCCGTTGAACCTCAGTCAGATCATAGAAATGCCTGGCACTTCCAGCTTGGCCTCCTGGAGTTGCTACCCTGTGCCTGGCTGCCATACTGTGAGGAAGCCCAATTAGCCCAGAGGAAGCAACCACATGGAGAAGTAACATGATGGGTGTCTTGCACCAGCCAGCCAAGGACCAGCCACCAGCCAAAGGTTAACTACAGACAGATGCAGGAATGCTCACCACCTGGAGGCCCCTGCAGCCACCAAGCCACACTCTGCCTTCAAATGCTCCCACCTGAGGTCTCAGACATGAGCAGAGACAAGCCATCTCCTACGTCCTGACTGAATTCCCAGACTGCATGATCTAAGAGCTATAAACCCAACAAGTAGAATAGCTGCTGAGTTTTGGGGTGCTTTGTTACAAAACAATAGAAGCCAGAATGTACTGCCAGTGAAGGGCAAGACCAGGACTTGAACTCAGGCCTGTGACCTGAGGCTGCCCCTGTGGCCACCACAAAGTCTGCTGGTCCCTTGGGGGCTATGGGGAGTCAAGGCTCCCTTTCTTGCACCATTTGACTCAGGTGCATAGGTATTGAAGAAAAAGTTAGACTAAGCAATAAGGGGCTGGGGTTGGGCTCAGTTGGTAGAGTGCTGCTCTGCACTCTCTGAGGCCCTGGGTTGATCCCTAGTACTATCAAAATGGGAGAAGGACCTGGCAGCCCACTTCCAAAACAATCACAAAACAAGAGGCCATTGAAAACCCTATGAACAGCAGAGAAGCACTGACATAGTGTCGGGTGGGCATAGCACGGTGTTGGGGAGTGTTTTATTCTGTTGTACACAGGGTCACTGTGAGTCAGACAATAGCCCCTAATAACAAGTGATAAGAAGAAGTGAAACCCAGCTGCCAGCCCCCACACAGGGGACCCCCACAGTCCATGTGAGCCTGTGGGAGATATGCATCGCCCAGGCCCACAATTCACACCATTTCACTGGGTACCTCAGGCCTGGGGACAAGGGAGTCAGGGTCTACACAGCGAGGTGAGGTCAGCAGCAGACCTTGTTGATCTGTCACCGTGTTCCCAAACCCAAGGCAATCGCGCCACGCAGTGACTACAAGGATTTGCTAGAGTTCAGAATGCACTATGGTTGAGAAAGAATTTGGCAGTTTCCAGGATCACTTTTGCCCCAACTCCCATAATGGGATTGCTCTGCACATGTTTTAGATCTGATCTAACAACACGCTTCGAACTATTTCCAGGGGAGCAGGCGTGGCCTGGCGTTCCCCTGGGGAAGGAGGTGCCCTCGCGGTCCACACAATGACTTTTCCTGGCCCATGACAGAGCAAATTGTGCTGGACCCCTGAACCTCAGAGCCACAGTGCTGAGTGAGAGAAACCAGACAGGTGGGGAGAGTGCACTTCCCTTCACATACCATTCAAAGGCAGCCCGCGTAACTGATGGGGTCAGAGTTCAGGACAGTGGTTAACTGGAGAGGACAGGAAGGGGCTTCTGGAATGTTCTGGTTCATCTGAGTGCTGATTGCATGGAGGTGTCCGTTTGTTGATAATTCTTTGAACTCCTTAAATAAGGGGTGCACATATTTCTGTGCAATTAAAAAATAAAAGTGCACATTGTCCCCAGAGCAGGGGCTGCGCTGGATGGGAACGCTGCCTGACATTTCTGCCACGTGTGGACCAAGGTCATTGTCTAGAGAGCTGGCTGAGGAGCTGGGAACGTAGGCCGGAGTCCTGGCTCAGCTGCTATTCAACGTATGACCTTGGACAAGTTACTCAAACTCTTTGAGCCTCAGTTTCCCCACCTGAGCTCTTCAGCAAGCCCTCAGGATTGACCCCTGCCCACAGCTTCCCTGGCCCTCCCGGGCTGTCTCAGCTCCAGCCATGCTGGCCACCAACCACCCTGTTCCTCCCGCGGCAAAGCCGGGTGTGATCTCAGCCGGCCTCAGGGCCTCTGAGCCTGGCGGCCTGGCTGTCCCGGCAGTCTGGAGCCTCCTCTCCTTGCTTCCCTTGTGGCCGGCTCCTGCTTCTCAGTCACGCCTCAGTTCTAAAGTGACCTCTTCAGAGGCTCCTCGCTGACTCCTCCCCGCGGGGACATCCCCAGTCCCATTCCTTGCTGAGGTCGTCCTGCCTGCCCTCTGGGTCCTTGCAGCTTATTTGCCTTTTGTCTGGGGCTCCCCTAGACCCACAGCCTCTGTGAGGTGAGGATCTTCACTGCCTGCTTCATTTCCACATCCCGTTACCGACAATAATGCATATTTGTCAAATCAACCGAGCAGTCAATCTATGCAGTGACCTGGTGCTACTTCACAGGATCCTCAGAAAACTCAGTGAAAGGAGGTTTTTGAAAGCTCACTTTAAGCAGCCAGGTTTACAAATGCCGAAGGAAATGTGGAAGGCTTTTTTGAATGCGGTTAACTGTACTGGGAAGAATCTAGACAGGCCTAGAGTTCCCCTGAGCTACACCAATGACCCCACCTGCACTGCAAGTCACGACACCTTGGCAACCTCGGCCCCCTCGCCTTTTGCTTAAGTGGTCATTTGTCTGGAAGAAGATCAGGAATGTGCTCGTTCATTTATTTCTATGAGATTGCATTAACATGGTTTTAAGCAAAAGGCACCAAAGGGGTATCATGAGAAGACCGCCTCCCTCTGACTTCTGCTTCCAGCTAATGCTTCCAGGTACTGGACAAATGCTTCCAGAAATTTTCTGTGCATAAACAGGGCTTGTGGGGACATATGCTCCCATCTTTCCTGCCTATACAACAAGGACCAGATGATACCCACTGCTTGGTATCTTTGCTTCTTCTCTTTTCTACTTCACAAACGTCTTAGAGATTCTTGCAAATCCCGGCGTCAGGAGGTCTTACTCTTTTTGCAGGCTGCAGGATACTTTGTTATTTATTTATCCATTCCCCAGATGGTGGACACCTAGGCTGGCTCCAGGCTTTTGTGCTAACTGCACGCAGCACTGCTGGGAACCTGTGTCTTCGAAGGGGACCCACGCTCTTGCCTCCCCCAACCTCATCTCCACCCAAGCCCACCCCACCCTGGCTGGTGTTTGTGTTTGGGCCTTTTAAAGACTTTTTCCAGGTTGACTTTGGCTTCTTGGCCTGAACTCTGAAGTGTTTGAGCTGATAAGACAGGGCTTGGCTGAGGGGCCGGGGGAGGAAGTGGGGCAGTTGAGGGCAAGGGGGGTAGGGGGGAAGGGCTGGGCCCCATCCGCTCCCACCACTGGCCAGGGTACCAAAAGGAGCTGCAGGGTGAGTTGCTAGAGGGTCTCAGGAGGGCTTGGGAAGGGAAGGCCACCACTCATGTGTCCCCTGGACCTTCCAGGACATGGTATGGAGGGCTTGGGCGGCACTGTTTGCCAGGGCCTCTCCCAAACCAAACAGGACCGGGTGGGCAAGTTAGAGCACAGTCCCGGACAGCCTGAAGGCTCACCCCACAGGGCTGCACCCTTAAGAGCCGTTGCCATGGAGTGGCAGACAGCGTGGCACTGGCTCAAGGTGTCCACAGGGTGTCCTCGACCACCTCGGTGGCTGCAGCAGGAGTACATCAGTCTGGAGCACCCCCACCCCTAGAATTTTCTTCAGTTGAAGAGGGCCCAGGGTGATCATGGGAGCTGGGTGCTCAATGGGGACAGACAGGGCGGGGCCTACCTGGCCTGGTAGAGGAAGCCGTGTCCCCTAGTCATGCAGGGGGACCCCTTGAACCCCACTCAGGCTCTCCAGGACCGTCCAGGCTCCCAGGGCCCATGACTGTGCCCTGCCCACCCCCCTACCCAAGGTCTGCAGTGCCAGCTTGGGACACTTGGGGATCATCCATAACTTAGAGTCCTCAACTGCTTCTCCCTTTGCCTGAAAAGAGTCCCCACCTCCTACTTGTCCTGCAGTTCTCACGGCAATGTTGCCTCCTCCAAGAAGCCTTCCATGATGCTCTAGATGGAGCTGTCACCTGCCCCTGCACATTCCCTATCCCAGCTCCAGCCACTCTAGACGAGGGCCACTTGTTTGTGGGTGACCCAAAGTATCCCAGCATAGCCAGAGCTCAGGTTAGATTCCAGTGCTAGCTCTTCTTAGCTGTGGCATCTTGGGCCTCAGTTTCCACATCTGGAAAGTGGGCATAGTGGTGGCACCTACGTCATAGGGGGGCTGTGGGGCAGAAGTACTTAATACAAGCTCTTAGAACAGCATGGGGCACAGAGTTTATGCTCAGTAAGTGTTGGCCTGATGGTTATGTCCAGTCTCTCCCTCCCACAGGCCATAGTAGATGCTCATTTAACACGTTCTGAAAAACAAACACAGCCCTTTGAGTATGTTTACGAAGATGAGCAGTGGAGGAGGGAACACATGTGATATAATGGAAAAGTTCTTTAAAATTCAACACTAAGTAGTTGAGGGAGATGATTTATAACTATGCAAACACACACACACGCACACACACACCACACACGCATCAATAGCCTGGCTTTGGGAAAAGAAAGAACAAAAAGAAAAAGCAGAATGTTTAGTGTGGTTACATTAGAAGAATTAGGACAAAAAAATAATGTTTCTTCCTTCTTATTTGATGTGTTTTTCCCCTACCCTTTATTAATAAGCATGGTTTCAATTTAAATGGGGAAAAAATCCCAGGAAATCTAGAGAAGGCTCTGCAAGCCCTGTCTGTGGCAGGCGCTGACCACCTCCAGCTGGGTGGCCAGGGTGGGGCGCTGGAAACTGAGTTGCCCCGTAGAAGTGAAGCAAGAGTGGGAAAGCAGTGGCCGTGACGAAAGGCACAGCCAGCCAGGGAAGTGGTCTGAGAGGTGGCAGCGGAGCCTCTCCCTGCTCAGGGTACAGGGACATTCTGGTGCTGCCACCACCAGGAAGCCTGCCCGGACCCTCCAACCCAGCTGGCCACCCTGCCAACTCCATGGCCTGAGCCTCCCTCCCTGCAGCAAGGGTTAAAGTGTCACAGGGCAGTGTTGGTGAAGAACGGCCCCCTCGGCTGCAATCTGCACCCATCAACTGACCTCACCTAATCTTCAACCCGCATCTGATGGCTGGGAGCCCCGGGCAGCTGGGGGGTGGTTTGTCCCCCCAAGCCTCATGCTGGGATTCGGTTGCCAAGTGATGATGCTGAGGGTGGGGCCTTCCGAGGTGACTCTCCCCCGGAAATCCATCCTCAGGAGGGAAGAAAGGCTTCCTCCAGAGACTGCCTGAGTTTCTGAGACCGTGCCAGGGCTGCGGGGCTGTATCACTCCTGTGGCTCACCGCTGGTCCCCCTTATATGATTTCCAAGCAGCAGCATGGGGCCCCCTGACCTTGTCCTTTCCAGCAAAGATCCAGCCCAAATAAACCTTTATTCTTTATAAATCACCCATGTTTCAGGCATTTTGTTATAGCGGTGCAAAGCAGACTAAGACCGTCCCATCTCACACAGGAGGAAACTGAGGCACAAAAGGTTTACTCATTGGCCCAAGATGTCTACCTGATAAATGCAGAATCTGAACTTAACACCATCTGGTTTCATCCTTGTTTCTGGTTGGTTCTCTCGTTTCCACTAGACTAGAGGGTGAGTTTCAGGATGGCAGTCTTTACTCTGTCTGCGGAGCCTGACTTAGGGTCCGGCACACAGTGGAGAATCGATGATGATGGGAGAGCAAATGAACTGACACAGAGGTGAGTGGATGGTGGATGGGTGGATGGACGGGTTGGGGGATGGATGGGTGGGAGGGTGAGGGATGGGTGGAAAGCATGGCCATGGAGGAAGGACAGCTGGATCGATGGATTAATGGACGTGTGCGTACACAGAGGGAGGCATGGAATGAACGCAGGACCCACTTATAAAAGGACACACTAGCTGAACGAGGATGACCAGCACGGGGGAGCGAGTGTGCTCTACGACGCTGCCTGTACCCTTTGGAGAAGCTGCCGACTGGCAGCTCTCAGGCCAAGTCCGACTCCACTGTGTTTGGTGTCCACAGGGTTTTCAGTTAGTTGGGTTTTGTTTGTTTTGCTTTTCCCAGTCCTGGAGAGCTGAACCCAGCACCTCGCGCATGCTAGGCAAGTGCTCTACCACTGAGCTGCATCCCAACCTCGTTGGCATTTTTTATCTCCAGACAGGGTCTTGCTGAGTTCCGCAGGCTGCCTCTGGCCTCCAATTCATGATCCTTCTGCCTCTGCCTCCCGAGTTGCTGGGATTATAGGTGGGCACTACTGTGCCCAGCCTAATTGTCACTGCAAAACATTAGGAAATTTCATGTTACAGATGTAGGCTTCTGGCTGCTCTTGCAAACCTGAGCCAGCGCACATACCAAGAAACACTGCGCTCAGGCAGATGTGCCATGCCCCAGGGATACCATGTGCCACGGCTCCCAGCACCTCCCCTTGGGTCCCATGGTTCCCATTCTCCCCAAGTAGCAGGGTGTTTGTGTTGATGTTTTTTCTTATAGTAAAATCATAGGAAAACTCGAGTTTCTTCTCTTTAGCTCTTGGTGAAAAGTGGGAAAATGAAGGCAGGCGTCATGGTGAGCACCTAGGAGGCTGGGGCAGGAGGGTCGTGGGTTTGCCCTTGTCTCAGGAAACAAAACAAAGAAACAAATGATGACAAGGGGAAAATGAAAAACGGTAAAGAAAAAACAGAGCGAGAAGGTGTGCCTTTATACAAGTGGGAAGTTTCTGGATCTGGTATGCACCCAGTGCTTATTTTCCTGAGGGACCATAGGGGACTGTAGGTCAGGACAGACGCTGGAGCCTCGGGGCCCAAGTTCAAGCCCCAGCTCTGCTAAGTACTGGCTGTGTGGCCTTGTCCAAGTCACTACACCTCTCTGGGCCTCCACTTCCTCATCTGTAAAGAGAGCTAGTGCCCGTCCCCACCTCACAGGGCATCAGTAAGTCCCTGTGTGTGGTGCCGTCTGGGTATGAGCTGCCATCACCTTGGGCAAGGCTGCCTTGGTCACCTACATGACTTGCCCAGCCCCTGGGGCTTTGCTGCAGTAATTCTCAACCAAGGGCAATTGTGCCACCCTGCCCCAGGGGACATTTGGCAGTCTAGAGACTGCTTGGGTGGACAGAGGTCAGAAACGCTGTTAAACACCCCACAGTGCCCAGAACAGCCCCCCACCAAGGAGGATTCTCCCCATCAGCAGTACCGAGGCTGAGAACCCCCTGCTCCCGGGAATCCAGGTCCTTAGCAGGGCTGAGTGGGGGCCACCATCTCCGCAGCCACCTCCAGGGAGGCAGAGGCTGAAGAGCCTGCCTAGGTGGGACAGGAGACACTGTCCCTGCCCCTGAGCCACCCAGCCTCTGGGATCACCTGGCCCCAGGATTCCTACCTCAGGGTTCCTGCATCCAATACGTTCCCAGCCCCACACACCAGGCGAGGAGTGTGTCCACAGCGCCTCCCAGTGGACTGGACCCTGAACTATGCCACTTCCAGGCCAGAGGTGGAGGGGGACCAGGGAACTTGACCCGGGGCTGCTCTTCATCCAGATTCTCAGGACCATGCAGACTCCAGGTCAGGGAAGACACAGCAAAGTGGAGAACACAGCTGGGATCATCACAGCAAAGTGGAGAATGCAGACGGGATCAGCTGGAAGATCTTGGACAAATCCCATGACAACTCTGGACCTTGGTTTTCACATCTGTAAAATGGGGATGTGGTTGGCGGGTTTAGGTTAAGTACCTAATGGTCTCTAGTGGATACTGCCAAGCTCCCCTCGGATGCCTGCTGTCACTGTGTTCCTATCAAATCCACAGCCATTGGCATTTCATGGATTTCCAGTGTTCCCAGAGTGATTTTTAAACAGATATCAGCAAGTTATCTTGTTACAAAGGTGTACTTACAAATATGGAAGGGGATCCACAATCTACTGTCAAATGACCACCAGCCTTGGAAACATTGTACATAAGGGAATCCATCTTTGCTTGATACAACTACATTTAAAAAACAAGTTCATTTATAACATACAGGAGAAAGGTTGGCTTTCTTAGGATATAAATAGCTCTTAACCCAGCATGGTGCCTGTGAGCCCAACACCTGGGAGGCTGAGGCAGGAGGATCTTGAGTTTCAGGCCAACCTGGGATGCGCAGCAAGACCTCCTCTCAAAAAATTAAAATAATTGTTTTGAAAAGTTAATTTTCAAATAGAGCTCCTGCAGAGCAATACAAAGATGATTATCTAGCACAAAAATAGGCGAACAGCATGCATGCTTTGCAGGCAAAAAAGCAATGCAAATGGCCTGCACATGCATTTCAAACTTCCAAACCTAACATGGAAAGATGCGCTCGGACGGGACTGGGGTGAGCACCTGTGTCCTCCCGTGGCAAGGTCCAGGTGAAAAAGTCTGATAATGCGTGGCCAGGGCAGGAGGCAGGAGGATTCGGAGCTCACATAGGTTGCTGGTCTGGTTGTCACTCAAGTAGGTCTAACCTTAGAAAGCAGAGAGACAATGGGTGGCAGAATTTCAAACGCCCTGCCCCGTGCCTGGGCAGGTGAATTGCTAGGAATGCCTCCTGCAGAAATAGGTACACATACCAATGACTGCTTCTGGACAGAGGGGATAAATTGCAGCATTGTTTGACACAGCCCAAGACTGAAAATATGTACATGAGTGCGGCCAGGGATTGTAGTTGTTGTTGTTGTTAGGTGCCGTTGAGTCGGGTCTGATTCATAGTGACCCTAAGTACAGCAGAACAAAACACCCCCCAACACTGTGCCCTCCCAGGCACTATGTCAGCGCTTATCTGCCATTCGTAGGGTTTCCCATGGCTGCCGAGTCCTTCTCCCAAACCTACAGCACCTGGTGTTCCCAGGTGGTCTCCCATCCAAGGACTAATCAGGCCTGACCCTGCTTAGCTTCTGAGATCAGCAGGATCAGACCCAAGAGAGATATGGCTGTAGACCTATGGTCAGGGATGAACTAGAATATTCAAACAGAACATGTGAAGAATGTTCTCCTAGTGCTGATTGGGAAGGATCCCCAAGGTACATTGTTAAGTGAAAAGATAAAAGACAGACAACCCAGTGCAGAATGAGATATAAAGTATGCTGTTGCTCCGAGACGTGGTACAGGAATCTGAGCATATGTTGGTTTATCTGCATTCTGGATATCTGAGTAATAATCATCCAGAAAGGATGCCCAGGATGGCTGTGAGGAGAGGAGCCTGGGGTTCTCGAGCTGGGGCAGTGCGCTCAGCATCCAAGGGAAAAGTCTCCTTTGATATCTTTTGGTACATGCTCTGCAAGGGCTGGACCACTGAGCTGCACCCTCAGCCCATTTCTTTACTTTTTGAGACAAGGTCTCACTAAGTTACACAGACTGCCTCTGGTCTCAAACTTGGGATCCTCCTGCTTCCGCCTCCCAAGCCACTGGGATTATAGGCGTGCACCACCGGTGCTTGGCTCTTTTGGAATATTTTTCATGTCTGTTCCCTTATTAATATTTTAAAAGATTTTAATACATTAATAAAGGAGAGTGAGAAAAATTCCCAAAGGGTTGCACTCTAAGGTTTCACATTGCTTCTCTCTTGGCAACTTATTTTCTTCTTTTGACTTAAACAGATTTTCTAATTTTAAAAAATAATTATCAAAGTGTATTGAAGTGAATTATTTTTTTCAGTGCTGGGAGGTTGAATCCAGGGCTTTGCATATGCTAGGCAAGGGCTTTACCACTGAACCACATCCCCAGGCCCTTTTTATTTATTTATTTATTTTTTTTGAGTCAGAGTCTTGCTGAATTAAGCTGCCTCTTGCCTCAAACTCTGTCTCCTCCTGCCTTCACCTTGAGAGTCGCTGTGATGACAGGTGTGTGACATGTGGCATGGCTGATTGTTTTAATTTTTAAGAGTATAACCTTGGAGTTTCCTAAGTAGTCAGGGGACAATTAACTCCATCAAATGCATAAATAAAAACACAAAGCCATATATGTTTCCCTACATGGTCAGATTATTTTCATTGCCAAGATCATTGCAGTATCTGAGGTCAGGTGGATGGCAATACATTCTATGAAAAACTGAGAACTGATACAACTGTCCACCCCCCCCCCCAGCCCAGCTTCCCACTGGGGTGGAATTCTGACTCTGCCACTTAAGAACTAGGCACTGCTAAGGCGCCCCAACGCTCTCTGCCTCAGTTTCCTCATCTGCAGCATGAGACCTATCGCTGCTGGCAGGTTTTCGTGAGATGATGCCTGTTGAACACGAGGCTCCGGCATCCGCAGAGACAGATCCAGTCAAATAGGCAGGAATTCTGCCCCCGCGAGGATGCCGGCGCAGCTGGAGGACAGGGTGGGGGCCCATCCTCCGCGGGGATCCCACACAGTTGACGGCCGCCTCGCCCAATCCGGACTCTGAGCGCGCAGCGCGCATCTTCTCCCGACAGCTGGGAGAGAGTGACACCAAGTGGTGGCCCTTGGAACTGCACCTCAGGCTCCGGAGCGCCTCTCCTGGTCGTCCCCGCGGCGATCAGGTGCAGGCGTGATCTCTGACGCTCCGTTTTCCTAGCTGTAAGTGGAGGCAGTGCTGCCCACCTGGCCGAGCGGAGGTGAGAGTTAAACGAGGAAGCCTGCGGCCGGCCTCTCAGGGCAGCTGTGCTGCACAGCGTCAGGGGCCTCGTTCATGAAATTGTGCACCACAGCGCTCCCATGCGGGAGCTATCCGCAGTGCTTTTCCGTCACACACCGCTTTCCTTCCACCCGCCTGGAGGGACGCCAAGGCAGAGTTCCAGACAGACCCAGGGTCAGTAGGATCCTGGGGATCTCAGAGCCCACAGCGCCACCCCGCTGGCGCTCGGCGGCCTCCTGCCATCTGTCCATGAGTCCCCAGGCCATAGCCCGGCTCTAGGCCTTTCCAGCGCTTACCTTTTGAGCAAAATAGGGGGCGCCTTCAATTTCCCTTCAGAAGGCAAGGTCAGGCTGGAGTTCAGCAGAGTTACACATTTTCATGGCATGATCACCTTCTGTCGAGGCAAGTGGCACTGGTTTTCTACGGCAGTCCATGGGGTAGGTTGTGTTGCCCTCAAAGAGCTTCTACTGGCCACTCCCTGGTGACCCTCCCTCCTGAAGTCAGGTTTGGCTGCATGACTTCCTTTGGCCAAGAGAATGTGAGCAAAGCTTCCAAGAAGCAGCTTCCAGAAGCATCTGTGGTTCTGCTGTGTGCTCTTTTGAAAGGCCTGCACCAAGGGTGCCCTACATCTTCAATCTGGATAGGAGCAAAGATGACACTGGACCAGAGCTGCAGCCAACCCACAACCGACAAGTCGTGTGATTGAGAAATGAGCCTCTGCTGCCAACAGTCTACTGAGACTGTAGGGGGTGCTTGTTACTGCAGCAAAACCTAACCTGGGCTGACTAATACAGTAGAGACATAAAGTTTTGTTTAAGAAATAAACTCAAAAGAATTTAAAAAACTATGATGTAAAATAATGGTGCTGGAAATAGGAGGCATATATACTGAAGGTATGATGGATGGCTGAAGTTTGGGAAAATTGGTCTAGAGTTTCAGATGTGAAAATGGTCACTCCAGGTCGCATGTGGATCATCTCAGAGCCCCCCAAACACCACCTAAGTCACCTTGAAAACTCTACAGCTTGTCTGTCACCATGTAGCCAGAGTGAGTTTTTGAAACTACTGATCAGGTTCATCTCCTGCTCTAACCTCCTTGATGACTCCCTTGTCCACTCAGGGTCAAGTTCACACCCTTCATCATGATCTGCTAAACCTACCCTAATCTGGCCACCAATATATCCAGAGTGTTAAAACATTGCTGAAGGAGTAAGAGTCGAGTCAAAAGAAGTCTGCAATTTCCACATGCAACTTCTTATATAATCAGCAAAATATTAATTTCTCCTGCGACACTGGTGACAATGCCCTTGGGAAGAAATTTAAAAATAAATGTTGTTGGCTCTAATCTGTTACTGTTGATTAGTCTGAGAACCCATGTGTGCTTAGTGTGTTATACAACCATACGGCATACCGCAAATCCCGAGACTAGCCAAGTGGGGCCTCCTGAAGTTGGCAGTCATGGTCAGCTGCAATTCTGAAACCATATGGCACAGAGCTGTTCCTGGGAATGAGTAATCTGTTTTGTTCCAGGATCTAAATCCTAAACTCTTCAATAAATGCCTCCAGTGGTGTGGCCTGTGAATTGCCTCCAATATTCGTTTTCCCTCTATAGTGATAGGAACATCAGGGAAGCCAACATGGGTCAGAATAAAGACTGCATTTCACAGCCTCCCTTGCAGCTAGGCCTGGCCGCATGACTGGGAGCCACGTGACTGGGGTAAGGTAATGGGAGCCCAAGCATAGCTGCCAACCATTTGGACCTTGGGAGTTGGCAAACACGTTGATGATGCAATGTCAAGTTAGGGTCCAAGCCTCTGACACTCTCCTGGTACAGAGCTCCCACCCCACTTGGGCATCCACGTGAGAGACGAATGTTTATTGCATTTCTATCTTTTATTTTCTGTCTCTGGAAACCACAGGTGAAGTTCTATTCTAAGTAATACAGCTCTGAAGAACTTCATCTGGCTCAGAAGTTTCCATAAAATACATCCATGAGTGAATCCTCTTTATTTTAAACAGGAATTGGTGTACAGGCTTGATTCACTTATACCAGTGTAAAATTGCTGTCCAAATTTCTGAGACCATCTAAAGGAAGACACCTGTTAGAGTCCCCTGTGTCCTGGCTGATTTAACAAACCCTTTGGCACCTTTAACTTAAATCTTCGGGGCCCCTGGTTCCCAAAGCTGGCTGATGGGCCGCAGCATGTAGGGAGTGTTTTAAAAAATAGATTCTGGGGCTTGAGCCAGTTCATTTGAAGATGGTGGATATTGGAAATTGATCATTTAAAAAATATACACTCCCTATCTTACCAGCTGTGTGACCGTGGGTAAGTTTCTTTACTAGTCAGTGTTCAGTAAGATGGTGACAGTGACATTACCTATCATGTGGGTCTGTTGTGAGGTTGAATCTACTTCACAAGGGCCAGGCATGTATGACAAGGCGTGGAACAAAGTGGCCTGTCTCCATTGTCATTGTATCTGTGACCAAGAGTACACGTCAACGCAGACTTCCGGGATAATCTGTGCTGTCCACCAGGGTGTTAAATGTGTACCCCAGGACTTGGAGATTGAAAACCCGTGATTGCTTTCACTCCTCAGCTGTGTGTGCGAGCACGTTTACGGCCGCGTGCGCTTCTTCAGCAAAATACACTGAGCAGCTGTGACTTTAGTCAGGATGAGGTAGGTGATGCTGCGGTAACAAAACCCAGAGCTGGTGACTTCGTTCAGCAAAGGCCTGTTTCTTGCTCATGCACTACCGCACACACCACGCGCCTTCTCAAGGCTGTGTCCTCTGGAACAGGTGGCCTGGAGATGGGCATAGCAAGCAAAGAGAATGCCAGAAGCTCACGTGGGAGTTTTTAAGGGTTGGACCTGGAAGTAGCTGGCCACACTTTTCCTCATTCCACTGGGGGGATATAAACCACAGAGTTCCAACCCAATTACATGAAAGCCTGGGAAAGGTCAAGGGCATTGTCTTTGTCACATCTACTATGTCCAGGGGGCTGTTCCAGGAGCTGGGGTTCCTGCCCCAGCAGGAGCAAGGTTCCTACCCTTGCAGAGCTTCTGTTATTTTGGGGCAAGGCAGACAGTAACCCTCTAGTCTAAACATGACCTCAGGCATGTGTCATTTCGTACCGGAGCAAGAATAGCTGAAGGACACATTTGCAGAAGCTGGGGCTGCTGCACCTGCATTTGTCCCTTGGGTGGATGTAGTCAAATGGCTGTCCATGGGACCGTGTCCTCTTCCATCACCACTAGCAGGTACAGGAGTCTGCTGTGCCTGCGGCTCTGCCAGCATGGCGTGCTATCAGTCGCTGGGTGTTTGCCAATCTGATAGGTGAGAAATGATCTCCTGGTACACTTTCAATTAGCACTTTGCTTATTATAAAGGAAGTGGAATGTGCTTTCCCATGCTTATGAGCTCTTTGTATTTCCTTTTCTCTGAACTGCCTGTTCCTATCCTTTGTCCATTTTCCTACTGAGTCATTGGTCCAGGATATTATTCAATGAAAACATCAAGGGCCAGAACAGAGGGAGTACTGGAATCACTTTTATGAATTAACGGTGGAACTATATTTTGGTGTGAATATAAATATTCTCCTATATGTGTAAGTTGTTTCTAGAGGAAACTACAGGATATTGTAGACTAGATGCTTGTTTGTGGGGAGGGCCTGGGGGCTTTAAAAAAAAGTTAATTATTTTAATCCCCTGAATTGGGGGATGGTTCGTTACATCTGAATACTTTTGTTTTAAAAGCATTTCTGAGTGACTTTGCTCGTCTACCTGTGTAAGTGTTCCTTGTACTTTTTTAAAGATGCCAATAAGAAGGGGCTGGTGGCATCTTGTCCAGAACCCTCCCCCCACACACAATGTCAAGAGTCATTTGGTCTTTTTTTGTATGTCTTCATCTTTCTTGTATTTTAAAACTTCAAATTTTTTTGTTGCAGTTCTAGGGGTTAACCCCAGGGTCACACACATGCTTTGCAAGTGCTCTACCACTGAGTTGCACCTCAAACCCTTTTTTTTTTTTTTTTTTTTTAGACAGGGCCTCACCAAGTTACACAGGCTGCCTCTGGTCTGGAACTTGCAATCCTCCTGCCCCAGGCTCCGATTTGCTGGGATGACAGGCATGCACCACTGAGCCTGGCTAGTTTGTTATTCTAATTTAAAAATAAAATTTAGGAGCATATTACATTACCATCCAGAATCAAGGCCAGTCCCAGAATTCAGCTCATGGCTTACTCATTATAAATGCTCAAGAGGACTGGGCATGGTGGTGCACATATGGAATCTCAGCACTGGGGAGGCAGAAGCAGGAAGATCACAAGTTCGAGGCCAGCCTGGGCTGCACAGCAAGACCTTGTATCAAAAAACCAAAACCAAAACCAAAAAACAAATAAAAAAACAAATAAAACAAATACTCAAGAAACATTTGTTGGATTGAAAAACAGAAACTTCTCTTTCATGCATAAGAGAAAGGAGACCGTATATCCCTGCACACCCACTAGATTATGCAGAATCTGCCTAGGCTTCCGGTGAGGATGCCAATGAGCCCCTCAGAGCCGGCTGGCAGGAGTGTCAGCTGAAGACTTCCATGTGGCGGGGACTGTGGACCCATGCATTAAATTTGAAATGCCCACAGCTGGCTCCCGGCCACACTGCATGTAGGAATTTACCCCATAATTCTCCCCCTGCACATGCTAAGTGGCATATATGCGGGTAGTCATGGTCACATGGTTTGCACAGCAATAACACAGAAATGATGTCCCTTAATAGAGGCCTGGATCCAGATATGTCTGCCTATCCAATGTCTGGCTCCTGTCCACTGCTCAGAAAGGAGGGAGTCGTGTGTGAATTGCTGGGCTGCGTGCCTGCCCAGGCTTCCTAAGCAAGCTGCCAGGGAGAGGGGTGGCGAACAGGGCACACAGCATGGACGGTTGGCAGCCTTTCCCAGTGGTGGGAGGAACCCAGGACACGGCAGCATCTGCTGTCTCTGCCTGACATGTATCGGAAGGATAAGCAAAGGCCATGGGAGAGAGCAGGATATGCAAAGGCCCTGAGGTGCCAAAGAGGGCAGCGTTTTCAGGAACCGAGAGGGAAAGGTGACCTTTGGCAGGAGGTGGCCAGATGCTGCCCAACCTGATCCCCACCCAGGCACAGCGGGGAGGCATTCCAAAGCCCAAGATCCAATTCCCTGGATTCCCTCTCCGGGGCACCTCCGGGCCTTTCAGAGCCACTTTTGGAAAAAACAAGGGGAAAACGGACCGTCACGCAGGCTCAACCATGGCGGGACGCAGCAGGGGAGGAGGAGTGAGGAGTGTGGCCCGAGGTGGCTGAGGGGCAGGCTGTCAGGTGTCGTGGGGCCTTGAGGACAGGGAAGGACCTCAGGCAGTGCCAGGTGCGCAGCTGAGCCAGGAGGCGCCCGAAGGAAAGGGTTCCAGCTACTGAGCAAGGACAGGTCCTGCCTGGCCCAAAGACGTGGGGACACATGTCCACCAAGGGTCATCACGAGCTCATGCACAGGAGCTTGACTCATAGTAGCCCAAACTGAAAGTGCTCAGATGCTCTTCAACAGCAAGAGTAAATAAATGTTAATGTATGTAAAATGTATATGTTGTTGGGTGCCGTCAAGTTGGATTCGACTCATAACAACCTTAGGTATAACACAACGAAACACTTCCTGACACTGTGCCATGATCACCATCTTTTTATGTTTGAGCCCATTGTTGCAGGCACTGTGTTTCTTCTCATTTTGAGTCATGCCACATTGGCAAGTTTCACCTGTTGTAAGTAATGTCCCTATGAGTCGGACACCAACAGGATGGCACCTAACAACAACAACAAGGGCTTTACTCCATTCTCGTCATTAATGTCAACTCTACTTTGAGGAGGCAACTGTTCCCCAATCATTTCTTGAATGCCTTCCAGCCTGGGGGGCTCATTTCCTGGCACTATATTGCACAGTATTTTTTTGTTATTCATAGGGTTTTCAATGGCTAATTGTTCCAGGAGTGGACTGTTAGGTCCTTCTCCCTAGTCTGTCTTAGTCTGGAAGCTCATTTGAAACCTGTCCACCATGGGTGGCCCTGCTGGTATCTGAAATACCAGTGGCATGGCTTTCAGCATCACAACAACACACAACCCCCACAGCACGACAAGCTGACAGACATGTCGTGGAAATATATATATACACTATTATATTATGTTTACTAAAATATGTTAGTTTTAAAATATTACTTATTCATTATTTCAGTGTAAACACACACAAACAGTGGAAACAATATACCCATGCATTGGACATTATAAGTGAATCTCACAGACATTATGTTGGGCAAACCAGCAAGGCCCAAGGAATTCATACCATATTACTCCAGCCCGATAGGGTTCTAGAATCAGCAAAGCTTACGTTTCAGTGATAGAGGTCAGGATAGGAACTGGGCTATGAGAGGGGAAAGGAGCACAATGGAAAGGAAAGCAAGGAGAATTTTCTGGGGGTTGGGAAAGTTCTATACATAGATCTGGGAGTAAAAAACCCTTTACATGTTTTGCCACATGTATTGTACTTTAATTAAAAAAAATTTTTTTAGGGCTGGAGTGTAGCTCAGTGGTGGAGCAGTTGCCTAGCCTGTGGGAGGTTCAGGGTTCCATCTGCAGCACGACAAACAAAGCACAGACCCTGAAAGACTAAATGGACGAATTTCACAGCAAAGATCAACACATTCATTTAAAAACAAATAAAGAACCAACGGGAATGCTTGGAGCATGTTTTTGTTTTCACAGTTTGTCTTTAGGAAGTCTTTTAAATGTTTTGTTGCCTCTACCCTTTACATTTTTTTACTTGCCATATTTTTATTGGCAAAATTAGTTAGTGTGCAACTTAGTGGGCTTCATTATGACATTTCTGTGCTTGCGTTTCACCGTACATCACTCCTGGCCCCCCCTGCAGCACCCCCTCAGGACCTCTCCCCACATCTACCTCCCCACCAAGCAAGTTTGGGGTTTTTTTTAAATAAACAATGCTGTCTTGGGGTAAGGAAAATCTTTTATTTGAAATGCAAAAATTCCTTTACTTTCAGTTTCATTTTGGTCTCTCCTGTCAAATTAATGTATAACTGTTCCATCGAGTCGGTATCCAACTCACAGCAACCCTACATACAATAGATGAAACACTATTGTGAGTGCTTTTCTGCTGTTCATAGGGTTTTCAATGGTGGATTGATTTTTGGGAGTGGGTTGCCATGTCTTTCTCCCAAGCCTGCAGTACCTGGTGTTCCCAGGAGGTCTCCCACCCAAGTACGAACCAGGCCCAACCCTGCTTAGCTTCCAAGATCTGATGAGATTGGATACCACAGTGGTATGGCTGCAGGTCAACGCATAATTAGGTGTACACACTTAATGAAATAAGCCACCTCTCCCTGCAATCCCAAAACAATCAGCCATTGAAAACCCTATGAGTGTCACCATGAGTCAGACACAACTCAACAGCACCTAACAACAACAACCACCATTTGAATAAACTTGTTGGCTGCATGGATGCGAGAAGAGGGGAGCAGGGGAGGGCTGAGCACAGGGGCGGCTGGAGTCACATAAGGAGACCCCCAATCTCTGCACCATCCCCTCCACCACCTGTGCAACCAGGTGTCCCGCCCACTTCCTCAGGGGCTGGGGCTGGGCTAGGAGAAGGCAGGTCTTGGAGAGCCCCGACATTGCAAAGGGCACAGGTGTGGGTCTGAAAGGGAACATGGCAGATTTGTTCCCCTTGTCCCCAGCTTCCTGAACCCAGGGGGCTCAGAAGGACCCCGGAGGACATCTACAGAGTCCTCTATGGAGAACTGGAAGTGGAGCTTCCAGCAAACAGACTGATTAATAACGACACTCAGGTCCAGAGTGAAGCAGCTGGCTCCCTGCCCAGCCCCATTTCAGAGAAAAACATGGAGCTGCCAAACGGCTTCTTAGTGCCTCCCTCTCAAATAGGAACAAAGATCTACAGAGTCCCGGACATCTGAGAAACACTCTCAGTCTGAGGCAGAAACCAATGTCAACAGAAAGAAAAAGAAATCTGGGCACAAACCGAGACACTGCAGGGAGCAGATGAAAGGCATCCAAATAGGAGACCAGGATTTGCATCCCAGATCAGTCACTAGCAAGTCTGCCACACACAGTTGTGCAGGTTGTGGACTGCCCAACTCTGGCACATGGCAGGGGGAGGGGTGCCCTTCATACTGAGGTCCGTGTGGATAGTGCTCCTGAGGTTGCGTGGTGTTGTATCAGTGCGTGTGGGGCCCTGGCTCACTGCTGGCCCTATGATGCAGTAATGAAAGAGGCTTTGTCGGGCAGCTGTTGGAGGGCAGACAGCCATCTTGGTTGCCCTCATAGTCCCAGAGTCTGACATAGTCTACAGAGTCAGTTCTCAGCAAGTACATCTCAGCTACTAAATACATGAATTAGTAGGTGAATAAGCAGTGGGTGGGTATGTGTCTAGGTGTTTGCAGTCTCCAGCTCTTCCACAGTCCCCCACGGCCACAGTAAAGCAGGTGCTGTGAAGGAGGGGCTACAATTGGAGCTCTGGAGACAGATTGGCCCTCAGATCCCAGTCACTGAGTCCCCTGAACTGCCATCCCATTATAGAAGAAGATGGTGTGGCAATGGCTGCCTAATGGGTTGTATAAGAATAACCAATATGCATATCAGGCACTTAGAATTAGCTATGTAAGACAGGAAGTGCAAACAGTGGACTGGAATAAGGTAGGAGTGATTGCTTCTCTCTCTCTCTCTTTCACACACATACACAGTTAAGAAGTCAAAAGGTGTAGCATCCACATTTGGAATGATGCTAGTCATCAGGGTCCTAGACTTGTATCTTTCTGTTCCACCAACCTCAGATTGCCTTGTGGACCAAAATGGCTTCCAGAGTGCCAGCTATCATGTCCACGTCTCTGGCGGGAAGGAGGAGGACGTGAGGAGGGCCAAGAAGTGTCTATCTGCCTATTGTCAACCCTCCCCAACAACTTCTGCTTGCTTCTTGCTGGCCACTCCTCATTGCACCAGAGGCATACTGCTGCTCAGAACAAAATCAGAGTCTGTTAATAAGAAACGGATATAGAAGGGGTAGTAGCCAGCTGTCACCGGCATGCAGGGGCCCAATAAATATTGGCTGTTATAATTACTAGTGGTTGCCCATTTTGGAAAGGAGAAATTGAAGCCTGGAGAGATTAGGTAAACTTCCCCAGATCTTATTTGATTTATGCAGCAGATGGCCCCTTGGGAAACAAATGCTGAATAGGTTAGAGTCCGGTTTCCAGGAAATGGAGTAGTCATTTCAGAGAGTATGGCAAGAGCAAACAGGGAACACACATAAAGTAGCCCACCAGCCCAAAATGCACTCAGCCTGGGCTTAGGGCTTTCAGCTGGCATCAGGAAGGACTTCCTGGAAGAGGTGGCACGGCACCCTCACTGTGCAAATAACAGCACCTGCTGCGCAGAGGGTAAATGAGATACATTCATGACTCCATGCAAGGCTTGGCACACAGCAAAGACTCAAATATGTGGCACCTCTTACCTTACTGTTATTGCTGTTACCGTCATCTTTATTGTTACATTACAGATGCAGTTACTGTTATTTCAAATGCTATTACATCTTGCTCACTCTGCAAAAATTAAAATGACCTTTTCTCACCTTTAGAATATTTTGTAGATGCAGCCATCTTCAGAGACTGCTGACTGCCAATAGGTATTTTAAAAACAGAACCATAAGCCAGGCGCCGGGGCACACACCTGTATTCCCAGTGACTCCAGAGGTGGAAGCTGGAGGACTGACAGTTCAAGGCCAGAGGCAGCCTGAGCAGTCTGGCAAAACCCTGACTGAAAAATAAAATAAAATAAAAAATAAAAATGGCCTGGGAGTATAGCCCAGTGGTAGAGCACTTGCAAGGTATGTGCAAGGCCCTGGGTTCAACTCCCAAGCACCAGAAAATACATACATACATACACACATACATACACACAAGTAGAACCACAGGAGAAAAATACTCTCACTTTCCCTCGACCCCAGGTAGAGACTGAGCTTGAAAACAATAAATCCACACAATCTCAGGAAGACTAGATTTTGATTTTTTTGTGTGTGGTGCCAGGGATGACCCCAAAGCCTCTCACATGCTGGGCAAGTGCCCTACCACTGAGCCACACCGCAGGCCAAGCACCA
>VMDO01000004.1:433054-614733 GCA_007922755.1 Pedetes capensis
CTTCCTCAGCCTCCTGAGTGCTGGGATTACAGCCCAGCTGGCTTTTTCTTCTTTTTTTACCACCTACTTTGGTTCTCTGGAAAAGGCTGGAAATGAAACTAATTCACATTTTATTTAAGCAACTCCAAGAGGAACCAAGCTTCCCGGAAGCACAAAAGCAGCGTGGGGTCTATCTAGGAATGAGCCCAGAGCTCCAGCAGATTAGGCGGTGCTCAGGCAGCCTTGGTGATGAACCTCAAAAATAGCATCTGTGCCCTGGATATTTCTGGAGTGTCCTTGGCGAGGCCCAGCCAGGGCCTGTTTGGGCATTTCCACCAAGGGCACGCCTAAAGAATGCCGCCCGGCCTCCCCTTGACCCTGAGCCCCACCCAGCCAGAGCTGCCCCAGCAACCGTATTCGTGGTCCAGAGATAAGGGAGGCCTTCAAACACCCAGAAATCACCTTCTAATTTAGGAATCGAGAGGCAGAACTCACTCCCTTTGTGGCTGGAGTCGCCCATTTGGATTTTGAACCTCTTTTCTCTAGGGCCTGCCTGCCAGAGACAACCTTCTGTGTGGCTTGGCCCTGGTCCCCACCCATCCCTGGTGTCCTGATCCTGTTGGTCATTGCTCTTGGGTCATCGTTTCTTTTCAGGTAGAATTGAAAGGGAAGCAGGCAAGTTCTCCTGGCACAGACTCTTATTTGCCACCCATATTTACAATCTCCGCTTCTTTCTCACTAATGCAAAAGTCCTACACTGTGAGGGACAGCAATGTGTTTACGAATTCCACTCCCCAGCTTCTCTTGAAGCTGAGCGGCCCTGTAGTTCTCAACCAGAGGCAATTTTACCTTCCAGGTATCAGGAACGGAGGCCACGTCTGGAGATAGTTTAGGTTCTCACGAGGGAGAGGCATGTGGGGGGTGGGTCCTACTGACATCCTGGGGTTGAGACAAGGAAGCTGCTCCACAGTCCTACAGTGCGTAAGACTCCAGACCTCAAAAAAGAATTCTTCATTCCAAAGTGTCAATAGTGCTGAGGTTGAGTGGAAATCGATGGTGGGGTTTCCAAGAAAATCTTTGATGCCTTGCCATTATCTCTGAAATACAAATATGATGGCTGGAGCTTGAGCACCTATGATGTGACCTTGAGGAAGGAAGTTCTGGGCTGAAAATAGGATCTTCAGATGACATTAAGGAGCTGCCAGACCTACTTCTCAGAAGGAAGACTTCCAGACATAGTTTAATGTGAAAGAGAGAAGTCTAATTTGCTTAGGTCATTGGAGTCAAGTCTCTATTACTGCTGAGCAAGCACAATTTGTAAGTGACCCATCTCCACGTGCAGCTCTCCATGCTAGTGGAGAAAGAACGGATACACCAAGAGAGCAGTGTGTTCCACGAGAAGGAGAGCACATTTCCTTGTGAAAGTGAAACACTCCACTCCCCTCATCTCTGACACTTCTGGCCCCTGCAGGCATTTGAGTCTGCAACTCCTGGACTGCTCTAACTCCTTTACCAAAACAGTGCGGGAGCCGAAGCTCTCAGTGGGTTGATAAGGCCTTGTGGGTTCGCCTGCAACCCGCTCCCTCTCTGCACATTTTCAAGACTCCAGGTCCCGTGCTGGTAAGAAATGCGGTTTCTGCAACTGGATAGCCTTGGCTCAAGAGCCCATGCCACCATGAACTAGTTCATGACTTGAGAAAGCCTAAGGTTTGCTGCAAAAAGTGAGATCTGAAAACTGCTCCAGTTTGGAATTGAACTAACACAGTTCACTGGACTGCTCTGTCTCTCGGTTTCTCATCTGTAAACAAGGACAGGGTAAAGGCCCTCCTGCCCCGGGTGGCTAGGACAGGGAGTTTATGAATGGGCTGCTTAAAAAGTGAGGGCAGAGAGTAGGGGCCAGGGATGCTGCCACCAGCCTGGGTGAGTGAAGAAAGGGTTCACTTCAGTGAGATGGAAATAGAGGAGCTGCTAGAGCCCCATCCCCTGTAATAACAGTGTGGCGTTACCTCCCCAGCCTGAAAGGGCAAAGAAGGACATTGGAAAGGAGGCTGTTCAGAGAGGCCGCCTGATGGAACCTGTGGCCTCCTGCAGTTGAGGGCCACAGGGGCCATCGTGACCCAGTAAGAGAGCTGGAAAACAGATACCCAGCCCTCCTCTGCTGCCTGCCTCCCATCTGCCTGTGTCCCTCACTGCTCAACTGCAGTCAGAAGCCAGAGGACCACAGAGCTACTTGAAGCCATCTGCATGGGTCACCAAGCACAGTACAAAAGAGTGGAGACCAGAATCTGCAATCCATTGCTGTGAGGGCGAGCTTCTGGGCTGGACCTGTACCAGCATCCTCTCCTTCCCCTTTCTCCTCTTCTCACTGGCAGGAATGGGGACCTGACGGCAGGAGCTGAAGCAGCCGTCTTAGCCCCTAAGATGTAAGCCACCGCGTTGATGATGCCAAGCAATAAGATAGCAAGAGCTCAGATCCCACATGGTGGCACACCACCACCACATTCCATGGGGACGCTCATCCTTGGGCTGGCTCATGAGACAAGATTAAACTCTTATTTTGTTCATGCCAGTTACTTTGGATTTCTTGCAGCAGCTGAACTAATATCCTGACCAGCACAAGGCTTAAAGTACTATTGTACCTAGGTTTGGAAACTGTTCTAGGTGAGATTTTGAAAAAAGCAACAGTGATTGGAAAGCAGGCTCTGCTCAAAATGAAGGGGTATCTGTATCCAGGGAGAGTCAATGGAATACAGCAGGGAGCAGTGGTGTCCAGAGAAAAATAATTAATAGATACTACTCCAATGGCACAGTTGTTGTTAGGTGCCCTTCAACCAAGTCCAACTTGTAGTGACCCTAGGTACAACAGAACGAAACTCTCCCAGACACTCTTTCATGCCTGGCACTGTCAGTGCTTCTCTGCTATTCATAGGGTTTTCAATGGCTGCTTGTTTTTTGGGAGTGGGTTGCCGGGTCCATCTCCCAAGCCTATAGGACCTGTTGTTCCCAGGTGGTCTCCCATCCAAGGACTAATCAGGCCCGACCCTGCTTAGCTTCTGAGATCAGGCAGGATCTGGTGCCAGGGTGCTATGGCTACAGGTCCCCCACATTCACAATATGAAAGAAAAGGAAAATTTTTAAATAACGCAAGGTAGCATGGTCCCATTGGTAGCTGCTGTGGATTTTCCCCTAAGCTGCATGCAGAACGTCTCTTGGTGAATGAAAATGTTGAACCAGGCTGGTGGTTCCCCGCCAACAAAAGGAACTCTACAGGAGCAAGGGCCCCCTCCAGCTGGAGACTCCAAAGCCATTTCCAAAGCCACCAGCACAGCATCCTCTGTGCTCCAGGGAGAGTAGCTTTCTGTGAAATACAAGGAACTCATGTACACTTGGTAGAGCACTGCTCAACAGTCTCTGAGGTCCCAAGTTCAATTCCAGCATCTCAAAAATGGAAGAAGGATGTAGCAATCCACTCCCATGGCAATCCTGAAACAATCAGCCATTGAAAACCCTGTAAGGGTCGCTATGAGTCAGACACGACTCCACGACACTTAACAGCAACAATGTGTACCATAGAGGGGTGGCTGAAGTACCAAGGGGTGGGTGAGGCCCGTGAATGCCATTGGAAAGAGAAGTCCCTCCACCCGGGAAACAGCGACCACGGCTGCAACCCCGGATGGGAAGCCGGAGGGAGGTGAAGGGAGCAGTGAGGGCTCTGGGCTGACTTTAAGGCAAGGCCCGTGATGGCGCCCGAGGAGTCCCAGTCCTGGGAGGCTAAGCTCAGCAGGAGGCTCCGGAGCTCCCCGGCGGCCCGAGCTCCACAGCGAGTCCCGGCCCCACAACACTGGGCAAAAATGAGCACGGCTGCGCGCTTGGACTCGCGGGGGTCTGCTCTGGCCCGCCTGCCGCCTCCGCAGGGCGCACCCCGACTCCTAGTTTAGATCCCCCCGCGGACCCCGGGAGCGAGGCTGTGGCGGGTGGAGGGCTGCGGGGGGATGGATGGTTCGCGGGGCGCCCCGAGGCCTGGGGTGGCGTCCGGGGCGCAGGTGGCCGCGTGGCCCCAGGCAGGGCTGCGGGAGCCGGGGCGGACTGGCCTCGCCCTCTGGGACACCTAAGGCTGGGGACAGAGGCCGGGGCGGGGCGGCCGCCATGCGCATGTCCCCCGGGGCGCGCCCCGCTTCAGGCCGCCCTCTGGGGCGCTAGGGGCGCGGGGGCACCGGAGCTGGCCGGGAATCTCGGGGCCGGGGAGAAGGGACCGCAGTAGCCATTGACGATCCCGGGGCTCCTGGTGTCATTTCGCTGTGAAGTTTTCCATGTCACAGAGTTAAAAACCGGCCTGGAGAAGGGGCGCGATTTGCTCTCAGTTTTGTGAAACTCGAGAGGCAGAGCTGGGATTTCAGCTCAAGTTTACTCTACAAAACCAGTGTTGTCTATCTGCACCCCGTCGCGGACCCAGTTACTTTCCTCCAATGATGTTTAGAAAGTTATGGAGATAGAGATCAAGAGGAAGCTCTCTGGTGTCCGCAAATGAAAAGGATGCTTTCCAGCCAGGCTCACCGCGCACGCCTGGAATCCCAGCGACCGGGGAGACTGAAGGATGGAGAGTTAGAGGTCAGAAGCCGCCTGAGCAACTTAGAGAGAGACCCTGTCTCAAAATTAAAAATAAAAAAAAGAGGGGCTAGGGATGCAGCTCAGTGGTAGAGGCAGAAGGAGATATATAAACGTATAACAAGGAAACAGAATCTCATCATACCTCTGGGAAATCGACTTTAGGGTGAAGCCCAAAGGGCAGTAGGAAGTAGCATGTGGAAGGGAAGGAATAGAATCTTGAGTGGAGCAGGCAGTATGTGTCAAGGGCCTGTGGCATGGTCTAAAAGTTGACTTGTAGACAGAAACTGGCTCTGTAAAATATACTGCCCTCAGGTCACACAGGCATGGAGTCTGAGTGTGGATTTTAAACTTTATTCATGGTCACTTTTACTTGTTAAATTATTTTAGCAATGGTTAAAATAAGAAAAGTAAGCTAAAACAGACATCAAGTGCTGATGAAGATGTGAAGCAACTAGAACTCTCATATACTGTTAGAGAAATTACAAAACAGCTTCTTTGAAAAACAGTTTAGCAGGTTTTTTTAAATGAAGTTAAACACAACAATTACTATACAATCCAATGATCTCACTTCTACAAACTCACCCAAATGAAGTGAAACCATTTGTTCACATGAAATCCTGTACAAGAATATTCATTCATAATCATGAAAAATGGGAAATAATATAAATACCTCTCCACTGAGGCATGGATAAACAAATTGTGGAACATCCATACAATAGAATACTACATAGCAATGAAAAGGAGGAAACTCTCAATGCATACAACCATGTGGATAAATCTCAAAAGCAGCACACTGAGTTGAAGAGGCTAGTCTCAAAAGCTATGCTATGTGGCTCTATTTTTGTGACATTTTGGAAAAAGCAAGACTAGAGGGGAAAAAACTTAGATGAATATTTGCTAAGGACTAGGGGTGGACAATAAGGGTAGGTTACAAAGGTTCTCATGGAATTTGAGGGATGCCATGAAGACTAATACCAAGAATTTTTATTTAAGAGATAGGGTCTTGCTGTGTTGCCCAGCCTGGTTTCGAACATCATAGCTCTATATCTCCAGTGTGGTGGTGGTTACATATCTGTGTGTTTTTGTCAAAACCCAAAGAATTATGCACAGAATAGGTGAATTTTACAGCAAAATTACTGTAACTTTTACTGCCTTGGTTTTTTAAAAAGTAAAAAAAAAAAATTATTTCAGAATCAGATTCTACCATAGTTAACCAGGCATGGTGGTGCATGCCTGTGATCCCAGCACTCGGGAGGCTGAGGTAGGAAGATTGTGAATTCGACACCTGCCTGGGCTCCATAGTGAGGACCTGTTGCAAACGAACAAACCAGATTCTATAATAGTGCTATCAATTGCACATTTTTGGAGAAAACTCAAATTCGGAACTCCAAAGCAAATGTTGACTCAATTGGGGAACCTAAGAGCAGTGAGCTGGAGAGTCCAAGATGCCATCAAGCACAACAGTTTGGTCCCCACTTACTGCGAGCGACTTAGAGCTTTAAGGAAACGTAGCCGTTTGGTGGTGGATGCGAGGAATACCTGCTTTCTAGCACATGATCAAATGATCGTCAAGCAGGTCAAGCCTAAGCTGTCTGGGGAAACGCTCCAGGCCTCACGTGGACCTGTGTGAGTTCAGCTCATGGACCGTCCAACCTCAGTGAAGAAGGGAAACCCAGCCAGCTAAATGGGAGTCCTGTTTCCTCCAGCTCTTGGCCATCTTCCAATGGTGGCTGATTTAACCATGACTTTGCTGCAGAAGCTTTGCAGATTCTCTATGAACTGGTCCTGAAAGACTCATCTCAAAAACAAGAGGTTGGCAGAGCAGTTAAAATTCATGCAGATCTTTAACGTTACATCGGGCCCAGCAGAAACCCAGAACATGCTGGGATTTCATCTTTCTAAAAATGAAACCTTTTGGTGCTAATCACAATGGAAACTGTAAGGAGTTGATGACGCTGCAATTTCAAAGCTGCAGTTTTCATCTCATGGCTGGTGGGGACTTCCACAGAAGTTACAATAGTAATACCAGGAAAAACAATGAGAAAGAAAGACAATATGACAGAGGCGTAGATTGATGTCTGTGTGTTTACACAAGTTCAAGTAAACTCGACCCCAGTGGTGTTTTTCAACACAGCCATAAATGGCCAGGCTAGCATGTGTTCACCTCTGTACTGTGTGGCCCCAGGAAGTCCCTTCATACCTCTGAGCACCAGCTGGCTTCTCCCTCATCCTCTAAAGTGGATGTGACAGGCTGGTTGCGGTGGCACACACCTGTCCTCCCAGTGACTCGGGAGGTGGAAGCAGGGGGATTGCAGGTTCAAAGCTGGAGGCAGCCTGCATAACTTAGTGAGCCCCTGACTCAACATTAAAAGTAAAAATGGGCTGGGGGTGCAGCCTGGTGGTAGAGCAAAGGATGTGTTGGGCCCTGTGTTCAACCCCCAAGTACCACACACACAAAAAAAATCTAATAAAATGAATATGACAAGCTGACTGCTCTGGCTGTCATGAGAATTAAATAAGATGATTGTGGCCCAGAGTTCAATCCGCAGCACTGAAAAAGAAAAACTTGTATAACATATTAAGGTGTATAACAAAGTGGTGGCTTAAAGCAACACACATTGATCATCCTATAGTTCTGGGGGTCAGAGGTCCCACAGTGGGTGGGGTGTCAGGGAGCTATGACCGAGGTCTCAGCAGAGCAGATTCCTCCTGGAAGCTCAGGGAAGAAGGTGAGCCCTGTCCTTTGCTTCCTATGCCACCTGCACCCCTGGCCCCCTGGCCCCTCCTCGCCTGCACAGCCATGGCCCTGCTCCCCCGAGTCTCTCTCTGACCCTGCTTCCTCCTTCCCTCAGGCCACCTGTTATGACTTTGACCTTTCCTGCCTTTTATAAGGAAACTGTGATGACATGGGGCCTGCTGGGATAAACTGAGAACTTTTTCCAACTCAAGATCCTTAACTTAGTCACACCTGCAAGTCCCTTTCACCATGTAAGGTGACATATTCACAGGGTTGAGGCATTAGGCTATAAGAATGTCTGGGGGGACCATTATTCTGTCTACGACAGGTGGTTATTATAGTCATTGCAAGGCTTGCTGGTTACAACACTCCATGGCAATGCAGAATGGTCATGATGATATAAGAGTAAATGGGAAAAAAAAAAAAAAAAGAAGAAGATGTTCTGGAACTGCAGTATTAAAAGCTTACATAAGCTAGGCTTGGTGGTTTACACCTATAATCCCAGCACTTGGGAGGCTGAGGCAGGAGGATTGAGAGTTTGAGACCAGCCTGGGCTACATAGCAAGACTCTGTTTTAAGAAAAAAAAAAAGTTTACATGAGAAAAAAGATCAAAAAAAATATCATACCCAACTAAATGTTAATAATAATTATATTAAGTCCTAGTACCTGGAGGTGGTGGTGGTTTCTTTTCTCCTTTTTTCATGATGCCTTTATACTATTTTTATAACAAAAACATTTTTAAATGAAAGTACCAGTAAATATGGACATAGAACAATCTTAATAATATATACAAGTTTATCTATCATTCTGGCTCTCAAGTTTTACAGGGCGAACAACCTTCAAACTTAGAGGCTGAAAAACAACAACCCAATAGCAGGGTGTGGTGGCACATACCTGTAGTCCCAGTACACTGGAGGCTGAGACTGGGGGATTGCTGGAGCCCAGGAGTTCGAAACCAGGCTGGGCAACACAGCAAGACCCTATCTCTTACATAAAAATTCTTGGTACCAACTTGCTGGTTACAACACTCCATGGCAATGCAGAATGGTCATGATGATGTAAATAATCTTCGTTCTGTGGATCACCGGGGCCCCACTTAGTGACCCTCACAGTTGAGTCTCTCTGGGAGCCGTAGCAGATGGTTACTGAGGTTGACATCCTCCTGATTTGGGCTGGGAGTCTGAGGCAGCCTCCCCATGTCCTTGCTGTGAAGTAGTCGAGACGCCTGCATGGCAGCTCAGCGCTGCAAGAGGCTGGAGGCCCAGGACTGACGAAGCATCCCTTCCCCTATGCTCTACTGGTCAAAGCTGTCCCACAGTAAAGGCCAGTCCAGACTCAAGGGGGTGGGGGAGTGAGCCATTGGTCTCCAGGGAGAGCGACACACACCGGCAGGGAGAGGAGCTGAGCACCATGGGGTTGAACCCAGGGCCTCACACATGCTAGGCAAGTGCTCTGCCACTGGGCTGCACCCCCAGTCCCTTGTCATGTTCTTGTTGTTGTTAGATGCTCTCGAGTTGGGTCTGACTCATAGAGACCCTATGTACAACAGAAGGAAACCCTTCCCAACAGTGTGCCACGCCCAGCACTATGTCAGTGCTTCCCTGCTATTCACAGGGTTTCGACGGCTGATTGTTTCAGGAGTGGGTTGCCAGGTCCTTCTTCCATTTTTGCAGTGCTGGAGATCAAACCCAGGGCCTCTGCTGGCGCAGACAAACACTCTACCACCTGAACTAAAGCCGCAGCCCACTTGTCATGGTTTGAATGAAAATGTCCCCAGAAGTTCAGATGCTTTAATGTTCAGTCCCCAGCTGGTGGCACTGTTGGCGGAGGTCACAGAGCTTTGAGAAGTGGGATTCTAGCTCTGCAGAAATGGCTCCCTGGGGGCAGACCTGGGGAGGTTTTTCATCCAGACTGAAGCATAAAAACAGACACACCAATAAAACAGAAGAGAGAATCTAGAAGTAAACTACTGCAGCCACCTGGTTTTTGACAAAGAACACATACAAGAGGATGAATGTTTCTCAATAAATGGTGTTGGGGAAATTGGATGTCCCCGTGAAAAGAGGGATGAAACAAGACCCCTCCCCGTCATTTACAAACATCAATTCAAACTGGATGAAGGACTTACATATAACACCTGAAATCATGACAATAGGAGAAGAAAACACAAGGGGAAATACTTCAGGATGTTGGAATGCCAAGGATTTTTTGATAAGATCTCCAAAACACAAGAAACAGAAGCAAAAATAGACAAATGTAATTGCGGTAAACCAAAAAGCTTCCTCATAGCAAAGGAAACTCCCAACAGAGCCGGTAGGCATCCTACAAAATGGGAGAAAATATTTGCAAACTACATATTGGACAAGGGCTACCATCTGGAATATACCAGGAGCTCAAACAACTCAGTAGCAAACCCCAAAAACAATCCAATTTAAAAATGGACAACAGAGCCTGGCACATGCCTGTAATCCCAGCGACTCTGGAGGCAGAGGCAGCAGGATCGAAAGTTCGAGACCAGAGGCAGTCTGCATAATTTAGCGAGACCCTGTCTCAAAAAGTAAAAACAATGGGCTGGGGATACAGCTCAGTGGTCCTGCAAAACACACAAGTGCGAGGCCTTGGATTCAACCCCCAGTACTGCAAAAGAAAAAGGACACTAGATCTAAACAGACATTTCTCAAAAGAAGACCCCCAAATGGCCAATGGGTACTGGAAAAAATGCTCAGCATCACTAATCATGTGGGAAATCAAAACCACAAAGCGATATCACCTCACTCCAGCAAGAATGGTTATTATCAAAAAGATTTTTTAAAAAATGCTTGTGAAGATGTTGAGAAAATGGAACCCTTGAAAACTGTTGGTGGGAATGTAAATTAGTACAACCATTGCGGAAAACAGTATGGCGTTCCATCAAAAAATTTTAAAAAAAGAATCATTGTATTACCCATTGACCCTGCTAGGAATGCATCCAAAAGAAATGAAGTCAGTATGTTGAAGAGACGTCTGTACTCCAGTGTTCATAGCAGGGCCATTCACAATAGCCAAGAAATGGAAGCAACCTAAGTGTCCATCAACTGATGAATGATAAAGAAAATGTGCACATACACAATGAAATAGTATTTTGCCATAAAAAGAATGAAATCCTGTCCTTTGCAACAGCATGGGTGAACCTGGAGATACTGTGTTAAGTGAGATAAGCCATGCATAGAAAGCACCACTTGATCTCACTCATGTGGAATAGAATCAGGTTGATCACATAGAAGTTAAAAGTCTGATGGTTACCAGGGACTGAGAGAGTAGGGGACAGAGAGATGGAGGGAAGTTCATCAGTGGGTGCCAAGGTATGGTTAGAAGTTAGAGGCTCTAGAGAGGCGCAGTGGCGCATGCCTGTAATCGCAGCAGCTCAGGAGGGAGAGGCAGGAGGATCGCAAGTTCAAGACCAGAGACAGTCTGCATAATATAGTGAGACCCTGTCTCAAAAAGTAAAAAAAAAAAAAAAAAAGTGAGCTGGAGGTGGCAATTCAGTGGTCCAGCACTTGCAAAGCATGTAAGCACCAGGCCCTGGTTCAACCCCCAGTACCACACACACAAAAAAGAAAAATTAGAGGCTCTAAGGTACTTTTTTACAGTGGGGTGACAATAGATAACGTTAACATATGGTATTTTCAAAATGTTAGGAGAGAGGCATTTAAGTATTTTCCCCATAAAGAAATGATGTTTGAAGAGACAAGTATGTTCCGTTGTATTTAAACATTATGCAATACATGTATTGGAATACCACATGGTCCCACAGAAACATATCCAAGTTTTGTGTCTTCTGTCCCAGTTCAACCCTTTGACTACCATCGGGACACATATGTCAAAAAGTAAGTATGAATGAATTTGACAGAAAATCAAAACTGTGGTAAGAAAAGGTATTTTGCAAACTCACATTGTGCATTCTGATCATTTTGCTGATCATGATCATGTTTTGTTCGTTGTAATGAAGAGTTTCTGGAAATAAAAATGCTTACTGTCACAGACTTTGATTTGAAATTGGGAGACAAAGGGTTAAAAATAAATTTAAATTATGTTTTCGAAATGTTTTCACTCATTGCCAAACATCCCCTGAGGGCCAAACTCATCCCTCATGTCTCTTGCTGAAGATGAGCTCAGAGGTGCACTAGCCCGAGCCAACGTGGGCCAGTCAGACACCGGGAGAGATTTCCTGGGGCTTTCTGCCAGCAAGACGTCCTTACTCTGAAGACAGAGCTGTGGGAAGCCACGCTCTCCCTTTCTCCCCACAGGATGTCTTTTTTTTTTTTTTAATTTTTTGCTTTTTATTATAAAACATTCAAACAAACAGAAAAGTAGGGAGAATAGTATACTGAACACCTATGTGCCATGTGTTCGGGAGAAGGACATGGCAACCCACTTCCAAAGCATTCCCGAAACAATCAGCTAATGAAAATCCAAATGGGTTGCTATAGGTCAGAGCTGTCTCCACAGTGCCTAACAACAACAACAATATATTTCATGTTTTCGTCGGCTAGTACATCACTGTGACACAGAAACTGGCCGAAACAAACTCCCACAGGATGTCTTAACAAATGACTTTATTGTTGTAATTACTACTGGAAACCTCCTTTTGCCACACGGAAGTGGCTTTTGGATGAAGCCCACAGGTAGATGGTAGAAAGAAGAAAGAGAGAGAGCTTGGGTTCTCAGTTATATTCTTGACCTCGGAATCCACCAACCTTGGAGTTGCCCTTCTTACCAATGTGCACCCTCACCGCTGGAGCCAGTCTGGGATGAGCGCCTGTTACTTGGAGCCAATGCGTGCTAAGCGATGCATGGCTAGTAGTGGACGTAATCACGATACCGCAGGGTGTCTGTTTCCAGTTCTTTCCAGGCTTCGTTCTGCAGTTTCCCCTCTCCATTTGTACAACGTGCCTTACATCCTGACAAGTGCCTCTCCACCCCTGTTGGCCAGAACCAGCTTCTGGGGTGGGTACTAGAGAATTCTAGCACCTCCCCTTAGCAGAAGAAACCCAACTTTCCTATCCACACACACCCGCCCAGGGGCTACCTTACAACCTGTTTGTTGAATCTGACCTACTCACCTGCATTTTACCAGGGGCTGCTGACAAGACCCATGGGAAGGACTGAGCCTCGTATGAAGAGGCCGATGGGAAACACAGCCCAGAAAATATTCCAGTAAGTTCTAAGGCAGCACCACAAGGGAGGTCCTGTCTGGGCAGACCCCTAGGGTCACCCCCATTACCCTGAGGACTACTAGGTGCAGCAGGAGCTAAGAATCAGGCAAAAAAGCAAGGAACAGCATGGTTCTGGGGTCCACTGGCCATGGGCCCCTGAGGGGGCTGTTTCTACCTAGAGCCTTGCTTGGCTTGTCTGCTACACGGGCGTCACCATAGCAACCTCTCAGGATGGCCATGAACTTGAACTGCAAGGGCACAGGTCTGACCCGTTCAGTGGTAGGTCTCAACTTGTTGAAGTGTAACTATGAAATCACTTTATGTTTATAGTAATTGCTACCAAATCTTCTCTGTCGAAATCCCCTTTTCCCTCCTGGGCAGTAATGAAAATAATAGCACAGGGATCGTCTCAGGGACAGACGCAGGAGCAACCAGGGCAGCTGGCCCTCCCACAGCCCTTCCTATGCGCCGGCACTTGCCGAGACTTTGCACTTCACTCACCACATCCGCCCAATGACCTTCGGAGCCCGGAACCAATATTTATCCCCATTTTACAGAAACTAGAACAAGGAGTTGAGGAGCGTGCTGAAAGTCATGGCGCCACTGGGGGAGGGTCTTCCTCTGCCCACCTCTATCCAGTTCTACAACCTGCTGAGCACTTGGGTTCCCAAGACTGTCTCATTCCCATTCTTCGAATTCCAGCCTCCTCCAGCTAAAATGCCACTCTCAGCTGTGACCCCTGTGCCCAACAGCACAGATGAATCACGTGGTCACGAAGCTGGGCAAAAACACGCACCGTGCAATCCCGCATAGGGGGAATTCAGGGCCTGGGGAGCCCATCCTGGGGGTCAGACAGTAGGCTAGTGGCCCCCTTCGGTGAGAGGGAGTGATGAGAAGGGATGCAAGATGTCCTTCCAGGGGCTAGTGGGGAGTTGTACGTTGATCTGGATGCTGGTTCCAGGAGCACATTCAGTGTGTGGAAATTCTTTAAGCTGTGCAGTTATTTTATACACACTGCATAGGTATGTTGTTGTTGTTAGGTGCTGTCGAGTCGTGTCTGAATCATAGCAGAGAAGCACTGCCAGATATACTGTTGTTGTTATTGTTAGGTGCCATCAAGTTGAATCTGGCCCATAGCAACATTATGTACCATAGAACAAAACACTCCCCAACACTGTGCTATGCTTGGCACTATGTCATTGCTTCTCTGCTACTCATAGGGTTTTCAATGGCTGATTGTTTCAGGATTTCCTCGGGAATGCATTGCCAGGTCCTTTTCCCATTTTATGTGGTGCTGGGGATCGAACCCAGGGCCTCAGAATGTGCAGAGCAGCGCTTTACCAACTGAGCCAAACCCCAGCTACCCGTAGACCTATGTAATACTTTTCTGTAATTACACACATACTACTTTTCTATGTTTTATAATTCAGTAAGTTTCCTTGAAAAACTACTTGGATATCAGATCCTCTGCACCCCACCCCCAATGCCCTCCCCCAGCTGGAGCTGGACCATTGGTCTAAGGGCTTGGAGCTGGGGCTGGGGGAAGGGCAGGGGGCATGGGTGTTCTGCTTCTCTCTTGGCCCCAGACAGCAAGAAGGAGACAAGGCTGCCATTGTGCTGAAATGGCTTCATGGTGGGCACTGCAAGGAGGTGGCTGGTCCCAGCTGCTGGACGGCCTCTCAACATAGGCTAAGGGACTCCGCACACCCCCAATTTCACCCTACTGCACATATAAAGTGCATGGACTAAAGCAGGTGCAATGGGGGCCCTTGCTGGAAACCCAATATTTCAGTTAGCTTGAAGACTAGATGTTGGGATGAGCTGCTTTTTTTAAGATGCCAGAAATGTTTTGAATTTGTAGTTGATGGAAGACATTTGCACTTGAAGTTCTGAGTTAGATAAAGGGAGGAGGCGAAGGTCTGTTTCCTACAGAGCTCCTCGGAAGCCAGCTCTGTGACTCGGATCTGATGTGCATGGTTTGTTTTGGGGGAGGTCCCAGGAGGTTTCTGGTGGAGGTGTGGGGAGCCGAGGCAGGGAAGGGACGTTAATGAGCAGGTTGCCACTGGGCAAGTGGGGTCCAGGCCCAGTGGGGTTTTCTGGGAAACTGCCCAGGACACCCCTCCAAGTTCTACACGAGGAGTGGGGAGTTGAGATGGTCACCCACTACGTACCCTCTGTCACATGGAGGGCCGCCCTGAAGGCTGAGTCCCCAGTTCTCTTGGTCAGGCCCTGAGGGGAACGGAGTCCACTTCAGGGGCCTGAGCACGTGCTCAGCCCGAGGTTGGAGGGGCTGGCAGGTCAGCCATGTCCGGAACGCTTGTTCTGCAGGAAAAGCTGCTTGGATTTGCTTAAGCTATTGCTCATCAGGCAGAATCCACCTGCAGCTAAAAGCATTCCTGAGACTGGAAGAGCAAAGGGAAGCCGCGAGTGGATCAAAGCCCTGATTCAGAGCAAGAAGAGAATGACAAGCAGAGGTGGGGACGACGGATCCAGGCTTCTCAGAGATGCTGTGGAGAACAGGGGACTTTCTGGCTTTGTCCAAAGGCAGGGATTGGCTTGTTTGGTAAGGGGAAGGGTGAGCCCCCTGAAGGATGAAGACTTGTAAGCATTGAAGTTTGATAGAGAGAAAGAGACAAAGAGACTGTCAGGGTGGCAAGAATAAAGAGCAAGTGGTGGCCCTCTCCTACCCACTTCTCAAGGCTTTATTAAATGTGTGTCATCTCTGTGATTAGGAAAAGAACTGAGAGCCTGTGATGGTGACGTGTGCCAGTCACTGTCATCTCAGCCCTTGGGAGGCAGAGACAGGAGGCTGGTGAGTTCAAGGCCAACCTGGGCTCACAAAACCGAATAAATAAGGAAATAAATAAGGAAACTAAAAGTGCCCCCCTCCAATGACAGAACGCCCACCTTCAGTTGCTTCTCTCTTGGTTCTTCCACGTTTCTTGAGCTGACTGACGTAGGCACACAGCTTCCCTCTTTTTTGCCTTCCTTTCTCCCTTCTTCCTTTTCTCAGGAAGTCCAGGTCAGAATCTGCTCGGTGCTGGCCAGGGCCTAGGAAGAGCGGGATCAGGAGCTGTCCTGGGGACTGCGCAGGCCTCCTCTTCGTTCTGCCTGATTCTCTGCAAGAACCATCTTGTCCTTGAGTGGTGGAGGAGGGCTGTGGGGAGGGAAATTGGCTCCGTTCAGGGATGTGATAAAAATGGGCTTAGATGATTCATTCTTTCAGATGTTCACTCCATAAACTGCTCATCTCGCCTGGGCCCGGCGAGAGGCCCTGGGGGTAACCCACGATGAATTCGGTGCCGTCTGCAGTCCGTGCCCACCAGGGCTCTCTGGTCCATGGAGAGGCACCTGCGTGGACTGAGGAGAGCAATGGGGGAGGAGCGCCCCATGCCACTCTGGGGGCTCCCAGGAGGGCTGGGGTTCTGCGTTCAGCCCCCTCCACACAGATCTCACTCCTGACATGAAGAAGGAAGGAAGGACGAGGGAGATTCTGATTTAGAAGGACACTGGCAACACGCTGACGCAGGTAGTTTCCCAAAGATTGTTGTTAGGTGCCGTCGAGTCGTGTCCGACTCACAGCGACCCTCCTGGGGTTTGTAGTGGCTGCTTGTTTCGGGATTGCTTCGGGAGTGGTTTGCCACCTACCTCTCCTGTGTATGTGGTGCTGGGGATCAAACCCAGGTCCTCAGAGAGTACAGAGCAGCACGCTACCAACCGAGCCAACTCCCAGCCCTGCAGACGATGGAAAACGTCAAACCCTGGGGCTGGAGGGAGGTGGACACTGAAGCTAGAGTAACAAAAGAGCCAATCTGAGGGCATGGACACTAAGGAGGGTTACGATCGTCACGAACAAGGCCAGAGAGAGTGGGGTCAGGGACGGTTCAGCAGCACCGGTGTTCTCAAGGACCCAGCTGCTTCCTCTCCCTGTTCTTCCATCTCAGCCAGTAAAGACGTTCCCCCGTATGTCCCTTTTACAGAAGGGGAACCTTTCCCAGAAGCTCTGAGCAGGCTGTGCCTCCCGCCCCAGTGGCCAGGATTGCTCAACACACCCGCCCATGCCCCAGCACAGAGGAGGCTTGGAAAGGGGCCGACTCGCTTCTGCTGCCTGGGCTCTGACACTTTCATGGGCAGGATCTGTCCGCCAAGAAGCAGAGGAAGGGAGCGATGAGTAGACAGGCAACCAACCACAGCTGCCTCAGAAGGGAATTAACATTCGCTGGGCACTGTTCTGAATTTCTGCTGGCCCCGAAATTTCCAGCTTCCCCTTTAATGTCTAATAGTAGGACCTCAGGACTCTAAGAAGACCAAACTAATATCAGGTTCTTTCTGTAGGATATTACTCAGAATCTAGGGGGTGAGGGGAACGGGTGTTCTCATGGTCCATGGACCAGCCTTGCGGTTGTTTGGCAACCTCTGAGATCCACAGATTCCCCTGCCTTTTTCTGAGATCTCTTATTTGCCTGCACCTGGGTGTTGCTCCTGTTCCCAACCTCATCTCCACCTGGAGGGGCTACCCAGCCCTTTTCCCTAACCGCCTCCCCAAACATGGCTGACGAGAGTAGAACATAGATTCCATTACTGTAACTGAGTGCAGTGTAGCAGGTTCCTCTGGAGTGGACATGGGCTGGACATGACGATCACCATCTTGGCCCTCCTTTTTTTTTTTTTTTTTTGCGGTACTAGGGGGTTGAACCCAGGGCCTCGCGCTTGCATGCTTTGTAAGTACCGGAACACTGAGCTGCTGCCTCCAGCCCATTTTTTTTACTTTTTGAGACAGGGTCTCGCTAAGTGACTGCCTCTGGTCTCAAACTTGCGATCCTGCTGCCTCCGCCTCCCGAGTCGCTGGGATTACAGGCGTGTACCACTGCGCCTGGCCATCTTGGCCCTCCTGACACAGAACACCTGGAATGACCTCAGGGGACCTCAGGCCCTCCTCCATGGTAAGGCATGGGTAGGCCTATAGTAACAGAAGGGGGCGATCAACAGCCCTTTGTGGAGGCAGGGGAAAGAAGGTCAGGAGACCATTCTCTGAGCTGCCAATCACTGCAGGAGCCCCAGCTGCAGGGGTCCCTGCTCCTGCGGGTGGTGCTAAGTTGGGTGGTGCTAAGTTATACCAGCAATGAAGGACTGGCTGAGGGCGGGGCTGAGGGCGGGACTGGACAGCTGCCTGTGGACTCAGGGCATTCCTGTAAGGACCCTGGGCACGGGAAGGGAGGGAGGGAGTCGCTCCTGTAAGTAACTCCTGCGCTGGGAGCCATGTGGCCGAGGTACGGTTTCGCACAGGAAAGCTTGATGGGATCTTCTTGGAAGGGATTCTTCCTGTTGGTAGAACTGTGTGTAAGGCTGTCTGAAAGTCACCTCGGCACAATCCTGGTTCAAGAAGTCCAGTGTGTTCTGTTCTTCGGTCTTTCTGCATCCCTTTGGCTTCATGCAACACCGAGATCCCTGATAACAGTGGCCTAACCAAAGAAATTCATCCCGACAACCAGAACAATGCCAGTAAGCAGCTTAGATGACCATATCGGTGCCTATCAGCTGCATGGGATCCCGTTTTGTTTTATTTTATTTATTTATTTATTTATTTATTTATTTTGTCATACTGGGGGCCTGAACCCAGGGCCTCATGCATACTTTGCAAATGCTCTGCCACGAGCTGCACCCCCAGCCCATTTTTTATTTTTTAAATTGGGACAGGGTCTCACTAAGTTACACAGGCTGCCTCTGGCCTTGAACTTGCCATCCTCCTGCCTCTACTTCCCAGGTTACCGGGATTACAGGCGTGCGCCACCACACCTGGCTACATGTGAGCCATTTTTATGTCTCTCTCATGTAACCATCTGTGAGCGATCAGTCTCAGGCCTATGGGGCCAGTCCATGTGGTCAGGGGTCAGGGGCCAGGCTCCTTCTACCTTGTTCTGTTCCATCCCTTTCAACTAGCCCTTGTTCGTACAATTCAAATTGACACCATGTCATTGTGTCGTGTTCCAGGTAGTAGGATGGAGGAAACAGTGACAGACTGACCTATGGCCTCCCATGCCCAGCCCACTCGCCTTTAAGGTCCTGATCTGGAGGTGGACCCCATCTCCTCCACTCACTTCCTACTGGTCAGTTTGTAGTCACATGGCATATTTAGCTGCAAAAGCAGCTGGGAAATGCAGTCTTTCGTTGGGCAGGCATGTGTCCAGCTACAATCCTGTTTCTATGAAAGTGGAAAACTGGGATTGGAGACAGTTTGTATTTGACCCAACAGTTAGGAGGATCTCATGGTAGTAAAAAAAAAATTACTGATGCCTCGAGGCTAACAGGCGGGAATGACAATGCAGAGAAGGAAATCACAAAATGGAATTATAAACAAATACCCTCCAGGGCCTAGGTCACTGCTGTGTACTCTCCCTCCTACTTGTCTTAAAGCCTTTCCAGCCAGTGGTCACCACCTCGTAGAAGCCAGCCGAGTTCCTCTGATTCTTTGTCTCTAGGATTTAGGCTCCCTCTTCCTCTTTGGGCCATGATGGAGCAAAAGGCCTTTCCCTTCCCACGGAGAGCCTGGCTTCCTGGCCTCCCCAGGACATAGGCAGTGGGGAGAGCCATGGCCTTCGGAAGAAAACTGTGTGCTCATATGGGTCCCCACAGCCTGGGTGAGGCCATTGTGAGAACTGTAAGCGCATTCTCCCAGGACCCCACGTGGGAGTTCTCTCCACGGTCCTCTCTTCCTGTGCAAGGGAGGGAAAGTTGAGACCAATAAGCCCTTGCTCTCTGCTCAGCCAGCTATCCAAGGGAAGACTGTTTCCAACTTCAGATACAGAAACTACAGCCAGGCGGGGAGGTGCAGCCTGCAACCGCAGCAGTGGGAAGCTGAATCAAGCATGCCTCAAGTTCAAGGCCAGCCTGGGCTGCATACCAAGACCCTGTCTGAAACAGACAGACAAAAATACAGAAACGATACAGGCAAATACTTGAATTGAAAGACGCATTTCCCAAAGACTCCAGAAACACTTTTACTAAGTCTCAGCTTAGAAATGAATTCCTTTACTCTGAAAGGGTCCAGTTCTGCTACCAACCCGCCCAACTTACTACATTATCCCTCCACTGCCGTGCGACACTGGATGAGCCACGGGGATGACTCCAGGCCCTGGCGTCATCCTCTCTGTGAAATGCAGGTACTGATGGGGCTGTGGCAGCGGTGTGGGGAGATGATGGAGATAAAGTGCCTTCTTCGCCTGGAGCCTGGCCCGTGATTAACACCCTATATATGCAGCGGCCCTGCCACTGCTCGACATCTCTACATGAGAAATCTGTCTAGAGAATGTCCCTGTGCTAGCAACCCCCAAAAGCAGTGGTTCCTCCCAGGATAAAGGGGCAAGACCATGTCCATCTCAAAGGCAGAAACTGCTTTACTTCCCTTCAAGAACATGAAAATCTAGACCTTGCCTCTGGGACCAGCTATGAAATTTGTGAGGCTCCATACAAAATGAACACCCAGGGCTCCTTGTTCAAACATTACTAAGAATTTAGCAGGGTGCAGTGGTGCATGCCTGTCATCCTAGTAAGTCAGGAGGCAGAGGCAGGAGGATCACACATTTGAGGCCAGAGGCAGCCTGTGTAACTCAGCAAGACCCTGTCTCAAGATAAACATAAAAAATGAACTGGGGGCATATCTCAGTGGTAGAGCACTTGCAAAGCGTCTGTGAGACCCTGGGTTCAATCCCTAGACCAGGAAAAAAATTACTAAGAACTTCAAGACAAGGAGGGCAGCACAAACCACGCGTGGGGCGAGGAGGCAGCAGCACATACGTGAAGCCAGTCCTGCTCCCTTCTAGCAGCAGGACAAGGATGAGAGATGTAAAATAGCGGGCTGCAACATACATTGTGACAACATGCGGAGACTGTGGGGCCCTCCTGTCCCCACTCAGCACTCTACACAGCTATGATCACAGGAGCCACATTTACCAGGACTTGCTGTGAACGAGAGCCAGGGCAGAGCACTTGGCAGGCACCACCCCACTTACCCATCGTATCCCTGTCAGATATAAAAACTGGAAGCCAGAGCGGGGTGTGGTGGCACATTCCTGTAATCCCAGTGGCTCCAGAGGTGGAGGCAGGAGGATCGAAAGTTCGAGACCAGAGGCAGTCTGCATAATTTAGCAAGACCCTGTCTCAAAAAGTAAAAAAAAAAAAATAATAAAATAAAATAAAAAATAAATGGGCTGGAGGCAGCAGCTCAGTGGTCCAGCACTCGCAAAGCATGCAAGCATGAGACCCTGGTTCAACCCCCAAAACCGCAAAAAAAAAAAAAAAAAAAAAAAAAAACCAAACCAAACAAACAAAAAAAACCCCTGGAAACCAGAGATCAGAGAGGGTAAGGAACTTGCCCAAGAGCACACTTGGAATCAGCCAGGTTGCACAATCCACCCTCAGAACCACCATGGGCACCACAAAAGCATCCTTAACCCCTGGCCCTATGAACCGGAGGGCAGGGGAAGTTGCCAGCCTCTGGACACCCTCCCTAGGCTCCTCCTTTGCTGGAAACCCCAAGGCCAGAGCTGGTTCCCATCCTTGGGTCCTACTTCCCTCCTCACGCCTCAGCCCAGGCCTCTGACCTGCCTTCCTCAGCGTGTCCACAACTCCCACTCCCTCAGTTCTAGAAGTCTCCTGCTCCAGTCTTCCTCTTCTTAAGAGACAGCTAGCTGGGGATTATATTTGTGTATTTATTTTTAATGGCTTGGAATCAAGTCTGAAATGTTTCCAAGGGGTGGGGGTGCGGGTGAAGAGGTGGGAAAGTCTTTGTAAGGCTGGGGAAGAGCACAGTGAGGATGTGCGTGAAGAGCTTCGGGTGGGGTGCCCTCCCTTCCTGTGAGTTCGGAAATGATGCACAACTCATATGATTAATAGAATTTCAGAACTGGATCCAGCATGTTGAGCCCAACTGGGTTTAAGTCCTGGCCCTATCATTTCTTACCTGTGTGACTATGTGGAAATCGCTTAACTTCTCTGTGCCCTGATTGGAATGGTTTCACGGTGTTGTTAAGTAGTAATAATTATCATGATTAGTATTATCCTGTCATTATTACTATTTTTAGAGCTCACAGGAGTTCTTAGGGGAGATGATACAGCATCATGGCTGAGGATCCAGATGCTGAGACCAGATTTTGTTGTAGGGTACCACCAAGTTGGATCTGACTCATAGTGACTCTTTGTACAACAGAACAAAACACTACCCAAATACTGTGCCATTCACACGATCTTTTTATGTTTGAGCCCATTGTTGTAGTCACTGTGTTTCTTCTCATTTTGAGTCGTGCCTCATCAGCAAAAGGAGGTCCCTGGGGCTTTACTCCATTTCCATCATTGCAGTCGACTCTACTTTGAGGAGGCAACTCTTCCCTAGTTGTTTCGGAATACTTTCCAGCCTGAGGGGCTCATTTTCTGTCACTATATTTGAGAGTGGGCTGGGCTTTAGCTCAGTTAGTAGAGCACTGCTCTGCACTCTCTGAGGCCCTGGGTTCGATCCCCAGCACCACAAAAATAGGAGAAGGATGTGGCAATCCAGCCCTGAGGCAATCCTGAAACAATCAGCCATTGAAAACCCTATGAATAGCAGAGAAGCACTGACATAGTGCCAAGCATAACACAGTGTTGGGGACTGTTTTGTTCTATTGTGCATAGGGTTGCTATGAGCCAGACTCAACTTGATGGCACCTAAAAATAACAACATATCTGACAGTGCTTCTCTGCTATTCCTAGGGGTTTCAATGGCTAATTGTTTTGGGAGTGGGCTGCTGGGTCCGTCTCCCTAGTCTGCCTTAGTCTGGAAGTTCAGCTGAAACTTGTTCACCGTGGGTGGCACTGCTGGTATCTGAAATACTGGTGTCCTCACATTTAGCATCACAGCAGCACGAAAGTCCCCACAGTGTGACAAGCTGACGACATGTGGGGGTGAGACTAGGTGCCTATATTTAAATCCTATTTTATTCCTTACTAGCTGCATGACCTTAGTTAAGTAAGTAATTGGCCTCTCTAAGGCTTGGCTTCTTCACTTGCTAAGTTCTCCCCTGGACAGAGAAATTACCCTAGAAGTGGCAGCTGTGCCTCAGTTGGACCAACACGACTCAAGGCCAAGACATTCAGGGACCCCCCTACAGAAAAGAATATCTTTCCACTGGGCTACTGAGCTGGCAGCCTGTGAGCCTCAAGCTGCTGGGCCATCCTGGTTATCTGGAGACAAGAGCCTGCCTGGGAGTGAAGCCAGCACAGGGGAAGCAGATAAGCAAGCTGGAGAGAGACAGAGTCATGATGACATTGCTTGAGCAGCTGGATCAAACTGAGCCTGAAGCAAGCCACCTTTGGACTTCCTATTTTCATGAACAGTAAATTCCCATTTTGCAAAAGCCACTTTCAGTTGGGTTTTTCTCCTAGGAAATCATCTAGGCTGACACCACAAGGTTAAGCAACTTGCCCCATGCCTGAAAGCTTGTGATCACAGGCCCAGGCCCTAGAAGCTCTGGCCCACTGGGCTCCAGGTGGTAGTCTAGGCTGCTCTGTTCATTGGCCTCACCTCTTTACTCTCTCTGAGCAGTTATTTTCTCATCAGGGAAAGAGGACAGCACAGGCTTGCAGAGCTGTTGCAGAAAAGGAGCTTTGAGGTCAGCTGATGCCCTCTGTGGCTGCAGGCCGAAGCCCTGTGCTTCCAGCTTCCTGTGCTTTGGCTTTGGCTTTGCCTGTTGGTTATTGCATCTCAGGGACATCCATGGCTCCTCTCAGATCGGCCAAGCAGTCCAGGTGCCCCGACTCTGCCAGGTGAGCATGTCTGAGTCTCAGAGGGGAGGGCCACCTCCTTTCCCTGCTGCAAGTCCCTAGGGGAGGGCGGAGGGAGCTGGATGACCCTGGAGCTCTGAGTCTATGGGGTGCAAAGAAGTCCTGTCATCTTGATTTCTAGAACTTTCCAATGGTTTGTGGATCCTTCTAGGAATGACCTGCAGTTCAAGGAAGATAGCACTGAACCAAAGCAGCTTGCGTTCTTTTTGTTTATGAAGTTTGCATTTAGTGGTAGCAAGAGACAAAATCACTAAAATGAATATATAACATAAGCCCACATGGTAACACTGGTATGCAAATGTCACCCAATGACTGGTAGTGCAAGAAAGACAAAGGGGCAGAGCGATGGGACGCTGTTTATTAGGAGGGGTAAGTAGAGGCCTCTCTGAAGAAGTGATACTTCCCAGCTGGGGCTCATTCCAGACTCCAAGCTCTGAACACCGTGCTATCTCCCAGAAAAAGGCTGAGGATGGGCTGGGAGTGGTGGTCCATGCTGCTTATCAGGAGGCTGAAGCAGGAGGATTGTGAGTTTGAGGCCAGCCTGAGCTACCTAGCAAGATATTGTTTCAAACAAACAACAGCAAGGAAAAAAAAAAAAAAAAAAAAAGACACCCAGCATCCACAGTACCAAGACACCTGCTGTTGGTGCTCAGTGACTGGGCAGCGATCCCCTGAGGCTTGGTAAACAGCCGTCCTCCTCCACTGACAACTTGTAGGACATTTAAAATGTTTAAGGGTCATTTATTTGTAGTGTGGACTTCCCCCATCAGCTAAATTCATGAAAGAAAGGCCAGAAATCCTTTGATCCCCTTCCTCAGGCTGCTCTGCTGGTAAAAGGTTTTATCCATCATGACACACAGTCTGGTCACTTGTTTACTTTCTAAGCAGTCATGGCTCAAAGATTCTCAACCACCATCATCACACAGCTGAGCACCCCAAGGGCGGGGCTGGCTGTGGCCAGGGCTCAGCAGAAAGCCAGCAGAGTTTTGCCGAGAAGGCCAAGCATCAGGGTCACAGAAGTCCCTTCTGCAACCAAATGTTACATGCTTGGGACATGGACAAGAATTTGAGGTCCCTGCTCTGATAGACCCTCAACATGTCTGTCAGCTTGTCATGCTGTGGGGCCTTGTGTGTGGCTGTCCCATCAGTATTTCAGATACCAGTAGGGCCACCTATGGTGGACAGGTTTCAGCTGAACTTCCAGACTAAGACAGACAAAGGAGGAAGACCTGGCAGCTCACTCCCAAAATAATTAGCCATTGAAAACCCTATGAATAGCAGAGAAGCACAGTCAAATATGGTGCTGGAAAATGAGCCCTCTGGCCTGGAAGGCATTCAAGAGATGACCAGGGAAGAGAGTTGCCTCCTCAAAGTAGAGTCGACCTTCATGATGGGAATGGAGTAAAGCGCCAGGGACCTCCTTTTGTTGATGTGGTCTGACTCAAAATGAGAAGGAACACAGTGGCTGCAACAATGGATTCAAACATAAAAAAATAATGTGCATGGCACAGTGTTGGGTAGGGTTTCCTTCTGTGGTACATAGGGTCACTAACAGATCCAATTCAATGGCACTTAATAGCCGAAGCCCTAACAGAGCATTATTGCAGAGGCAGGAGAAGGAAATAAGCCAGCAGATAAACAAGAAAGACCTGAGTGCTATGATGCAAACAAGCAAGCTCTACAATAGAGAATGGATGGGGGTGGGGTTAAAGAGACCTGCCTGGGGAGGTGATGCTTGACCAGAGATCTGAAGGGCAAGATCTGTGAGTAGAGCGACTAAGGCAGAAAAACAGCTGCTGCAAAGATCCTGAGGTGGAAACCAGCTAAGTGTACTGGGGAAAGTTATGAGACCGAGTGAAATAAGCAAGGAGAGAGGGTGGAAAGGCAAGCAGGGGTGGTCGCATGGGTCTGGGAGCCAGGGTTAGGAATGAAGTTTTATTCTGTGTAGGATGGGAGACTCTTAGAGGGTTTTGCACGGGTGGCAGGGGTTCATGATCCAGACATCCGGAGCTCTCTCCGGCTACTGCTATGTGGAAAACAGGAGATTAAGAGTTTCATCAGGATTAATATTTGTGCCAAGGTTTCATCTTCTGCCACTGGAATAGGATGAGTAGGGGGTCCCCCAAAAGACATGTCCAAGTCCTAACACCCAGCCCTATGAATGTGACCTTATTCAGGAAGCAGGTGTTTGTCTATGTAATTAAGGATTTCAAGACGAGCTTATTTGCTCTACCTGGAGCTGCCAAATCATTCCGGGTTAGGGTAGGCCCACATCCTGTGACAGCTGTCTCTAAAAGCTGAGATAGGAGCCGGCAAGGCGGCTCACACTGCAATCCCAGCAACTCAGGAGGCAGAGGCAGGAAGATAGCAGGTTTGAAATCAGAGGCAGCCTGCATAATTTAGCAAGACCCCATCTCAAGATAAAAAATAAAAAAAATGGGCCAGGAGTGCAGCTCAGTGGTAGAGCACTTGAGAAGTATGTGGGAGGCCTTGGGTTTAGCCTCTCAGTACCAAATATATATATGATGTTGTTGTTAGGTGCCATTGAGTCGTGTCCAACTCATAGCGACCCTCATAGGGTTTTCAATGACTGATTGTTTCGGGATTGCCTTGGGAGTGGATTGCCACATCCTTCTCCCATTTTTGGGGTGCTGGGAACTGAACTCGGGACCTCAGATAAATTCCAGCCCATTGAACTCGGGACCTCAGAGACTGCAGCGCAGCGCTCTACCAACTGAGCTAAATCCCAGCCATATATATATGGAATGAGTTAGGGATATTTGACAGACACGAGGGGACACAGAGGAGAAGGCCATGTGACAATGAGGTAGAGGTGGCACCATGCAGCCACAAGCCAAGAAACAGCTAGAGCCAAGAGCAGGAAGAGGCAGTGGCAGGGTTTCCTCTAGAGCCTTCACAGGACACAGGGCCCTGCTGACACCTTGATTTTGAACAGCGAGGGAATAAATTCCTGTTATTTTAAGCCACTAAATTTGTGGCCATCTGTTTCAGCAGCCATAGGAAACCAGGATCACCACTAAAGAGTCCAGACTTGGGCCCTGCTTGAGTCTGCCTCCACCCTTCTCCCTCTCACCAAGATCAGCTGCAGGGCTGAGGCCCTGCTCAAAAGCCACACCAGGCACCAGGGGCAGCCCTGCAGGTCTGCACACCCCCCATGGCTCAGGCAGGGCATTTGATTTATGAACCTACTTAGCTCGGCTCTCAGTGCTTCGGGCTGCAGACAAATCATCCTCAATACGTCCTGTGAGTGCAGGAGACATACGCAAAGTACACGAGCCTGGAGGCTCACAGACAGGGGCTGAAAGTGACGTTATGAAGCTTCTGAGGGTGGGGCTCCCAAACTCCACTAGAATGGGCAACTTTTGTTAATTTAATTTTCTCCCAATACAAAGAAAGACATTGCCTGTCAAACCAACTGCATTTACTCCGTAAGAATTCACTTATCTCCCCATTTGCTATTATCCGAGGGTATATAATAACAAGGCCCATGACTTGATGGTGGGCTGGGACTTAGCTCAGTTGGTACAGTGCTGCTCTGCAGTCTCTGAGGTCCCTGATTCGATTCTCAGCGTCGCAAAAAGTGGGAGAAGGACGTGGCAATCCACTCCCAAGGCAATCCTGATAGCCACTGAAAACCCTATGAGGGTCGCTAGGAATCAGACACGACTCAACAGCTCCTAACAACAACATTAATTGATGAGCCCCTCACCGTACTAAAAGCATTATATGACCTCTTTCAGTCCTCATTTCCGCTCCCCCATGAGGTGGGCATTTTTTATTATCTCCATTTTACAAAGGAGAAAACAGAGACCCAGAGATTAACAGAAATCTGCCGAAAGGTCCCACCACCGGTACTTAGTAAAGCGGGAATCTGCACACAGGCAGCCTGGCTCCATAGGAAGCACTCCTGTGAAGGCCAGGCTAGAATCCTGGTTTCCATTTCCATTTGCCAGGCGCCCCTGGACAAGCGAGTTTAAGTCTGTGCCTTGCTCTCCTCGTCTTAAGATAGGAATAATAGTGCCTACATTGGAGGGTTATTGTGGAGAGCAAATGAGAAGGAACTTGGAATGCCAGGCCCAGTGTCTGCCACAAACACCCAAGGAATGAGCTGGAATTCAACCTATAATACCAGGCAGCTGCTGTGGGCAGGATTGCAACTGGAACAGGGAATGGAAATGATACGGTCCCCTGATCCCAATGAATTCACAATCTCCATATAATGTGCTGGGCCCTGAGGTGGGTGGCCTAAGCTAAAATCTAGCTTCCTAAAGGAAGGTAACCTTACTAGCCCTTCTTATGTGTGCTTCCACAAGTATTAGCACTGGCTTGGGGTAGCCGGTGAATAAAACAGATTCCTGGGTCTCATTCCCAGGCCAAAGGTATCTGAATCCTTTGTAGGCCGGCCCAGGAAACTGCATCACTGTACACACGGCCCAGATGATTGTAAGGCACCACAGAATTTGTGCTCCACTGAGTCAGTCCAAGCAGGATTTCCTTGATATTTTGAGAAATACTGACAACCATCGCAGGACCTCATCCATTCATTTTTGAGGCGCCCCAGGGGAAATCTTGCTGTTCAGACAAGTTCTGTTCCTTACTGCTGGGCTTTCCCCAGCAGCTTGGTGAACCACGAACCTCTCTTGATTCAGGGTGGACATCTGGCCAGAGCCCAGAGGCAGCAAATGGAGCATACGTCCCGCCATCCAGATTGCAACTGGGAACACTGAGGCTCTGGCGCGGCACGGAAGATGCAGGATTATCTCAAGGACGCTCCCTCCCTCCGTGACTCAACCCGCCGGGCTGAGGCTTGAACTCGAGATCTGCCCGGCTTTGCCAGCCCACGCGCCGTGGGCGGGGAGCCGGGGGGTCGCCTGGGCAACGGGCGCGCGCCACGCCCGTGCGCCTAGCCGGGTAGAGGAAGGGGGAGTGAGCGCAGCCAGACATCTGGCGGAGCCGAAGCCATGCCCCGCGGCTCCGCCCCTTCCCCGCCCCGTGGAAGTGGCCGCCGCCATTCTCGAGCGCTGATTGGTCGTCCCTCCCCGGGGGCGGAGCCCGCGACAGGCGGGGTGCGTACTTCCGGCTGCCGGGTTGACATGAAGGAGCGGCGGCGGCGGCTAGGGCGGCGGTAGCGGCAGGAGTCGAGGCTGGTGGCGGGCCTCGCGGCTCGGAGCGCGACACGGCCTAGAGCGGCTGGGTGGGCCGAGGAGCGGGCGCGGCGACCGCCCCGGCCCATCATGGAGATGGAGAAGGAGTTCGAGCAGATCGACAAGGCGGGGAGCTGGGCGGCCATTTACCAGGTGCGGGAGCGCCCCGGCGCGCGGCGGGCCCTGCGGGCCCTGCGCCCAGGCCGCGTGACCCTGCCCCACGCGCCCCTCGGCCCGTCCTCTCCGCCGCCATCCCCCGGCCCCGGGATTCGACCCAGCAGCGGCACACACCGCCCCCTGCCTTTGTCCCGCGGCGAGTCTGCATCCCTCCCGGCCCTGGCGCCCCCTTTAAGTCCCGCACCTCCCGGGGATCCCCCAGCCCGGTGACCTCAAGCTTGCGGGGCGCCCGTCTGTGCCCCCAGCCGGATCCCTCGCGCCCGGCCCCGCCCCCCTGCCTGCCCACCCTTTGTCCCCCGGGGCTGGTTTGCACCCCCGCTGCTTCCTGTTCTGGACCCCTTCAGACGCGCTCCCTTTGTTTCCCCGGGGGAGAGGCTTGCTCCCCCTCCCCCTTGCGCGTTTCCTTTCCCGGTCTCCAGGATGACAGGCCCTTTCCCCCTTCCTGCTCATTCATTTATTAGGTAGGAGCTGGCACAGCCCTTCTGGTGTTGGTTGACGAAGACAGGCGAGACCCCATCCCTCGTGGAGCTTGGAGTCAGACAGGACAGTCAGACACAGGAGCAGATGATCTCAGATGGTGACAAGTGTTGTGAGGAGAACAAAATCCTAAGGCGGTGGCGGGGACTGCACGCAGGGCCTGCTGTCCTAGAGAAGGGGATCAGGGTAGGGACTGTAAGAGAGACAGGTATTTGCTCTGTGAGTGGCATGAGTGGGCCAGGAGGCTGACATGATCGGGCTAACCAGCCCTCCAGCCGGGGAACCGGCGCTGATCACTCCTCCAGGGGCCAAAGGATGACCGTGGGGGAAGGCTAACGTTTTAACCCTCTGTAAAGTGGTATCTTTCTTCAGTGAGCGTTTTCTGTGGTCTTGGCTGAGATGATCTTGTCTTCTGAGGGCTTGTCTCCTTGGGGTTTATGGTGGCCCAGAAATAAAAAGGAAGGTAGGGTTCCTCACGTATCTGTAAAACATCAGGTTAAAAACGGGAAGAGGTCTTTCTCAAGCAGCTAAATCCTCCAGAGAAAATATGTACTCCTGATTAAATGTCATTGCGGGGGTTGTGAGGATTAGCCAAAACCACACTCCCTCCACATCTTAAATAAAGCAATGCACAAAATAGAATTTCTTGCTTATGTAAAGGGAGAATGCATTCATTCTGTTTTCAGTTTGTCGGCTCAAAAGGGAAATTGTTGAGTACCATCAACTGTAGTATTAAGATCTATTTTGAGCTTCACTTAAAAAAAGAAAAAAAGAAAAGCTTCAGGCAGCTCTTTAATGTGCTCCACTAAGAAAAGCCCTTTTTTATTTTATTTTTTTGGTGGCCTTGATTTCAAGTTTCTTTGGTAGGATTCTTTTTACTTGGGTTGTAATGTATATTAAATTCTGATAGACTAATATTGATAGCCACTGTATTCTGTAGAAGTATTATAGATCAATATGTCACATTTGTAGTCCATGTGTAGTCTCTGGGAAGTAATTGCTGAATTCCACCAGTGACTTTGAGGCTATGGAGACAAATTTTCTGTGTTAAGAGTGGATGCAGTAGAGCCCAGAGTAGCTTTACATGAATATTATTGGTCTAAATTTTAGGAGTTGATTACAGTATAAATCATCACAAGTAGAGGGATTCAGGGGAAATCTGTTGTATTGAAACTCACTGAATTGGTAACAAATTCATATCCTAAATAAGTTATGGTTGAATTTGGTTTCTTACAGTTTTAGGTCAGAGTGGCCTGACATCACATCCAAGCCTTGTTAAAACTGTGTTTGCTGGAGGCATGGAGCATGTTGATCTTTAATTAATCTCTCTCATTGTTATTAAATTCTTCCCTTACATTTAAACCCTCCACGTCAGTCAAGATGTTAAAATTTCCCCACCTTCTTAATGGATTGCTACGATATTTTGCAGGTGGTTTCTTTGGATCTTAATTTTACTGTAGGCTTTTCTCACCTTCACCTTGCAAATGTTTTTCTTTTCTACAATAGAAATGACAAGTGGTTTTCCTTTGTAAATTTAAAAGTGGCTCTTTATTTTACGGTGGTGGCATTCTTAAAAACAGAATTTAAATGATCTTGAGTGAATTTAAAGTGGCTAATTTTCTGAGGTTTATGTTGTTTACCAAAACCGTTATTTTTCAAGAATTCAAAGAAATGTGTTTATGATTGGTAGAAAATGGAAATTTAGAAAGTTAATATTTTATAGCATATCAAAACAAGGGCAGCTTTATACAAAGCCGTATTTTGAGCTTGTCTAGTCTGCTGTAATTACAAAAATAATATGTAATTTTCGCTTAAAACTTTATAAACAAGGCAGTGTAGTCAGTCATTTCTTATTATTCTAACTTCTTTTCTGATTAGAATAAAAAGATGCACAAATTGGAAACATGGGAAAAGAACAAACGGTGAAGTGGACTTTTGAGTCCTGACAAATGTGACCGTTTAGAAAACAAACGTTTCAGGCTAAGATTCTTTACTAGCTTGATTTGATAAAGTGAACATAATTGTTTTTAATCTTTAATCCTAATACATAGCATAGGTAGTAATAAACTGTAGGTCTATAAAAGTCAGCTTTGTTAGCATATGTAGATGGCTTTAACAGTTATTTTTTAGCATTTAAATGATTTAAAATCATCTGATCTGAAAAGTAAGAAATACTCAGTGAGTCTTGTGTTTGCGTTAGTTTACTGCCCAAAGAGAGAGCACAGATAAGGAAAAGCCATTAGTTTTAGCAACCGGAGTGAGAAAAGAGAGGGCTAGAAAGAATGAACAGAGGAGCCGGCATGACAGGCAGCCCTCGGTCTGTGGTTTCAGAGGGCTTGGCTCAGGTGTTTTGCTGTTTTTCTCATCTCTAAATTCTTTGTGTGTCACAGTTCACTCCTTTCCAGTGTGAATGATTTGTTTCAGATAAAGGAGATTGCCACAGTAGCTTGAGGGCTTGAAGGCAAGATTTATTCCATGTTAGTTAGAGTCAGGCTTTGCAAAATGGGCCACTCTTCCAATTGACATTCGTTTTTATAGCTGCGTTCATTATGAAATATGATCTAATGCCTGACTCGGTTAAAACCATGTTCTGACAATAATGTACTAACATTCCATACTTGTCTATATAGCTGATGTTATTATATACCAAGAAGATGAATATTAAAACTTCCCAATAGTGTTTGCTTAAAACCATTGTCTTCAGAGGAAAAAAAATGTGTATTCCATGCAGAGGAGAAAGATCTATACACTGACTCATTTCACTTAAAAAGATTAAAAAAAAAGAAAAAAAGACAAATGGAAATGATGTGGAGAGACTGGGAAGTTCTAGTCATCTTGAGTGACCCATCAGATCTAAATGTTCTGTTCAGCGCTGGATTGAGAGAACTAAATTTAGGTGTCTGATCGCCACTTTGGAAAGGATATGAACACCCTTGTAATTGTCTGGACTGGCACTAAATTAACTGATGGCACAAGTGGTAGTAGTGGAGGGATGCTCTTTGCTATCATTATTTGGTTTCATGGGTATATTTGTTAAGAGTTGTTTGGTACTTTTGGAGGTGAGCAAACCATATCCGATAGTCCCGAAAAGTCAGCTAGAGCCTAATGGTAAAATGTATAAAAGCAAACAGTTTTTAGCCGCCTGTAACCTATCTGCGCCTGCAGCCGTAGCCCTGTGGCATCCGATCCCGTCAGATCTCAGAAGCTAAGCAGGGTCGGGCCTGGTTAGTACCTGGATGGGAGACCGCCTGGGAACACCAGAAGCTGTAGGCTTGGGAGAAGGACCTGGCAACTCCCTCCCAAAAATCAGTCTGCCATTGAAAACCCTATGAAGAGCAAAGAAGCACTGACAATAGTGTTTCCCCTGTTGTGCAGAGGGTCGCTATGAGTCGGATACTGACTCCACGGCACCTAACAAGAACAACAACCTATTTGCTGTTGGGATCCTGACCTCCCTACTGCATTTTTATTTTAATATTAATAGCTCCTCGAAACTTACTAAAAATACCCGGTATTGAATAATGCAATTAATTGAATGAAGACTGAGTTTCATGATGGAAATGAATAAGAAACTTCCTGTGGAGGATTTTCAGATTGTGAGCTACTGACACAACTGCCTTTTCTGATCTTTCTTTGCTTTTTTTTTTTTTTTCTCCTTTTCCTGGAGTGCTGGCTATTGGACTCTGGGCCTTGTACATGCTAGGCAGGCGTTCTCCCACTGAGCCACATCTTTAGCCCTTTGTTTTTTCAGACAGGATCTCACTATGAAGCCTAGGCTGGCCTTGAAATCAAGACCCTCCTGGTTCCACCTCCCCAGTGCTGGGATTACCACTTGGCTTTAAAAAAAGCCAATGTGCCATTGTGCCACCACACTTGGCTTTAAAAAAAAAAAAGATCTGTTTTCTGGTCTTTTGGGTTATGGAATCCTTTTGGCAATGTTTGTTCTAAGTGGTGCTTCAGTCACAGATCCTTTTTCTGAGGCCTGCTTGAGCTCACATATACCAGTATTTTGCACGATCTAGCATTCATCCCCACAGGGTTTATGCTCCATTTGTTCCTGGTAACAACTAATAGACTGGGCAGGTTCCCTGATGCTGCCCGTGTTTGGTAACCTGGAATGCTACCTGCATCATTGGTTCCCGGATAATGTTGTCTGGCGCCAGCTATGCTGTGTGCTTGTCGGAGTACCCAGGCGCAGTTCACCATTCCCTCTTCTACCTTCCATTGGTTGATCGTCTGGCATCCACCCCAGAGGCAGGTCCTCACATTCTGCCCGTACACCTACGGTCATTTATAATTTGCACTGCAGAAATGCCTGAAACTGGTTACCTATTAATCTGGCCCCTCAGCAGTGTCCCCGCTCCTCCACTCCACTGTGGATACTCTTCTCATTATCAGTGGAGTGCTTGTTTTTAAAACAGATCTGAGCCTGTCACTCCTCTGTGGAACATGTCGAAAGCTTTCGTAATACCTGTTAAGGCCCAAACTCCTTGGCATGGCAGCCACGTTGTGGTCATCCCCTTGCCTGTGTCTTCTTTTCCAGCCACCCCCCGAAGGCACAGCATTCCCCAGACGCAGCCTTGCCCTTCATTCCTGTACCATGGCTCACGCTTGGCTGGGATGCCTGGCCCCTTGCCTGGCTTGCACCTTCCAGCCCAGATGGGTGCCTCCTGGCCCCAGCGCTCTTTCCAGCCCTGGGTTTCCGTGGGACCCAACATGTCTTTTCCGGCCTTGCTTTCATTGTAGGTGCTGCTTTATATCCTGGGTCCGACCTCCTTGGAGCCCTAGCTTCCATCTGCCTCCTGTATCTTAGAGTCCCCTCGATGTGTCAGTTCCTAACAAGGGTGCTATTGATTTGGCAATAGCAACACCACTTTGCCAGCCTGGCTGTATAAAAATGCATAAGACGTGGTTCCCAAGCCCTGACGTATGAGAGAGTGACAGGCACAAGTAGATTCACCCATGTTAGGCTCAGTGAGAGGCTGCTCTGGGAAGAAGCCCCCACATGCTGAGCCTCCTATTGAGGTGATCCCATGTTGCCTGTGTGCAGTTTTGGACAAGGCTGCGTGCGATTCCTACCTGAAGAAGCTGCTGTGTCCATTCATCTCATAGAAGCTCGGGATGTAACAGGACACTTGCACTTGGTGAGAGATGAACTCAGTAAGCAGCTGTGAGGGGCTGTGGCCTTCTCTCCAAGGACTGTGGAATTTCTCAGGCCTTGTCACTCTCCACGTGTGCCCACAAACCTTCTAGAGCCAGTGACCCAGGTAGGATTCCAGACTACTGAAGACAGGCAGCACCAAGGAACCCACTCAGCCTACTTGGCACTATCAGCTGTTACTGAGAGTGAGCTGACATAAACCCTGAGGGAAGAATGCTCTGTGGTAGTAAGATTCACAAAATTGCTCTTAGTTATGGAACATAAAATATGATTGTCCATAAAGCAGCAACCCTTGCAAAGTCTGATTTTTTTTTTCAGACTTTACCCAGTGAAGGCAAACATCTTTTAGCTTTTGAGCAGAACCTTCTGCTTTTTCTAATGCCCTCAACGCTGAGCTATGAGCTATGGCCTCACCGGTAGCGCTCACAGTGCTGGATGGGTCCCTCCTTTCATCAAGCTGTCTTTTCTTCTGTAAAACTGATCCTGGACATGACTGATCCTTGAGTTTGCCTCAAGTAATAAAAGTCCTGAATGTGCTCGCAGGGAGAATTGAGTGTTCCTGAAGGGATCCTTGTATAAACTGCAGTGGCTCCTCAAATTTTTAAGGTGTAGGTAGGTGTGGTTAGGCTCAAAAATTTCTAGGTTTGCCAGTATGGTTAACAACTCAAACGAATTGGGCCGTTGTCCCAAGGGGCCTTACACATTTTTACTGGGCAGAGCTCTCTGGAGTGTGTGAGGTGGGAAAGTGTGTAGCCCTGCCCACAGTTAAACATGCTTCTCTCACTAGCAGTTGGGTGGTTTTCCTGTAAAAGATAGAGGAACTGATTCTTGAGAATTTACCAAAGGTTCAACTCCAGATAGATATGCCAGGAGTAGCTGCCCTTTATGTTGTAATTTTAGAAAGAAACTTGCATCTGGTCTAAGCATCATTTGAATAAAAGCATGGTTTACCCATCTGCTCTGTTTGAGAAGAAAGTACCTAAGTCTCCAGGACTGAGACATAATGCTCGACTTTGTGTGGCAGTGGGCTTCATATTGACTCACTGCTGCCTTCTCCTTTCTCAGGGCAGCTTAACATAATCACGAGTATCTTGCTGGCAGTTTATAAATTTTAAATGTCTGAAACCTGGAAACAAAAGACATTTCTCCCAGGAGCTATCCCCCCCCCCCATGTAGGCAAATCTATTGATCTTCAGACTTTCGTACAAGTCATACTGTAGACGAAATAATACTGTGATGAATGATTTTCAGGTTTTTTTTTTTTTTTTTTTAACATGTATAGTTCTGATTGTTTAAGATCCTCCCATGGTAGTAAATGAAGTTTTATGGGTATCCTATGGTAATATGATAGAATTAGTGCTTCACGAAGTCAGTTCCATAATACAGACTCAGCATCAGCATTAGGCTTATTAGCAAGGTCTCAAGGTCTGGATTTTCTCTGGGAAATATCCATGTTCTCCTTTCCTCTTAATCTAGCTCTGTGTTGGGAAACTCTGACTCCTTCTGGAGGGCTGAGCCCTTGTGGTAGTAAACTTTTGGGTCCAAGTGGTCTGCGATCCTGGCTCATTCTTTTTTACCTCTGAGATATGTTTTTCTCTTATAGATGAAGAAGGAAAAGCCCAGCCTAGGTTTGTGGCTTTTGTGGGTAAGCAGCACCACTTACAAAGAAATGAGCATAATAAAACTAGTTTTCAAATATTACATTTTTAAAGTTTATTTATTTTTGTTGCTGTTTTTGTTTTTGTTTATTTGAGGCAATGTCTTGCTGTGTGGCTTGGGCTGGCCTAGAACTTACTATGCATATGAGGCTGGCCCTGAACTCAAGTCTATCCTCTTGTCTTAACCTTTCTAATTTAAGAAATTTATTAGCTAGTGATTAGAGAAGGAAAATTCTCCCTTATCTCTGTTATGAAACACTTTTCCCTTGTCTTTTTTTTTTCCTCCTCAATGGATCTTAATGGCACATCTCTTCCAGTGGAAGAATCTTATTTAAAAATTGCCATACCAAGTTCCAGCAAGCAGCTTGCTATTTTTTATTCTGACGCGGACTGGTAAGTCAGAGGATTATGCACTATTGTGGAATTGCTTACAGGAAAGTGAACACTAAGTAATTATTTCAAATAGTTGGCATTCTCTTAAGAACATGGGTTACTTAAAAATGTCTAAGGATGAAATCACTTCTGAATATAACTTCACTCAGTAGAACAAATAAGCAAACTGCATTTAGCATAATATGGTAAATTGGCTTTAAATTCTCTTGATAGCTGAACATTTGTCACTGTTATATTTATCCCTTGTAGATTTTGTACTGCTGCACTATGCAAATAGTCAGGATTTAGTTTGCTTCTGGAAGGATAAAGACAAAATATGCCTTCACTGAGTCATAAGTATGGATGGGGCTAAATTTTGCACAGAGATAAAGGGGCCTCCCTGAAGGAATCCAGTGGTCTTTTTGCGGGGAGGAGGTTTTGTTTTCTGGTTTTTATGTTGTTGTTGTCATCGTCATCCTTTCTTTTGTTGTTTTTACCCTGACTTGGTAGGTGTTTGAACAGCACTTTTGAGTTGAGAGCATTACCATCCTTCTTCACTACCTGGACACTGCTTCCATGTTGCCTGAGTCCTTAGGGTCATCCTAGGCGGTGGGGTAAGGCAGAGTGGCAAAAGGTCCCGAAGCAGCATTCAGTTACACCAGGTTGACAGGCACAAAACCGAATTCTGGAGTAGTCCTGTTATACTTGCTGGTTTAGCCACACCTAAGGACCAGCTTGTTGTTGGGCTGGGATTCAGCTCAGTTGGTAGAGTGCTGCTCTGCAGTCTCTGAGGTCCCGAGTTCGATTCCCAGCACTGCAAATATGGGAGAAGGACATGGCAATCCACTCCCCAGGCAATCCCAAAACAATCAGCCTTTGAAAACCCCATGATGGTAGCCAAGAGTTGGACAAGACTCAATGGCACCTAACAACAATAACAAGGACCAGCTGGGCTGGGGGTTTGGCTCAGTTGGTAGAGCTCGGCTCTGTTCTTCCCGAGGACCCGAGTTCGATCCCTAGCACCACAAGTATGGGAGAAAGCACTGATATGGTTCCAGGCAGCCACACAAAAACTACCCACCAGCCCAAAGGGGAGCACAGAATCTTGGGAGAAGGACCTAGCAACCCACTCCCCCCAAAACAATCAGCCATTAAAAACCCTATGAATAGCTGAGAAGCGCTAACCATGGTATCTCACCTGTTGTACGTAGGGTCACTATGAGCCGGACACTGCCCGGATGGCACCTAACACCACCAAGGACTAGCTGGTCCACATTTCTTGAACTTGAGAATCCATATCCCTTCCATGCTGGGTTTTAATAGGCCCTCCAGGTCCCTATTATGGTTCAGTTTTTAAGTATTTCTAGATGCTTCTTTGTGTGTCCCAGGAAGTTTTTCTTGAGTAAATCATAGGAGTATTGTGCCCTCCACAGTGTTTTACAGAGTCTCTTCACATGGTGAGTGAGTAGCCAGGTCTGCTGCTTTCCTATTTTTCTGCCTGCTAATGAGAATGCTTTTGCAACATGGCAGCGTGCACAGAGGCGGGCTGTAGACTTGCCTCTAATCCTTAACCTCTTGCTTTCATGTTTAGTGAGCTTGGATTTTCGCAGGAACCGTTATCACAAAGCTTATCAAAATAGTTATCATGCAGAGGGAATCAATGTAAAAGAAGTTGAAGTTTAACCAACCTAGTATGGGTTTTTTTTCATGAATGCGTATTTGTCAACTAAGCCTCCTTTTGCAACTTGTTCCATTACTCGATGGCGACAAATTGTCTTTCCCAACAGACCTGGGTTTTTGGAAGATGTTGCTTGTGAAAGCTGGAAATGAATGGCTTTAGAAGATGGAGGCATATGTCGGTTTGAAGGAGGACTCTGGTACTTCCTTCGCTGTTACTGTGAAGGCAGCTGGAGATGGGTGTGGGCCATCTACAAAAATTTCCTATCTTCAGTTTGAGGAGGTGGTTGCTCTTCTAACCACTTAAGAGCTGCACAGAACGTGCTGTTTCATTAACAGGGTGAACTGGGCTCTCACGGTCTCCCTTGAGTTTGCCATTGCAGTAATGCAGCGTCGCCCTTTTGTAATGTTTACGTGCTAGCTTGGTGTTAGAAGAAAGGATAGAGCTGAAGTTAAAGGATTCGGTGGCCTTCTACCTTTAGTTTTGTAAAGACGTGGCCTTCTACCTTTAGTTTTGTAAAGACTTTTAATGTCTGATTGCTGCAGGTTGAGCATAAGGAAGTGATAAGGATGTTAGATTATTTGTGGTTTGGGCTAATTTTAGTCTTCTGTTCACAGCTCACTTTATATATTTTGCTGTGAGAACATGCTTTCTAGAAAGACAGATTTTAAATGTAGGACACAATGGATTTTCTACACTTGGTGACATTTCAAAAAGTATTTTCTCAGTACTTTGAAAGTTGGAGCAGGGCAGCATGGTGCATGCCTATAATCCCAGCAACAGAGGTGGCCTGCACAATTTACCAAGACCCTGTCTCCAAAAAATAAGATAAAAAAGGAGCTGGGGGTGTGGCTTAGTGGTAGAGCACTTGCCTAGCATGCCGAAGGCCACAAGTTCAACCCCCAAGGACTGAAAAAAAAAAAAAAGTTGGACAGTTTGAAGTACGTTAAGATTATTTTTAAATCATTGATTTCTTTGCTTAGTGATGCCTTTATTTTTCCAACAAGTCAACTAGGTTCTTTAATAGAGATTTGGAACTCTGGCTTTAAGCTGGTGGTTTAAAAGGCACACTAGACATTAAAGGGTTTTTAAAAGATGCTGACCACACGGCCATGTGCCGAAGCAAAGCTTTGCCGAGCTGTGAATAGGAAATGTTCCTTAGTCTGTCCCCTGAGTTTAGAGCATTTGTTCTCCAGGGAAGGGGCCTGCATCTGTCTCTAAGACTGGTTAATCTTACACAGAACACTTGTGTGTCAAAGTTTCAGGCCCATCCTGCCCTTAACCATCACCCTGCGTGTATACCACGGGGATATGGGGGGTCCTGGAAGAGCTGGGGCTCAGGTTCTGGGTCTGACTATTGTGGGGCCTTGAGGAATTCCATATTATAAGACCTATAAGATGTGGTGGTTAGAACAGCCAGCCTGATAGCATAGCCTGGATCTGATGCTCCACAACTTCCTGCTCACGTGAGGATCCCAGAGAGCAGGGTGACCTATCTGGAGAAACTGTGGTTTCAACTCTTGCTCTGCTGGATTTGGTAGCAGTGTATGGCTATGCCATAATTCCTCTTATCTCAAAGTGGGACAAAACTTGAAATTTCACATGAAATTAAAACTTTAAAAACCCATTACTAAGTCCTTAGAAATGCTAAAATGCCCTTGGAGGGCATAAACCAGGTTCTATTAATCACTGACTATCTTTGGAGTTCTTATGTCTGAAGAGGACTGTTGCATTTGTAATTGGACCACAATCTCCTATTCATAGGAGAAGCACACAGTCTGCCCTTGTTCAGAGTGGAACCCACCAATAGCCCACCTCTATGCTCTTGTTTTGTGCCCCAGGCCCTGTGCAAAGTGCTTGCATTCAGAGCCGGAGATTAGGTATCATGAAATGGTCTATAATAGCAGGCAGTGTTACAGAAGGACAGTTAGGTCTCAGGGCCTTGGCATTCTCACCTGGGATTCAGCTTCACAAGAGCACTGTGGTAATGCAGTCCTTGCTTCAGCTTCTCAGTGCACAGCTGTGAAGAGACCGGCCTTGAGCTATTGAGCTATTGTTGTTAGGTGCCACGAGTCAGGTCCGAGTCAGGTCCGACTCATAGTGACCTAATAGACAGTAGAACAAAACACTCCTCAGACACTGTGCCATGCCCCGCACCATGTCCGTGCTTCTCTGCTATTCATTCCAATGGCAGTTTTTTTGGGATTGTTTCAGGAGTGGGCTGCCAGGTCCTTCTCCCATTTTTGTGGTGCTGGGGATCGAACCCAGGGCCTCCGAAAGTACAGAGCAGCACTCTACCAACTGAGCTAAACCCCAGCCCAGGGATTGAGCCAAGCCTCCCCAATTCGCCAGGACATGCAAAAAGATAGTTTGTAGTTTTTGACCTTTGCCCAGTTTTTTAACCTCTCACCTAGGTATCACAGATTGGCTACCCAAGTTGTATTTTACTTGATCCACACAGTGGTGTTTTTTTTTTGTTGTTGTTGTTTGTTTGTTTGTTTGTTTTAGAAAGAGTAGTTTTTTTGCCTGTTTATAAATAAGGAGAAATCACATATAAATCTGGATTTCAGGCCTCTTGAAAAATCTGGAAATCACACTTTCTGAGCCCATGTTTGCTCTGGTCCTTTCGGATGGACATGTCTGCATGCTTTAATTTACCACAGTCCCACACTGATCACACTGTCCCCTCCCCGTGTATTACTAGGCCCTTGGAGGGGATTGAGTTTGCAGGTTCTACTCCACGCTGGGTTTTGTCAGGAAGTCTGTTGTTAGTGCCAGAGCTCCCAGGAGGCTTAGCTTTGTGGGTGGTGCGCTGTCATTAGAGAAAGTCAGAGCAGAGGCTGGGGGCCCTTGACCATGACACCCAGGATAAGGGCATCAACTAGGTGCTGCATTCCCGCTTTCCCTTCCCCCTTCTTCCTCCTCCTTCGTCCCCTTCTGCCACTTTGAGGAAGTCTGGAGCCGTCTTTTTCCACCTCAGGCAACTGAGTGGGCTTATATTTCTGTCCTGTGTTCAGCTGTTTCCATGGGCTATTTTTGATGGCTAAGTTAGAAGTTAAATTCAATGGGCCCTATGGGAATTGGTAGAAAGTGATTCCCCCCAAGTTTGCTTGCACTGAAATCTAAGAAGCAGTGCTTTTTAATGACTCCCATTTGCCCATGTCTGAGCTCATGATCCCATGGTTTCTTTGCTTTATCCTGTCTTTCAAGAAATGAGGTAAATTTTGTTGTTAGGTGCTATCGAGTTGTTTCCAATGCATGGTGACCCTCGTGGGGTTTTCGATGGCTGATTGTTTTGGGATTATTTCTGGAGTGGGCTGCCACATCCTTCTCCCGTGTTTGCGGTGCTGGGGATCAAACCCAGGGCCTCAGAGACTGCAGAGCAGTGCTGTACCGCACTACAGCCATGATAAAAAGAAAATATATATGTAGATTGTGAGAAATGTGTTACTGTTAAAGGTGTCTTTATGTCTGTTTAGCAGTGAAAGTGGTCTGGGATTTAGCTCGGTTGGTAGAGCGCTGCGCTGCAGTCTCTGAGGTCCCGAGTTCTATTCCCAGCACCGCAAAAATAGGAGAAGGACGTGGCAATCCACTCCCAAGGCAATCCCGAAACAGCCAGCCATTGAAAACCCTATGAGGGTTGCTATGAATCGGATACCGACTCAATGGCACCTAACAACAACAACAGCAATGAAAGTGCTTATTATGTTGTAGGACATTGCTTTTTCTTTGATCTTCCTTGAACATCTGTTAACCCATAGAGGTATGTTGCATAAGACAAATTAGAACAAAGAATAAATTCTTTACCATGACAGACCAGTCAAGGGCTTTGTCCTGAGCACTGTACAGTCCTCTGCAAAGCTGTATCCCACAAGGATGGAACAGCTCAGTGTTGTAGCACTCCTGGATCTTGTGGACATATTACAGTTTCCGCTTTTTTTTCCCCCCTCAGAATTGGCAGGCAGAACCCAGAGCCTCACTTATACTTTGAAAGCTCTCTACCACTAAGCTGTACTCTCTGCTGCTTTTTAATTTTTTATTTTGAGACAGGTTCTCGCAAAGTTACACAGGCTGTCTCTGTCCTCGAAGCTGTGATCCTCCTGCCCCTGGCCACGCCCCTCCAAGTCATTGCAATTATAGGCATGCACCATGTTGCTTGGATCCTGTTTTTTCTTTTTTCTTTTTCTTTTTCTTTTTTTTTTTTTTTGCGGTACTGGGGCTTGTACCCAGGCCCTCACGCTTGCATGCTTTGCAAGTGCTGGACCATGGAGCTGCACCCTCAGCCCATATTTTTTACTATTTTTGAGATAGGGTCTCGCTAAGTTACACAGACTGCCTCTGGTCTTGAACTTGTGATCCTCCTGCCTCTGTCTCCCAAACTGCTGGGATTACAGGCCTGCGCCACTGCGCCCGTCTCTGTTTTTTTTATATATGAAATTGAAATGAACTGAAGACCAATTTCCCCATGAAGACTTTCACCTATCTTTCATCTGTTCTTCTTTTCTAGATTGTATACTCCTTGCTGGCAGAGCGCACAAACATACAGAAGCCACTAGGGTGCCAGGCTCCTTGGTAGGCAGTGGGGATAAGCGGTAAGCAAGGCCCCAAGAGTTTAACAATGCAAGCGACAAAGTGGTTGAACTGAAGAGAGTGCCAATTCTGAGTAATGTGAGCCCTCCTGGGCCTGGGCCCTAGTGCCCAGGGATGCTGGAAGTGGTAGCAGGCACAGGGATGGACGAGGCTGTGAAGGTGCAGGTTGGGTGAGATCTGAAGGGCAGGGAGCAAGCCCCTCTCTTCTGGGTCCTTAATGTAGGGTCACTTCCCACAGTGATGTTGCTTTACCTTCACTTGAAGGCACGAGGTCTCATGTCACTTTCTTCCTCTGATCTTAACCCCATCCTCCCTAACCCTCAGCCAGATCTGTTCTGTCTCACTCTGAATACACATTTTTCCTCTCTTCCTTTCCATCTGTCCCCTCTGCCATTCCTTCTCACTAGTGCGGTGGCCTCTTGACCCCTTCTGTTAGAGTGCCATTGGGAAGGTGACATCATGGCATTTGGCAGGTTGCAAAGGCACCTGTGGGTGTTTTCTCCAGGAGGTTTGTTTCGTTGCCAGTTTGAATGCCCCAGAGCACAATTCCCAGTGCAATGCAGTTACTAGGCAGGCCGGATGGCATTCATTGGAATAAGTGACAACTTTATCCATTACGTAACAGGAAAATCTTAAGTCTGTACAAAAATCAGAATGATAGTATATTTGAACACACAAAATAAAGATTTCTAAAAATAATCTCCAAACATCAGCCTGCCTCACTAAGTTGAAAATGCATGGTTAGTTCTGCCCGAAGCTGCCACTCTGAGAATAAAGCACTCATTTATTTGTTGTGAATTTTAGGAGATATTTTTAATGATGTTGGCTGGCTTATCCCATTATGTGGTCTGTTTATTAGCAGTTCTCATTACATAGACAGCTTTGAGTGATTCTTTCAAGTTAAGTACCTTATAAAAGAACTTAAGTTTACTGATGATTATCTTGTAAATGGCAAGTGATAGGCCTTAATTTTTAGGCATTTTAACCCTTCAGATGGGATTACATTCTGAGACTTTTAGGGTTAAATTTAAAAACAAAAATTATCTTGAGTAAATCCGAATGGTTTACTGATTGCTTCCTGTTTTCCATTCACATGTTTATTAAACTCTTTCCTTGCCACACAGAAGCAGTTAGAACTAGATATCTGCAAATGTTACCCTTCTGAAAACATCTTTTCTTTCCTTTAATTCTAGCAATGAAGATTATATGTAGAAGTAGTAGATGGTGTGTGTGTGTGTAGTGCTGGGAATGGAACCCAGGGCCTTGCACATGATAGGTAGGCACTCTACTGCTGAGCTCCACCTCTAGCCCATACCAGTAGTTTTTAAAAAATATTTGTCAAACTGGGTGTGGTGGTGTGGGCCTATAATCCCAGTACTTGGGAAGCCAAGGCAGGAGGATCGATGCAAATTTGAGGGCATCCTGGGCTCCAGAGTGAGACCCCGTATTGAAAAAAACAAAACCAAAAGAGTAATTATCAATTACTAATCACTTGAGGATCTAAAAGGGAAGGATTTTCTGTACAAGTGAATGACAGGCTAGAATAAAATGTGCTTGGACTTCCTTTCAAGGATGAGGTAGCAGATTTGGTGGGTTTTTTTTTTCTCTTCCAGCTTTACTTTGGAATCATTTATGTGTCACTGAGTGGATACCATAGAGCACACATGGCAGAAGTAGGTACAGAATTGAAAAATCATAGGTCCCATGCCTCTTGGCAAGATCTCTGAGATGTAGCCATGTTGTAGGCAAACCCTTGCAGAGGGAGGCGGGTGTTTTTAAGAAGAGGACAAGTGCGAACGAATTTATGCAAGTCCAAGTTCTGGATATCCTGCAGCCGTACCACTGTAGCATCTGATCCTGTCAGATCTTGGAAGCTAAGCAGGGTCGGACCTGGTTAGTTCTTGGCTGGGAGACTGCCTGGGAACACCAGGTGCTGTAGGTGTGGGAGAAGCACCCAGCAACCCACTCCCAAAAAACAATCAGCCATTGAAAACCCTATGAGTAGAAGAGAAGCACTAACAATAGTGTTTCATCTGTTGTACGTAGGGTCGCTATGAGTTGGGCACTGACTCGATGGCACCTAACAACAACAACAAGCTCTGGATACAGCCTCCTTCATTGACTGTGCTTTGTCTTCTGATTTGCTGAGGGGTGTGGAAACACTTGGGATGGAGGAGATGCAGGGGTGTGTGGGTGTGTGTACACATACACATGTGCACACACGCACAGATGTGTCTTAGGATCCCATCTGGCTTTCCTAGTGAGTAAGTTGCCATGGTGGGGAGTTAATTACTTGTATTGTGCTAGCTGTATCTTGACCAGGCCCTTTTCTCCACTTCCTACTCTCTTTAATTGACTTGGCTCATAGTCTGTCTTTCCTTTCTGGGGTGTTGCACTCCCACACTGTGTCCACGTGCATTTGGGCAGCCCATTCTATACCCTCCCCGCTGGGCACTGCCTGGTCTCCTCCTGCCACATCAGCCCCTGGTGACTGAGATTGTCCCTATCTCTGACATTGCTGGACTCAGACATCCAGCTCCCATCACAGTTCCTGCCCCTTCATCTTCGCTCAGTCACTTCCCCTGCTCTGGATTTTCTCCTTCCTCCAGATTTCTGTTTTTTTCTCCCCTCCCTACCCCCCTCGTCATTTCTTCCCTCCTTACGCATCTGAGACCATGGACAATCACATTATTATTTTGTTTTTATTTCAATTTAATTTTATGTTTTTGAGATGGATTCTCGCTGCGTAGCTCAAGCTGGGTGTGTAGCCCAGGCTGGCCTCCATGTCATGATCCTCCTGCCTCCACCTCTAAAGTGCTGGAATGACAGACACATGCTTCCACCCCGGCTCTGTCACTTTAAATGCTGCCTCTCCAAGACCTTTTGCGTGACCTCTTACCATCCATGTGCTTATCAGTTCTTGCCTTAGACCAGCCAGTCACCTGCCTTTTTCTTCTAGGACTCCCAAGTGCTACGGGTGAAGAGTCTTGGAGTTTTATAGATTGAGCCATGAAAAATCCAGTCCTGAACCTCAGATCTGTCTCCTGTTCACCATAAACAATTATCTGCCTCCCATGTCTTCTGGCTGGCAGAGCTGAAGCTTACCCACCATCCTTCCCACCTGGTCCCTCCAGCAAGAAAAGGAGCCTTGGTTCCTATGTAAGGTACCACTTAAGTCTGGACCCCAGACACACCTTCCCATCCCACCTGTTCAAGGTGTCCTGCGCTGGGGCGGAGCGACTCCCTTAGGGATGTGTCCTCAGCCCTCCTCCCATTGCCATCTTTCGTGGACCATTAACCATTGCCCGCTTTCTCTGTCTAAGACCCTCTCTCCTGGCCCTGCTCTGTAGTTTGCTTCTCCGGTTGAAATACTTTTTTTTTTTTGGTTTTTTTTTTGGGGGGGGCACTAGGGGTTGAACGCAGGGCTTCACGCTTGCATGCTTTGCAAGTGCTGTACCACTGAGCTTCACCCCTAGCCCATTTTTTGTTTACTTTTTTGAGACAGGTTCTCGCTAAGTTACGCAGACTGCCTCTGGTCTCCTACCTCTGCTTCCCGAGCCTCTGGGATTATAGGCGTGGGCCACTACCCCCAGAGAGTTGAAATTCTTTAAATAAATTGTTGCTGTGCCCATTGTTCAGCTTCCAGTCACTCTTCGACATAGGGAAATTGGGCTCCACTTTACCAGGCTGCTGAAATAATGTGGGACAAAGTCACTGTTAGCTTCCTTTTTTGCTAAGCTCATGGATACTTTGCATTGTTATTTTAGCACTGTTTACCGGGATTTACCTCTGCTTGCTTCTTGGATACTCTCTTCCCTGGTTTGATAACTCTCTATGCTTGGCTTGGCTTTCCCCTTCCTCTTCCATCTCCTGCTTCTCTGGCCAAGCCAAGGCCTCTCCCCGGTGTCCTCTCTGGTCTGCAGTGGGGGATCTCCTCAAGGGTGCACTCTGGCTGCACCTTTCCTCTCTCGCTCTGTCCGCTGCTCCTTCATTCACCCTGGGAACAGTGGTGGCCTCGGTTTCAGAGTGTGCCACGTACAGCCTTGCACTCAGAGGCTCTTTGGCTTCCCAACATGGCGGTACTGCCGTCAGTGGAGACTTGAAGTGCTGTCTCCCCTGCCTGGAACTTCGTGCCTTCCACCTGGCTCACCTTGTTCTTCCTTCCCATCAAGTCTTTGTCATCTGTTCAGGATGCCCTCTTGGATTTCCCCTGCCCCAGGTCCAAGCTGGGTGCCTCCTCTTTGTCTCCCCAGCACCCCCAGTTCCCAAAACTTTCACAGCACCATCTGTGGTCATGGTGCAGTTACACCCATTGTTCTGACATCTCTTCACTTGTTGCCAAGTAGCTGGCAAGTCTTACATGGGTGAGGCTGCCTTTGTTCTAGCCATGTATATTTTTTAGTACCCTGGATAGGTTCAGCATACAGAAAGTGCCCAGTGAATAGATGAGCTGTGCTTGTTGGAAGGTCCATGAATTGGAAACAGTGGTTAATGGGGAGGTTGTGAGTCTCTGGTATCATGTGAGCCATGTGTTCCTGACCACACTTCAAGTAGTGCACATGCTTTTTTCCATTCCCTCTGATGTGACTTTTCCGAGGGGCACATCCCCCCGGGAGATGATTGTGGCCTTTCGGAGGAGAACATCGTCCCAGTCCCCCCCACGGCCTGTCGTGCATTTGGTACTGTCTCAGTGGATCCTGATACAGGTGGAGCCCTGTCCTGCCTGTGATCCATCACCAGGCTCTGCCTCCATGTCACACCCACGGCCCTGCCACTCTGAGGAGCACCTTTGCTATGGCTCCCCGGGCTCATGTTCCAGTGTGCTGGCCAAGTGTGAGGCGTGGGCAGTATGAGATTGAGTGCCATGTTCAGACCTTGTAGGTCTGGAAGCTCCAGCTGCCTGGGTCTGACAGGAAGGAGAGGGGTTCAGTCAAAGCAGAGGGTTGTCAACTTGCCGGAAGCGAAGCTCTTCTTAGCATATGACTTTGTGGTTGACACGGTGGTCCTCTAAACAATACTGAGCTGAGAGAGAATTCGATCGCTTTTCCAAAATAATTTCCCTTTAGACTTTCATTTGTTTGGAATTTCCTGAGATTTTAGTCTTGCCAGAGAATTCCCAGCAAAAATTCTGGGCAGGTGAAGCATTTATTTGCACTTGAAATTTTAACTTTTTTCTTAATATGCTTGTTAATATACTTATCCTTGCTTCAGCTCATTCTGTTATTTGTGGTTCTCAGCTTTTCTTCCCTTGTGTGGCTCTTATGAAATGAGTGGTATTATTTGAATGGAGAAGAGGAGGAAGGCCTGGGAGTAAACATCATAGCCGTGCTCTTGCCTACGCAGGCTTGACTCTATAGCTTGGAGGTGAATGGCTTGTATAGTCTTGTAAAGAAGGGATATTTCTACTTGATTTGGCTTGTCATTGCATTTGATATATTTGTTTTTTTACAATTGTCTTTTAACCAGAATTTTGTGTGAAGGTAATTGAATTTAGAATAAAAGTACTTGATTTCACAATTTGCAGAGCTCTTTCTGTTCATAGTTTAAGAGTTGAACCGCTTGTGTAGTGACTTGGAGCAAGGATTGTTTTTCCGGTGAACTGAGGTCCAGTGGAATTAGTGAACATGAAGCAGACCTGGGGCCCAGACCACTGTGCCCCCCAGCAGTGGTCTGCCGCTTCCTTAGGATCATGGCTCAGAATCCTCAGTGTTATTTCCAGTGTCTTTAAATACTGATGAGATGGAAGGCCAGGGCAGGACAGCTGAGAAGGCAGAAGTAAAGCTGTAAAGATGGAGTCGGGCAGGCGTGTTGTGGAGGCTGCTATAGATTGCCTGAGAGTGGCGAGCACCGAATCCCAGCATGTTGGGCTCGCCTTGTACCTAGTGTCTCACTGAGTCCCCGCCCACACTCATGCCTTGTCCTGCTTTCCCCTTCCTTGCCGCCTCCCTTACTAGCCTTTCCCCCCTGGCTACTGCATCGACCACGAACAATTACAGACATGTGGGATCTTGTGGCTGCTTCCATATAAGGATATAAGGCATGTGGTGCTGGCTACAGACATGGTAATTAGGCTCTTTGGGTTCCCCCCATGCGTGTTTCATGACGCTTGATGGAATAAGATGCTTTGTCTGTGCCTAATCTGTCATAACTGCTTTCTGCCTCTGCATTGAATGGGTTATCTGGCAATGCCAGATGATAGAAGCAAGCCTGTGTTTAAGCAGGCTGGGGAGATGTTAATAGGTGAAAATCTAACTACAATAGCCTGTAAAATAGAACAGGCTGTACTCATGAATCTTGTTTTTTGTTTGTTTTAAAATATCCTCATATAGTCTGTTTTAAATCGAGACAGGCTTTGGGTAAAAGCCTAAAGGGTCATGGGATAACTGGCTTGTGAGGCTCACAGTGTTACTGCTTACTGAGGGTCAGTTCACAGATGATGGTTAGATGGATTTTTTGGCTGGCACAGGGTCAAAATGGTAACCAAGCATGAAAGTACAGACAGTTCTGAATACACAAGTGTGTCTGCTTCCAGAGCTTGAAAGTTGATAGTCTGGGACTCTGGATGTATTTCCTGTAGAATCAGTGTTGTGAATGGTGGTTATCTTCGAGGCCAGTCCATGGTAAAGTCTGCAATATACCAGAAGTATGTCTATTACTCTAATATGTAATATCCCCATGGAGTTTGTGGGTATGATAATAGTTATGGTATGTAATATTATGTCACACACAGTCGTGATTTGATGAATAAATGACACTCAGAGTTTCATGTGGAGGGGTCATGTCTTTAGACCCTCTGCCTGTGCACCCCAGCCACCGCAAGTAGTTTTTCTCATCTCCAAACAAGTTTGACTCCTGTGGATTCTGGAGTCCTGGCTGGACTCAGGGGACAGGGAGTGGGTTTGAATCCTGAGGAACGTGATCAGACTGGAGTTTCTAGGGCTGGACGCGATGATAAGTAGGCCCTGGAAACACTTGTTGGGCTGAGTGTCTTCATGACCCCTTTCACCTTCTGGGGTCCTTAGGCTTGGGCCTTTCCTTTTTGCATCTGATCTACAACTATACACTTTATCAGTCTCCAGTTTTTGAAATAAATAGTCTTTTTGAAGCATTGTAGCAAATTTCTAAATCTGGGTGTCATGGCAGGGTTATTAAATGCCCGTGCTGCTGTGCGAGGCTATAGGGGCTCATCTTTGTAGACCATGCTCTGTGGCTGTCTCGTCTCATCTCATCTCGTCTCGTCTCATCTCGTCTCGTTCTCCTTCATTGTGTCTTATTGCAGAGGTGGCTTCGCCTCCCCTGGCGCTCCTTCCCAGCTCAGATTAGCTTTCAGATAAAGCCTTTCCAGAGAGGCCCTGAAATCGGTGGCACTCTTCCTCCTTGAATGCTCTGAGACCAGCCTGTCCCATTTTTCGTAATCCAGATTGAGACTGGATGGACCTTTAGGGAGGTGGCCCGTGTGGTCCCGGGTGACTCCTGTACTGAGGAGGTCGACCTTTTAGATTGAGAACCAGCAGCCCGAGGCAGTCACAGCACATGGAACCTGGGAGAGGATCTGAATGACACAGCCTGGCCTGGCCCTGCTAGTGTTGTGACAAGATGGTTTGTGTCTGGAACGCTCATCTCCCACAGATATTACTTTTTCTTCCCCAAACCCACAGACACTTAGCCTGTTCCCTGTTTTTATCCTCAACCAAACCCTGCTGAGATGCCAGAGCCCGGATCCTTCCCTGCTGGCTGTGGCCATCCCGAGCGTCTGCGAGGCGGACTGCTCTTTTCAACTGGCGTGCGGAGTGAGGGCTGGAGAGCCGGAGACCCCTGCTCGCTCCCACGAGGCTGCCAGTCCCGGACCCGACACTCTGCTTCACTTGTCAGCAGAAGGGTACACGCCTGCCCTCCTGTCCCCACCCAGAGAGGGAGGTTTGTTGGGCCAAAAGTTCCTGTCTGGCAGCCCTGTAGCAAGAGATGATCAGATGAGGCTGGGGGTGGTAGGGGCTGTTCCCGGAATACAGCTTGCTGTTCAAGTGCCTGGGGCCCAGTGTGATGGAAGGTTCTGGGACTTTTCCCCACTTAGTAACTCTGAGCGCAGAAGGGGGCTGGCTTGTCTGGCCAGAGAAGCTGTGGTACTAAACAGCGTGTTCTGCTTTCAGCAAATTGTGTCCAAACGAGACTGTAGGGCTCCTCTCTAACTCCTTACAGTTCTTCTGAAATAGGCCTAGTTATTTTGGCCCCCAAATCACTGAAGTACTTAAACCATTTTGCAACCTGGTGAAAATATGCTGTTCTTTTAAAATATGTCAGAGGTCACATGTCCATAAGATTTTATGTATTTTCTAATGTAGTCTTTTTTTTTTTTTTTTTTTTAATAGTACGGGTGTGCTGAGCCCAGAGCCTCACACATGCTTTGCAAGTGCTCTACTGTCGAGCTGCAGCCCGGAGGCTTTATTACCTTTTATCTTGAGACAGGGTCCTCCCTAGGTTACCTAGGCTGCCTCTGGCCTCAAACAATCGTCCTACCTCCACCTCCTGAGTTGCTGGGATTACACGCATGCACAGTGTGCCTGACTTTGATGGATTCTTTTTATGTGTAGCTTCTTATTCTTTTGTTTGGAGGTTGTATTTTGTAATGTGGAAGACTGGTTTATCTATCTTGTTACCTTGATTTTTTTTTTTTTTATTACCATGAAACATTTTTTTTCTGTATTAAGAAATCCTTTGAGTGATTTTACAGTCACGTTTACGAGTTTATATTGTGTTTATCCTCTGTTACACTAACTTGAAATCTCCAGTAGTCTTCACCTCTTTCCACTCTCCACCAGCTGATACCAGCCAAGTCATTTGGCTTTCTTCTTGAACTGGACACCAGACCTCTTGCCTTCACTCTCTTCCCTGGCTCAAGCCTTCCTCATCTCTGGCCTGTCCAGGGTGCAGGCTCTCTGTTCCCATCCTGCCTTTCATGAGAGGAGATGGGATGTGTTGTTGTCCTATGCAGACAGTTCCTGTGGGCCCTTGTGCTGAGAGTCTTACCTGGGAGGCCTCACTTGGCCCAACCAGGTGCCCAAAACCTGCCGAGGAGAGGGCAGCCTTCCCCTTCTGCCTCTCTCTGCTCATGGCACTGCCTCACCCTGCATTGAGCTGTCTTGCCTACTGACTCACCCACTTCTGTTCAGTGAACCCAGGGCCTCACCCATGCTAAGGCAAGTGCTCTACCACTGAGCCACACGCCCAGCCCTGTGTTCAGTTTTTATTTTGAGACAAGATGTATTTGTAATTTGTGCAGGCTGCCTCTGGCATTGAACTTGAGATCCTGCTGCCTCAGCCTACCTGCTGCCTCTTCTAGGCAGATGCCACGATGCCTGGCTGTTTGCAACTCACATTTTTAAATTGAAATTGTTAGGGAGATTAATTGCAGAGTCCTGTGCAGTTGTAAGAAATAGTGCAGACAGATCCCTTGGACCCTTTGTCCCCCCTCCACCTGCTTATAACACTTTACAGAACTACATATATGACAATATCACAGCCAGGACATTGACATGCAACCTGTGCATCTTCCTCCCTTATCCCAGTTCCACTTGTCCTCATTCGTGTGTACAGTATGTACTCCCAGTAGATTCTAGACTCTTGTATAAGTGGTGCACTTTTGTTGTTTTTCTTTTGTTTTTTGAGACAGTATCTCACTGTGTAGGCCACGATGGCCTGAAACTTGTGATCCTCCCAAGGGCTGGGATGACAGCCATGTGCCACCATGCTCAGTTCAGTAATGCTATTTTTAATGTGATTTCATCCTAGTTTTTTCTTTTGTTGTTGTTTTTAAATTCTGCCCTCAGAAAGCATCTCCTCCCCATCATGCTCCCTCATACCCACGTTTCTGTAAAGCCATTGAGGAACACAGCTACCTGTGAAAGACTGAATGTGGTGGAATGGGATTGTCAATCTGAATGTGCTTGTCCGACCTGCCTATTGGTCAGGATGGTTCAGCCAGTTTGTAGTTTCTGGCCTGGCTGCTGGATGGTGCTCTGGCTGGGACCAAGTCAGTGCTGCTCAGAGTAGACTGGAGCCTCAACAGCAGCTGGAAAAGGCCCGCCAGGGATATGAATGTCGAGTTACCTGTAATTCAAACAGTGTAGAGTAAGTCAAAGAATAGACTTGGGGAACCTCCCAGAACACCGGGGGCTTTGAGAGTAATTCTGAGTGAATTTCATTCTCAGGTGGTAAGAGGTCACCTGAATCCACTGACCATCCTTCTGTGGGATGGATAACCAAAATGGTACTTCCACCCTAGGCTTACGTGTGGTCAGTTAGTTTATGTTCCCTGGTTTTGAGTGTTGCTTAATGATGGAAATATGTTGTTGTTAGGTGCCATCAAGTCGAGTCCGACTCATAGCAACCCTCATAGGGTGACTGTTTCAGGATTGCCTTGGGAGTGGGTTGCCATGTCTTTCTCCCATTTTGCACCTTCTCCCATTTTGCAGTGCTGGGAATCGAACTTGTGACCTCAAGAGACTGCAGAGCAGCGCTCTACCAACTGAGCTAAATCCCAGCCCGATGGAAATATAGGACCTTTATAATCAGAAAACACCCCCAGTTTTTAATTGGGGGCTGTGAAAAGGAAAGAACCAACAGACTTGGAAAGTAAAGAGGAAGCTATTTCAGAGAGCCTGAAGCTCAGAAAGCAGGACTTGGGCCTTCGAGAAGCTGGGTGTCAGGTTGCACGGGGTTGCTGAAAGCGCTTCCACCAGAAAGTGGGCTGGAAAATGTAAAAGCTGGAGATAGAATGGCCAGGGGACTCTACCCAAGCAAAGGGAGAGGACTTGAGAAGAAAACTAGGTAGGTGTGATTGTCTGGCTAGAATCAGGAAGGGAGAGAAGGGAGCCCTTTTTGCCTAGAGTATGTCAGTGGGTGGTAAGCTCTACCCAGGGAAAACGTGACTGAGCTCTAGCTGACCCTCTTCAGCAGCGCTTCCTAATTAAAACTTCATAGCATGGGAATAGGGCTGGGATTTAGCTCAGTTGGTAGAGCGCTGCGTTGCAGTCTCTGAGGTCTCGAGTTCAATTCCCAGCACCCCAAAAATGGGAGAAGGGCCTGGCAATCCACTCCCAAGGCAATCCTGAAACAGTCAGCCATTGAAAACCGTATGAGGGTCACTATGAGACTCGAAGGCACCTAACAACAACAAGAAGCATGGGAATAAAAGAGAACAGTTGAACTGGAGAACCTGTGCATCAAACCTGGCCAAAGTTCTTTTTGTTAATTCAGCTTTTATTAAACATTGTTTTGGAGGTTCTAGTTAGAGTCAAAAAGTAAGAAAATTAAATTATTGCTAAGCTATTGGGAGAGATAAGATTGCTATTTGCCAATGTGCTATTTGCCAATATGAATCATATACCTAGAAAACTCATTTTAAAAACCACACAAGTAAATGAAGGTGGGTTAGCTGGCTGGATAAAAATATTGATGGGTGCAGTGTGATCCTTTCTGTATGAAGCAAGAACTCATTATTTATGTTTGCATGTGTTTGGAGAAAAATCTAGAAGAACAGATACTTCTAGACTGTTAATATTTTTTTTAAATTATATTTTGTATTGGGTATACAGACATTATTATTATAATATTTTTTCCTGCGTTACTGGGAGGCAGAACCCAGGGCCTCCTGCATACTTTGCAAGTGCTTTCCTACCAAGCTGCACCCTAGGCACCTTTCCCCCTTTCTATCTTGAGCCTGGGTCTCACAAAGTTACCCAGACTGCCTCTGGCCTTGAACTTGCCATCTCCCTGCATCTGCCTCCTCAGTCACTGGGATTACGGGAGGGCACCACTGCCCTTGTCTCTATTTTTATAATTCTTGAGGAGGAATTTTATAAATGATCAAACCTTCTGGTTTTTAAGAATGTTTGTATTTTCTAGTGGTTACTTTTGTACTTATCTCTTTATTACTGTATATTTTCAAATCCAACCTGCATCCTTTCAACAGTGTTAGAGGGCTGATACACCACATATGGATTAGTATCATGTGCGGATCAGATGCGATGTGGAGAACTGGTTTATGGGAAGGTTATAGAACCTCTGTACATATTGGAAAAACAATACAATGTACTTATTATTTATTATTATCATTATCATAATTTCCCCATTATTCATCACCCTCACCATCATTGCTTGTAACTGAAACATTATCAGTGCTCTACATCACTTCATTATCACATTTATTCAGTCGCCCTACGGACAAGGAGCAGTTGAAGGAAAGGGGTGGATTAGAATTGTGAACTGACTTTTTTCCGGTTAAGGAATCGCCAAAACCTGAGTGTGGGTTAGATTCTGTAGATTTAGATTCAAGACTGCATGACATGTACCTTCAGTTCCCTCGGTCTGGGCTGTTGCTGTGATTCCCATCTGTGCTCAGTCTTGAAATGAGCTGGTAAGCTCTTCCCTTCGCCCTCCTCCAGGGTCTGATTGGAAATACTCTCTGTTGACACCTATGAAAACAATCAGCAAGATTCTTCTTTTCAAAAACTCTTCCTGGTCCCGCCCCCCTTGATGTTTGTGCTCTGTATTGTTAGGATCAGTAGCCGCGGTGTGTGGTCCCACTTGCAGCGCCCTTTTGCCTTAGACTGCTGGGAAGTAAAGGCTAAAGTCACTTCCAGCTCTTCTCTACACTGCTAGTCACTTTGCTTGCCTGAAGTACCAGGTTCCTAGGGAAGAGTTTATAGGAACAGTATTCTGTGGATTAACCATGCAAGTTTGCAACAATTTGTAGCTTTCACAGGGAGTTTAAATACACTATTTCATTGTCTTCTAAAGTGTTGTCAGTGTTTGACTACCTAGTTATCTTTCCCTTGTAAGTGACTTGTATTTTTTGTTTTGTTTTGTTTTGTTTTCCAGTGGATATCCACAGGGTTTTTTTTTTTTAACATTTTATTTCAACTCTAATCATTTATTGAACTGTGTCTTGGTATTGGCCATTTTAGGTCATTCTCCTCCCCGTAATCACTGTGCTCTTTCAAATCTTCATTTTTTTAATTTCAGAGAAGTCTTGAATTAGCATTTACAGTATTTGTTCTGTTATACTGCTTTGGTTCCTTCTTCAGTAACTCATGCTATTATGTTGTATGATTGATCTTCTTTGCCTGTTTCTTTTACTTTCCCTCATTTTTTTTACCTTGAATTTAAAAAAATGGTATGACTTCACCCTTATAGGAAAATTATACAAGTAGCACAAGGAACCAAACGAATTTCTTTTTACTTAATTGGCTTTCACCTTTCTCCTTGTTCTGTCCTTTGTGAAAAGAATTTCTTTTGTTTTTCATGGTTTCCTGGTTTCTTTCACCTGTTTTCAAACCTCTCTTTCCAGTCAGCTTGCTTCTCGTTCCAATTTATGTTGTTCTTCTACAGCTTCAATGTGCCTTCGTTCCTTTGGGTGGGTTTGATTCGTTTTCCTCTGTCCATCGAGGGCCTCTCTAGGCTGCTTTGGTTTTCTGCAGGGAAATTGTTTCTCATCAGTCTCTGTCTGCTGATAGTGCATGTGAGTCGCTGCTGCCCCTCTCCCGGTACCCATTTTTAAGTGAACAATTTCCCTGTAGCTTTAGGAAGGAAGGGGTGGGTCAGGATGGATTTTGAGAGCTGAGGGCCTTGTGTCAGTGCCTTTGTGAAGTGATTTGCAGATGACCTTGTATTTTCTAGCATCCACCTCCCCTGCACTTCCTCCTGTCCCATCCCACCTTTTATCTCTGCCTGTTCTTTCCTTTGCCTTCCTTGTCTGAATCTTGCTCCATTCACTCTTCTCTGAGAAGTTTCTCCTCAGTGTAGGCTTCTTCTCAGCATGACATTTCAGTTGCTGCTCGAGAGTCCCATAGGGCAGGGGGCCAAGACTGTTCCAGCCTTGGGGGAGATCCCAAAGTCTACCACTGCGTCCACCGTCTTCCCAGAATCATAAAACCAGAGTGAGCTCTCAAAAACACATATCTGATTATATCATTCCCCTGCTTGTTAGTCTTTTTTAAAGATTCTGTTTTATGAAGACTTGGAAATATCTGGAAGTGGAGAGATGAGTATAATAAAGCCCTGTGTGTCCATCACACAGTAATATTACACACTCATGACCCACACTTTAGTTTGTACCCAACCTGTCACCCACGCCTAGATCTGATTTGTTGTGAAAGAAATCTTAGTGTCATAACAAATACCTTTTTCCCAAACAGAAAAGAAAGTTGAATGCTCAGGTGTTAGACGAGCCAGCCCCACCTCCAGTGTGGACTCTGAGAGAAGGGCGAGGTTCCAGGCCCTCACCTGCAGGTGCCTTCAGGGTGTGGCCTCTGGGCTGCCCAGAGGGATTGGATTCTTCTACCGGGCTCTGCAGTGTCTGTCCTCAGGGCTCAGGGACCTGCTCATCAGATTCCGTGTCAGGTGGAGTGTGGCCTTCAGGAATGTGCTGCCTGCGGGAGAAGTAGAGAGGGTGGGGCATTTTTCTGGAATTGTCCTCTCCCAACAGCCTCCCTAGATAGCGGAGCAGGGGTTACTCATCCCTGGAATGAGCCTGGAGCCTTCCGCAGAAGAGGTCTGAGAGTTGAGCTCTCCCTGTCTGCTTGGTCACTGGTACTTTCTTACGCACCTGTTTCGCCTTCTCCTGCCATGCTCCAGTTGGTCGAGTTTCTCAGTCCAGATGCCCAGCTTTCATTGGGAGGCTTTTCGGCCTACCAAGGGCCCCCGTTCAGCGTGACCTCAGTGTGGCAGGGATGGGGTGTGGGGAGGCACGCCAGCTCGGAGAGCACCTACTCCCAGACGGCCCCTCTTGACCTTTGGCACAGAGGCAAGGAGCTTGGAACTTGCGCACGTGCCCTGGGACCTGGATGCACAGACCAGGGTCGCACGTCACTGGACAATGGTGCGAGCTTGCTGCCTTCCTTCTGGCAGGGGCTCCAGGAGTGGCCAGGCAGCCAGTCTCACCCATGGAGGGTGTCCTTTCTTTCCACTGGCCACCACGCTGCCATTCTCTTTTGAGCAGCAATGAGCAAACAGACTGGGAAGCACCTTGGACCCAGGTCTGACTGGTTTCTTCCCCAGATACCACAGGCTGCAGGGACAGGTGCCAGGTCACACGGCCCGTAAGATCTCTCTCTCCTCTGCGCCAGTTGCGCTACTCCACAGTTACTTCCAACTTCACTCCTTTGACTCCCTAGCAAAGCCTGGTGCCTTTCTCTTCCTGTGGCCACAGTCCTCTCTGATGAGTCCTTTCTAGCCTGCAGCACGTATGTGGCCACAGGTGGTCTTCCGTTCAATGGGCACTCATTGACGATAGAGACCATGACTCGACCACCTGCTGCATGGACACTGGGGGCCCAACTTGAAAGACAAGGACAAAAATTGCCTGCACAGATAGTGACACACCAAGGTCTTTGTTCTCAAGGTGATCCTCAATACTTGGGATCTTAGTGCCTTGAAGAATGCACTCTAATGAACATAAACCTCTCGAGATGTTACACAGTTTGCTCCGAGTAGTCTTGTGTCAATGGATATTTAGTACAATAGGAAAACACATCCTAATAGTGATTTTTTTCAAGTTTATGAATTTCTGTTGCAAGAAAATGTGACTAGATTTAATGTTTCTACAGTCCTTTGTTTGTCCTGGTTTTTGGAGGTCCTTGGGATTTATTTTCTTGGTAACCTGACTAGAAGTCATCGCTTCATGAGCTTTGGAGGAAGAGTGTGTAGTTAATTGTGTAATGTCTTTGAAGGACATGGCCTCTGCAGTAGCTGGTTGAGGTCCTAAGTTATTTATGCAATAGTAGTGACCCTGGGTCTGATTCCAGCAATATGTATATAGATTTTGATTCCTCTGTAGTTTTAGTTGTGGTATTGAGATATTGAACAAACCCTCTTAAGGAAGGATTTGGCATCCGTCAGCTTTCAAAAGCTTCTACGAATTGATCATATGTTATTAGTAGAGGTTTACTGCCTGCCTTCATTGTATAGAAAATGTACTTTTTATGTATTTAGCTCTAAGAAGGCATAAGGCCAAAGACAAGCAACTGTTCCACAGGGCATATGACTAGAGAGGGCAAAAGTGATAGGGGAACCCTTTAAAAATCCCATTTGTTTCAACACTTTAGGAGAAGGTACAGTGTACTAAGGTATTGAGGTTTTGCTGTTTTCTGCTGGATATTATTTGAAGCAGTTACTCTGAATGTAGCGTCTCAGTTAAATGTACTGAATAAAATTTGCTTCACAGTTGGGTACAGTGGTGCATGCCTGTAATCCTAGCAACTTGGGAGGCCGAGGCAGGAGGATCATGAGTTAGAGGCTGGAGGCAGCCTGTATAATTTAGTGAGACCCTGTCATAAGATAAAAAAATTTTAGAAGGGCTGAGGGTATAGCTCAGTGGTAAAGTATGCAAAGTGCAGTCCATGCAAAATATGCATGAGGCCCTGGATTCAGCCCTCCAGTACTACCAAAAAAAAAATTGCTTCACTTGACGTTATGGTTATGGTTATGTTTATGGAGAAATATATAGTCTTTTAGAATCTGCTTATGAATGGGAACAGAAACAATTTACTGTTTTAAATATTTTCTTGTGTTTTACTACAGGTTTACACACAAAATAATACATGCACAGGGAAGAGATACTGGTACCAGAGCCATTCTGCCCTTTCTTTCCTTATGGAAAGACAGAGTAACAGTGTTCATTTTCAAGACAGCAGTTCTGTTGTAGGTCTTTACAATTCCCTACATTTTAATCTCTGGTGTTCCTCTTGGTCTTTAGTTTGCTAAATACTTGCAAAGAATGAATTTAACCTTCATCTTCTTTAAAAAACAAACAAACAAAAAAACTCCACCTAACTGTAAGAGCTTGTCTCTACAAAATAGTGATGGGTGCTTTTGAAAATGAGGACTGTTCCACTCAGCTACATTTTGTTACTCTTTGAATCTCAAGAGGGGGTAGGAGGCAGCCCTAAGTGCCACCTTAACACTTGGACTTCAATGGGGGAGAGACCCTTCAGCTGACCCAGCAGAAGGAAAACCTGTTCTTAGCACAGGATGGGACTTAAAGACGACGTAATGAGCTCAGTGAAAATTGAAGAAGCAGAGTAAACTCCAGATGATGTAAGGTTAAACGTTGGGATGAGGGTAAGAGGGGCATTCTCATTCTGCGGAAGATTTTCTACCTTTTGATACAATAATGGCAATTACAGAGGAGGGTCAATAGGTTCGAATGCATACAATTTAAAACCTTTAAACTTTTTATTATACAAGTAATGCCCATTTACTATAAAAATTGGAAAAATCACAGAAAATAAAACCACTCAAGAAGTAATAGCAGCTCTCTTGTTATTCTACATCGGCAGTTTAGTGATTATCTATCTTCCCACGCTTAATTTAATTTCCCATACATGAAATTTCTAAACTGTGCAAACAGGTTGGAAGCATGGTTTCCACCAAAGCCAGAGTGGCTGGCTTTAAAATCTGTGAAGAGTTTCTGCGGGTCAGATTAACACTACGGTTCCACATGTCAGAAGGAGACATGCCATAGTGTCTGCTGTTCGGCAAGCGTCAAGCGCTTGCAGCCATTTGATGCTTCTCTGTGGAAGGTATGTTTACTGTGGGTATGAACAGCTGTTAGCAGGGGCAGATACCGCTTCTATCTCTGTATTACTGTGTTGCAATGTTTTGAGACAGAAGAATGAAGACATAAAACCTAAACCAGGAATGGTAGTGCCTGCCTGTCGCTGCACTCAGAAGGCAGAGCCAAGAAGATTGCGGGTTCCAGGCCATCCTGGACCACATAGCCATACTGAGGCCTGCCTGAACTATGTAATGAGACCATGTCTCAAAAAGCCAAGGGCTGGGAGTGTAGCTTAGTGGTAGAGCACTTGGTTGCACACACGGGCCTCTAGGTCCAATCCCCAGCTTTTAAAAAAAAGGTAAATGTAAATGTACAGAAAACATTTTTCTTGTAGAGATGAACTTTCAAAAGATGATGTAAGAGAATGTATTTATGAACTTGGGATAGGTAACGTTTCTTAAATAAGATAGCTCTAAAAAGTTAGCAAACAAGAAAAGGATTGGTAAATGGAACTGCATTTAAATTTAAAACTTTTCATCCAAAAATACCATTTCCTTTCCTTGGGTTGTTTTCAGAAATAGTCCCAAGCTTCTCCCACGCCATCTGCATGCACCTTTGAGTCTGACTGCTACCGGGAGGTGGAGTCTCCTGCTTGGAGTCTCAGTTTGTGCTTGGCTAGGGGACATGCTTGGCTAGTGGAATACTGGTGATCGTGGCATAAGCAGAGTCCTAAAAGAGTACTTGGATGTTAAAGGCTGCCTCCTCTTATTCCTTTTGAGAATTCTATGATCATTGCCTATGAACAAATCCAGACCAACCTGTTGGATGATAAGCAAACTGTGGCCCAATTACCACCATTGTTGATAGCCAACTACTAAGCATCTGATATGTGAGTGACTCCATTGGGCCATCAGCTAACCACAAATGTGGTTATATCCTTATATCCTCACTATGAGCCACCGCAGCTGAATGTAGCCCAAATGGCCATCCAGTAGAATCAGGAGCAAGAAGTACTTGGAGGCCAAATGTGGTTATAACCTTATATCCTCACTATGAGCCACCGCAGCTGACTATAGCCCAAATGGCCATCCTGTAGAATCAGGAGCAAGAAGTAATTGGAGGCCATATGTCGGCTCAGTTGGTTAAGTGCTGCTCTACACCCTCTGAGGCCTTGGTTTTGATCCCCAGCACTGCAAAAATGAGAGAAGGATGTGCCAATTTACTCCCAAAACAATCCCAGAATAATCAGCCATTAAACCCTATGAGTAACAGAGAAGCACTGACATACTGCTAGGCAGGGAATGTTTCATTCTGTTGACGAGAGAGTCCTCGTGAGTCAGGCCTGAGTCAGCAACACCCAACAACAACAACAACAACAACAACAACAACAACAACAACATGTTTTGGAGTCGTTTGAAACACAGCAAGAGCTAGCATACAGAGAAGAATATTTGCAATGAATATTACCACCAAAGGACTTGGGTCCATATATAAGGAATAATGCATATATTCAGAAAAAGATGGACATCCTAATTTAAAAAGTGGACAAAGGTTACATACTCTATGATTCCAACTATAGGACCCTCTGGAAAAGGCAAAATGATGGAACCAGTGAAAAAGGATCAGTGGTTGTCAGGAGTTTGTGGGAAGGATAGAGTGGATAGAGAGGTGAAACACAGAAGACCTTAGGGCATGAACACCTTCTGTATGACACCAGGATGCTGGACATGTGTCACTGTGCTGTTGTCAAAACCCACAGAGAGCACAACACAGTGACCCCTCCTGAAAAGTGCATCAAGGGCTCCTGTGGCCTCTAGCAGTGGCGTGGTGTCCAGATGTCTTGGAACAGGTGTGGCATGTCGCACCAGTCACTTGTTGTAAATGGTTTTATAATGCTGGTGTTTATGAGTCAGTTCCTTTAACTAGAGTGGCCGCGGAGCCATTTCCATAATGGCGCTTCCACTTGATTGTATTCAGAAATGCTTTTTTCAGGACGTATTTCAAGTAGCCCTAAATATTGCATTGTTTCTTAGAAGGGAAGACAGGTAGAAAACTATTGACTAATGCTCTTATAACTCCATGAGGAGACTTGGCACTGTAGACAGGAAGCATTCACTAAAACTGATGGTTTTCGCTTTTGTCCACAAGCTGTGCTTCACCAAATTGGCTCCAGGAGATTTTTCTCCTGAGGCTCTAAAGTGTTCAAGGTCTTTGCTGCTTATTCAACAACATCGTAAATTAGCTTCATGTTAGTGAAGTTTCAACTTACTCATGGGTTAGGGCCTAAAGAAGATAGAAATCTGTGTAGACCAAATTATTCTGCCCATTATTGTCTATGAGGCGTGTAGGTTCGTGTGTGTAGCCTGGGCACACTTCGCTGCTAGGACCCTTCATTTAATCCCCAGCGAGAGCAAAAAGAGAGATACTGGTGTGGAGAGGCCATCGCCTTTGAGTGCTATGTAGGGGCGACCCGCACCCTGCTGTTTGGGGGTGGCCTGCATGCTCGGGACAGGCTGCTCTGTTTTGCTATTTGTCCTCTATGACCTTGCCAAGCAGTCCCACTCTGTGGGTGGGAGCCTGCAGTGGCTTACGTCAGAGCCTAGTGGCTGTCTGTCTGTCTGTCTGTCTGTCTTCCCTCATGGCAGGACTTCCTTGGCCTTGGGCAGGTCATGTCCTTGGTGCCTACCATGTAGTCAGTGCCCGGTTAGTGTTTGACCTAAAGGGACTTGTATGTATGTGAAATCTAATCCTTACCTCGTTGGTTGACACACACCAAGTTCTTCAGAAAGCTGTAGGGAAGAGTGTGATGATCTACTTCCTCTCTGCCCCAGGTTGTCATTTTACTTTTTTGTGGCCTCACAGAGGAACTGTCACCTCAGATGTTTTTGGGCCTTGGTCTTGTCTTATGCTTTGTTCCTTCCTCCTTGTTTCCTCAGATGGTGTACTGACAGGTACATCCCATTGAGAAAGTCCTTCAGTGTCCACCGATCAAGCACGATTGGTGATGGTAATGCATGTGCCTTTTCCTCGGTTCTGGTTAACAGGACCTTGTACTACTTTTGAAGTAGTCAAAAAATTCTTAAAGCCATTTTCATTTTGACATTCTGCTTTCTTCCCCTCATACTCCTAAATTGTGCTTAGAAGAGTGCTACTAGTTTTATAAAGATGCTCTGGTTATTTTGGAGCAGGAATGTCACATGGGGTTCCTATGTTGCCATCCTCCCTGGGACCTTGGAGGGAGGAAATTGGTGGTTTGTAGCCTGGTTCCTGTAAGGGAAGCTGTGAGGCTTCCACTTTGAGATATCTGCCAGCTACTATATCCTTAATCAACTGTACACTGTCCTCCGGCAAGGGCAGGCCGCCAGAACCCCAGGGCTGAAATTCTTAAGCTGTCCTTATGGAAAACAGAAGGTAAACAAAACAGAAGTGAAAGTAGATTTAATTTTTTAGACTGTTTTCTTACCGGAATAGTTTTGCAGTTCTCAGCATTTAAGAAGATACTGGTTCCAATATGTTTTATTGACATCAATTACTGTAAGTCTGATTCATTTTCTGCTTATTGATTTCTGCCTAAGGTAAAATTCATGACATTTAACAGAAAACAGAAGTGATTTTTAAAAAAAAAACAGACACAGTTAAGGACTGTAAAAAATAGGTTTAAAGTCTGTAAATTTAAGGCTTAAAGTCAGAGACACTTGAAAGAGCAATTTTTATACCTTTTTATTAGCAATTCTACCCTAATTCTCTGTATAAGTAATATAAATGAAGACTCCAGGGGCTTACTATAGTGAATTCAGTGTGCTCTTTCTAAATTCTAGTTTTAGGCTCAAGTTCATTTTATCTACATTAAAATTTTTCAGTATAGATCACTATATCCATATATTCCCACTAATAACAATGTTTCTTTTAAATGTAGGATGTTCCATTTCCATATGGATAACATATTGCAGCTGGAAAATAATTTTCAGTTCTCAAAGTAGCTGGATCATAGCTGGATGCCGTGATGCATGCCAGGGTCCATGCCTCTGGAGGCGGGGGCAAGGAGGATCGTAGGTTTGAGGCCAGAGGCAGCTTGCACAACTTTAGTGAGACCTTGTCTCAAAATAAGAAAGTAAGGGAGGCGCTGGGGGTACAGATCAGTGGTAGAGCACTTTCCTAGCAGCCCTGGTTTCAACCCTCCAGTAATAAACAAACAAACTGTATCAGATCTTTGGGAATCAAAAGTAACTATTAACACAAATACCAAAGATTGGTTTTGTTCTTATAAACGTCATAAAGTCATCACCAATGACAGTGGCTCCTTTTTAATATTTTTAAGAGTTTTGCAGTTTGAGAACTTTTAAAAATTAAGTAAATGACCTTGTTAAAATTCTGTTAAGCATCCAAACAATACTGTGATTTACTTCTTCATTTTCAATATCTGCAGCTTCCCACCTCCCCGCTGCTCCCCTCGTTCCCATGCCTCCGTGATGGCCTGTGTTCAGATGTGGGCTTTAGGCTTGTTGCTGTTGTTGGGTGCTGTCGAGTCATGTCTGACTCGTAGCATAGGGTTTTCAATGACTGATTGTTTCAGGATTGCCTCCGAGTAGATTGCCACCTCCTCCCATTTTTGTAGTGCTGATAATTGAACCTGGGACCTCAGAAACTGCAGAGCAGCACTCTACCAAGGCCAGCTGTTTCTAAATCACCCCGTGTTTCCTTTTTGTCCGTGCTGCAGCCTGGGTACATTCCTTGGTAGTCACTTTCAATTTTCTGTTCCTTTGCCTGTTCAATCTAGAGTTTATGCTGTCCATTGAGGTTCTTAGAAAAATTTACGCGATTCTTGGTCTCATTTGTAGGATTTCTCATTTCTTTTCTGTCTCTTCATTCTGCTTTAATTTCTTCCTGTTCTTATTCTTGACATTTTTTGTACATGGTTTTTTCATGTACTCCTCATCGTAAGTGTATGTATTCTTGACATCCATGGGAAGGTATACAGTATAGACGTCAAGCGGATGGATCTGCGTTCTGCTTGCCTGGTTTCATTCTAGAGCTTGTTACCTGCCGTGATTTTGGCACCTGCTTTCCAGTCATTGCGAGTAAGAAGTCTTGTGTGTGGTTTCCATTGGTTCTCATTCTGTCTTTGAGCCCAGCTGTACCTTTATGGCTTTTGGAGTTGGGAGTGGATCAGAGCATAGAGCATCGAAGGGGCCAGCAGTTGCCACCAGACCTTTGTGAAGGGCATTTATTTGGTGCCCGCGTTCCTGCCCTTGTCCCCCGATTTGTGGGGGGAATTTATAAAGCTACTCAATTGTTATTTTCCATGTTGGTTTCCAAGTGCCCACGATTGTTCTCTTAGTGATTTGTGACTCCATTATCTTTTAACCTTGGCCCAGACCACTGTACAAACTGGTCCAGCAGTCTAGGGCTGTGGCAGGGTGGTGGTCACACATCCTGCTGTCTTCCCAGGGCTGGTTCTGTCCTCCTCCCCTCTCTGTCTCTTTCAGCTTCCAGAGGGGTTTAGGAGTTTGGTTTTACTTTTTAGCACCTATCTTTGGTCAGTATATCATCATTTTTAAAGTCAAATCAAACCCAGCTTGGTACTGACTAACTAAAATTTGTGCTTGTTCTTTATTATTTAAGCATTGTAGTTTATATTAAAAAGTAATAATATTAAGCAAATTACCATTAACATATTTATTATACGAACGTGTAAATAAAATAAAAATATTTTCCTAAGGTGTCCTGTTTTGTTGTTAACAGTGCTGGGGATCAAAGCCAGGGGTTTCCTGCCTACTGGGCAGGCACGTTACCCCTGAGCTACATGACCAGCCCTTTGCTAAGGTTTTTGTAGCAAATTATATTCTTCCATTAACTTCCATTTATAAGGCCTACAGCAATTGCTTTTTATTTGAAAGACATTTAGCCTGTAATGATTTGTGTATTTCTTAAAGGATACTCTGCTGTGCAGAAGTTTTACATTCTCCTTTATGATGAGATTTATGATTAACAGAATTTGTTGAACACACATGACTTTGAAAATCTCTGTGAGATGTCAGGTGAGGCTCCTGCATGCCTTTCTTTATGTGGCTCCTTACTCAGGGACTCCTGTGAGGGTTCTGGGAAGCCCACGCCCCTCGTTCACTTACTGCATTGTAAATTACTGCCTTTGCTATACTTCTGCATTTCCCTGCAGCCTGGCTCTGCCTGTCCATTTCTGAGAATCAGTAGCTTCCCTAAAGTACTGGGTAACAACTCAACAAATCAAATTCGACAGCCATTTAGAGAATGGGGGCTTGGGGGAGGGTGCCGCATAGAAGATGTGACAGGTGCTAAAGGACTTGGTCATTCCCTGAAGTTCTAGCAGTCAGAGGTACCACTGGAGATTTGTTTGATTTAGCCGTAAGATAAGTTCACTTTTAGAACGGTCCATAATGAACCCTTGCTGCTTTTTCTTTGCTTTTCGTTTGTTTGCATTTTTGCTAATTTGAGACAAGGTCTCTCTGGTAGCCCAGGGTGGCTTCCACCTCGAAGTCCTCCCACCTCAGCCTCCTTGGAGGTGTGCGTAGGTGTGTGCCACCGTGCCTGGCACCCCTTCTGCTTCGAGTCTCCCTTTTAGTAACTATTTTGGCGCTATCTGATCAGAAGTCTTTCTGGGCAACTACAAAACAAAACAATAACAACAAAAGCTCAGAAACTCCGAGAACTTCCTCTGCAGCAGTTAAGAAAAGGCAGTGGATCTGACGTTCACAAGCACATATTCCCTTTCAGGAGCATTTCTGTCTAGAACATGAAGTCTGTGGGTGTAGAGGCAAGGGCTCTCCACCTGGAGAGCCTGTAGAACCATCCAGCTGGTTATTCAGTCAGCACAGTTATGCTGAGTGCTGCTCTGGGCCTGGGTAAAGAGGTGAGGGACCAGGGCTGAGCCCCTTCTTATCAGACTCTGGACTGGTGACGGGAAGCCTGTTCTACCTCGTGACAGTGGCAAATAGTTTTAAAATCAGTAATGCATCTCCCCATGGATCCAATAGTAGACATTCATGTAGTGGTGGGATGAGAGGATATGAAAGCCAATATTGCTATTGTACTTAATGAAGGACTCAATAAAAACATGGACCTGTTTCTGTGAAGCTGGACTGGCTTTTGTACCTGTGTATTTTCTTTCTTGTTACTTAAAAAATTTTTTTTTTTTTTTTTTTTTTAAATTTTGATGAGACAGGGTGTCACCCAGGCTGGCCTGGAACGCACAGTCCTCCTGCTTGGGATTACAAGTGTGCGCCACCATGCCCAGCTAATGCCTGTGTATTTTCAAGAGAAGTAGAGATCTCAAATCAAAAAGCATCAGGTTTTCACCCAAGTTTGACTTTTGCCTAATTGGATCTGGGCAATACTTGAATACTGGATAATGAGCTTTCCTAAATAAATACAAAAAAGTAATTCACTTGAACCCTAACGCGTTCCATGACCAGAGTTTTGTCACTGGGTTGCCCCTCTGTTTCTCTGGGGAGGAGGGTTAGCTCATGGAGTTGGGGAGGATAGACAGTCAGGAACTGTAGCTTTAGGAATTCTTCAGGTTGGGTGGGGCCTGCCCTGCTTACCCTCTTGCTTCTCAAGACCTTAGCTTAGGAGATGCTTGGTTTAAACTTGATCAAGTGCTCGTGAATCTTTCTAGTGCAGCTAAATCATAACTTTGGAAAAGTGGGTTTTTTTCCTCTCCTTAAAATGTGAATCACAGAGATGATTTAGATCAGTGTGGGTGTCTGCCCACAGAAAAGGCTACAATGAAACTTGAGCCATTCGCCTATAAGCTTTGACCAAAAGGAAACCTGCTTTGGTGGCAGGGTCCCTGGCTTATTGCCTGGGAGAGCACACATGTGCAACATCTACTACAGGAATGTTCCTGTCTACCGATACTTCTGAAATCTACTCTAAGAGCAAGTAAGCTCTTGAAAAACCAGTGAGGAAGGAGTTAGGCAAAGGGGAAGCACAGAACTTATTTGTTCTGTGTTGGTGCATTTAACTTCCCCCTGGCAAGGTTTCTGATTCAACTGACTCATCCCTGGAATACTCAGCTACCTTGAAGGATTCCTGACAGGCTCATTGTTTCTGCCTATGGGGACACTTCGGGGAACCTGTTTCATGGCAAGTTTATTCTCCCTTTGGCGTGGCTCCTAAATTTACCCAGCTGTCATCTTGCCACCGTTAGTTCTAAGGCCTTTATTTTGTTTTCTGTTTGGAAATTTTACATACTAAGTAGATTAGATGTATTTATTTCATCTTTGATCAGCATAATAAAAACTGTTCTTGGGGTATTTTATGCTTGCAGTGGAAGTCTAGTTATCCTTGTTCACCACTCAAGAATCTGCCTTTTCTGCAGCTGTTGGAAAGTTAGCTACCTTTGATAAAGTTCTAGAATACAAATAATCTTGTTTCACTGTAAATCTCTAAATTTAGTTTTGTGGTATAGTGGTCTACTTATGTTCTTCTAAGCCACTAATGTTAGTTACCTTTGATTGTATGACTACTTATTACTCTTCAATTTTTTTTTTTCAGTTGGGTGCTTGGGGATTAAACTCAGGGCCTTGAGTATGTATACAAGCTTCCTACCACTGCGCTATACTCTAGCCCTCTTCTCAATGTTCAGGCTCTAATCCTAGCATTTTGTCTTGCTAAGTGAAATGTAAATACTTATACTCAGAGCATGCTATATTTCCCATATGTTTTTGCAAAATATAGGGCCAGGAGGGATTCACCAAATGCAGAGTGATTCCTAATAAATTACCCAGAAGTGAACCTGCCCCTCGGCACCACCTCTGATATTGTCACTGTGGTTCAAGCCATCATCATTTTTGCCTGGATTATTGCATTAGTCTCCTAACCATATCCTCCTACCACTAATCCCCTGTAATCTCTTATGCACGGGGCAGCCGGGAGAGATCCCATCACTGCTCTGCCCAGAAGGCCTCCATGATGTCCCATGTATTATGGGTTGGATATAAAATGGCCCCCTTAGACTCATCTGCAGAAAGCTTGGACGTCAGCTGGTGGCTGTTTTTGGGAGGTTCTGAAAACTTGAGGAAGTGTGGCCTCGCTGGAGGAAGTAGGTCACCGTGGGGTGTGCCCGCGGGGCTGTGTCTTTGCCTGGGCCCCTCTTTGTCCCTCTGTCTCAGGGCCACCATGACTGTGAGCTGTCTGTTCCACCACACTCTCCCCACCATGATGGACTGAAGCTTCTGGACCCGGGAGCGGCATAGATCCTTCCTTCTCTGAGCTGTGCCTGTCAGGTATTTTGTCACGGTGGGGAGAAGTCTGACTAACGCGCTGTGTGACTCTGAGAAAGAGCCCGATGCATTGGACTGCTTCAGGGTCCAGCGTGGGCTCCTGCGCCAGCCACAGGGGCATCCTCACTCTTCCTCAGACATGCCGTCAAGCATCCTCCGACCCAGAGCATCACCCCCTGCCATCACCTGTCTGCTCCACTATCCTTGTTCTGGGGGGTCTTCTATGACCATCTGCCCAGCAGCAATGATTAGCAATGCAAACAAACAAACAAACAAAAACCATTCTTTTCATAGCTAGGATAAAAACAGACAGTAGAAACAAACCTATAAGTGACAGGTGATAGATTAGCAATGATGATGATGTTAGATTGAGTCCAGCTTGTAGGGTTTTCAGTGGCTGATTGTTTTGGGAGTGGATTTCCATATCCTCTCCCACTTCACAGTGCTGGAGATCGAACCCAGGTCGTCAGAGACTCCGGAGCAGCACTCTACCAAAACTCAGTATGTTTAAAGGTTAAGGAAAATAAGAACAGAATGAGAGGATAAGTGGAATATAACCAAATAGTACGTCTAAAGAAGAAAATTATATCTGAACTGAAATTTCCACTGAATGGGATTAACAGCAGTTTAAGCACTGCAAAGTCTGCAGCCACAGTGCCCTAGTGTCTGATCCCTCCTGATCTCAGAAGGAAAGCAGGGTGGGCCTGGTTAGTCCTCGGATGGGAGACCACCTGGGATACCGGGTGCTCTAGGCTAGGGAGAAGGACCTGGTAACCCACTCCTGAAACAATCAGCCATTGAAAACCCTGTGAGTAGCAGAGAAACACTGACAATAGTGCTGGGCATGGCACAGTGTCGGGGAGTGTTTCAGCTGTTGTACATAGGGTCGCTATGAGTCAGACCTGACTTGACGTCACCTAACAACAACAGCAGCAGCAAGCACTGCAGAAGAACAAAACTCAGTGAACTTGAACACAGACTCATGAGAATACCCAAAGGCACTGCAGAGAGAACCACTGGCTGGGAGGAGGAGGTCTCAGTGACATGTGGAACAACATTAAACGACTTGAAATCTGTGCAGTTAGAGTTTTCCCCAAATGTCTAGATGTTTTCCAGGTTTAGTGAAAACTATAAATTTACAGATTCCAGAATTTCAGGCAACTCTAAGCAAAATAGACACAAAGAAAACCACAATAAGGCAAGTCATAATCAAATTGCTGAAAACCAGTGACAGGAAAGTCTAAAAGCACCAGAGGGGGCAATTCTCTACATTATACAGAGGCACCAGGATGAAAAGAGCTACAAGCTTCATGTCTCATGGTTCAAGTGCAAAATAGTGGAACAGCATCTTGCAGATTCTGAAAAGTCGGTCACAATATATCGAGTGGAACTGGTTTTCAAAAATCGAGACAAGACTTTCCTAGGAAAGAAAAAAGCTGAGAGTTTTTGTTGCCAGCAGCCTAATATGAGAAATATTAGAGGAAGCCCGTAAAGTGGAAGAGAAATGCTAAAAGATGGAAAATTGGATCTGTGCAAATGAATGAGGAGGACTGAAAGCAGCATCTAAGCAGATTAATGTGGAACACATTTTTCTTTTCCTCTGCCTTTTTTTTTTTTTTTTGAAACAAAGTCTCACTAAGTTATGTTGGCTGCGTATGGCCTGGAACTTGCAATTCCATCGCAGCCTCCGCAGTGCTGAGATTATGGGTATATGGCATTATTTATTTTGTATTTTTTCATTTTAAAAGTTAAGAGGTAAGCCTAGAGTGGTGGCACATGCCTGTAATCCTAGCTACTCAGGAAGCAGAAGCAGGAAGATCACAAGTTCATGGTCAGAGATAGCCTGTGTAACTTAGTGCGATCCTGTCTTAAGATAAAAAGTAAACATCAGGATGCAGCTCAGTGGTAAAACGCTCGCAAAGCATGCACGAGGCCCTGGGTTCAACCCCCTAGTACTGAATAAAGGATATTATTAGAGATAGACTAAGATGCTTCATAATGATGAAGGGGGCAGTTCATCAAGAAGACATACAGTCCTAAATACATATACACCTAGTAACTTCCAAATAAGTGAAGCAGAAACTGATAGAGCTGAAACATAATTAAAAGGATATCAACACACTTTTCTCAGCAATCCATGGAACAATCAATTGGGGTAGAGTAGATGTAATACCATCAACAACCTACTTGTGCTAGTTGACATTTAGAGGAGTACTTCAGACAACATTGTTTTTCTAAATATACGTTCCAAGATAGACTATATTCTGAATCATAAAACCATTGCAAATAAAAAAAATTAATAGATTTTATTTTTAGAGCAGTTTTAGGTTTTATACAAGTCTCAATACATTTTAAAGAATGTTGTTGTTGTTGTTGTTAGGTGCCATCGAGTCGGTATCCGACTCACAGCGACCCTCATAGGGTTTTCAATGGCTGAGTGCTTCAGGATTGCCTTGGGAGTGGATTGCCAGGCCCTTCTCCTATTTTTGTGGTGCTGGGAATTGAACTCGGGGCCTCAGAGACTGCAGCACAGTGCTCCACCCACTGAGCTAAATCCCAGCCCAAATTTTAAAGAATAGATACCATATATTGTTTTATGCCACAGCAGAATTAAATTAGAAATCAGAAACTCTAGAAAGTCCATCAAATATTTGGAAATTAAACAACACGCTCTAAATAATTCTCTTTTCAATGAAAGAAGCCACAAAGAGAATTAGAAAATATTTCCCACAGAATGGAAATGGAAGTACACCATCAAAATTGTTAGGATACAGCTAAAGCAATGTTTAAAAGGAAATTTATAGCGTTAAATGTTTATATTAGAAAAGAAGGAGGTTCTGATATCTCAACTTTTAACTTAAGAGATTAGAAAGGGCCTGATTAAACTCATAGGTAATAAGAAATAAATAAAAATAAAAAATAAACTCATAAGAAGAAAGGAAATAGTAAAAAGTAGAAATCTGTGAAATAAAAAGATAAACATTAGAAAAAAATCAAGTGAAAAGCTTTTTTATATGTAAAGATCATGAAAATTAGTAGGTAGTTAGACTGGTCAAGAAAAGAAAAGGTGTAGATTATTAACTATTATTGTGGGATCAAAAAAAAAAAACCCTGGAAATTAAATTTTGCTATTTTTTAAATTTCCTCATTTTCACACTTACCTAATCTCAGTATGTCCCGACTTGGGCCAGGTACCAGAGATGCAGCATTGTAGCATCTGCCTAAGCCCAGATAAGAGCCTGGTGGGGTCATATATGATTCCATAATACCAATTACAGTTGCATGTCATTTTCCATGTTTTATGATTAATTTCATGGAAATTGTTGATTTTGTAGTTTTTAGAAACTAGCATTATAAAATGAGAAGAGATTTTTTTTTGCTATATTAGTGTTAGTTTGATTTTCTTGTAGTTTTTGAAACCTGGGCAAACTGATTAGATTTTGTAGGTGCCTTAAAGAAAACATTCTTGTTTTTTGATAATTATTGTTATACAAATAAATGTTTTACTAATAACTTTTGAAAGATACTTTGGCTCATATTACAATGTAATTAAACCTTAAAAACAAATACCTTAACTTAATATCCATCAATCAAGTTGACAGTACCAGTTAAAGGTTAAAAATATCTGGTAGGAAAGCAAAGACTTCCTTTGCCTAATAAGGAGGATTAAGAAGAACAGCTTTATGGAATAAATTCAATAAGTTAGATAGCATAGAAAAAATATTTGAAGGGGCCAGCCAGGCAGGGTGACATGTCTCTAATCCCAGCACAGGGGAGGTTGAGGCAGGTGCATCTTGAGTTGGAGGCCAGCCTACGCTACATAGTGAGACCCTGTCTTAAAAACAAAACAAAAAAAAATCTTGAAGGACACAAAGCAGATCAGTGGTTGCTTGGGTGGCACCGGGGCTGGGAATGAAAGGTTGAACTGACTGGGACCAGGAGCTCTGGTGAACTTTTTGGAGTGATGGAAAAATTGCCTTGGTAGTTGTGGGTGAAGACATTGCTCAGAACTCACCAAAATGAACTCTTACAATGGGTGCTTAGAATTTGTAAATGATACTTGGAATTGGTTAGAAAAACTTAGGGAACTATACATTTAAGTTCTGTGCATCTTCTTTAATGAGGAGAACCTGAGTTTTAAAATCTGTTTTTTCAAAAAAGTATTGTGGGAATACCTCTTACTTTCCCAGTATCTTTCCCGCTCGGGAAAATACATCCTAACAGTCCTTTTGCCTGAGTAAAACCGGTTGCCAGTACAGTGGTTATTTTGGCCCTGTTTGCTTGGAGCCAGTGTTAATTAGCCCAGGGGCTTCTTCTCCCACCTTCATGCAGTGGCACTGGATTGTGTGACTTCATAGGAAGAATTTGTACCCATTGGTAAACTCCAGACGTGGGCTTTTATTCCTTGGTGTTTTTCCTGTGCTCCCTCTATAGAATTTCCCTGAAAGCTTAACCTTATCCGTAATGATGGGAGGGTAACCTTATCTGTAATGATGGATTAATTCAGTTGATCTCAGGTAAGTTTATAACCTATCAACATTCTTTAACGTTATTAGCTAGTCTCTAACATGAGCCATAAACACTTTGTTACCATTTTATAGTTTTATAAATAAGTGGAATAACAGAATGTGGGCACACCTTTCCCTTTCCCTTTCACTTTCCCTTTCCCTCTCCCTCTCCCTCCCCCTTCCCTCTCCCTCCCTCCCTCCCTTCTTTCTCTCTCTCTCTCTCTGTCTCTCTCTCTCTCTTTCTTTCTTTTTTCCACCCATCCAGGTTGAATATGTACACGGTTCAAGAAGCCTCTAGTAGTTCCATACTAGGTTTAGAGTAAAATCCAGTGGTTTGCTGTTCCCCACCTCGGGCCATTTCCCCATTCTTTCTCCTCATGGACAACTGTTTTCAACTCTTTGAGCTGCTGATTCTAGCCTGTATCTCTCTCCATATTTTAAGTTAATTGTTTATCTTTTGATTCATTAATTTAGATATTTAGTCAATATTCACTGTTTGCCTCATTCATCTATACATAGTCACAGGGATTGTATTATACAGTTTCTTTTTTAGAGTTTTTCCTTCATTAGTAACTGCCTTTTTCTCTTTGTGTAGTTTTCTGTGTTGTTGTTGTTGTTGTTGTGAGGTGACATCGAGTCATGTCTGACTCATAGCGACCCTCATAGGGTTTTCAGTGGCTAATTGTTTTGGGATTGTCTTGGGAGTGGATTACCACATCCTCCCATTTTTGCAGTGTTGAGAATCAAACCCGGAACCTCAAAGACTGCCAATTAAGCTAAATCCCAGCCCCGTTTCCTGGGTACCTATTGCTAATTCTTCCCATACTGTTTTATAGCCTCCCAGAATAATTTTCTATAAGGTCACTGTGCACTGCCAAAAAGATTATGATGCAACCCACATATATAATTTAACTTTTCCTAGTAGCCAGAGTAAAAAAAGAGTAAAAAGGAGTGGATGAAGTTAATACTGTTTTACTTAACACAATTTGTTGAAAGTGTTATTTTGACAAAGAACAGAATGCCTGTGTGCAGACAGGGCCACCTGCGGCTAGTGGCTGCTCTGTTGGACACAGCAGTCCAGGCATGTCTCAGTTCCAGGCTTTCATGGAGACATTCCGCCCTCCAGGCCTCTGTTCTCTGTTGGCTCTATAGGCCTGTGGCACATCCCTGTTGTCTTGAGAGATCCTGCACTTTTCTTCTCAATTTTAATCCTCTTTGCCTTGAGTTCAGGTCTTATTTCCCTCTAGCAGTTTGTTAGGTCACAGGTGAATAAGGCATATCGTTGATGCTACCCTATCTTGAGCCCTACTGGCAGGAAACTATCAGTCTCTACGGGTTTTGTGAAAATTCCCTTTGCCTTTGTTTTTATGTTGGATCATTTTGCCCCTGTGTATCTTCTTCCTTTCTCCTTGTTGGTTTATTTCTTCATTCAGATGGAAGATATGCTGAAAAAAGGGAGCATGAGTCAGGAGCCGTGGCACACACAATTTGGAAGGCTGAAGAAGGAGGGTTGCGAGTTTGAGGCCAGAGGCAACCCGTGCAACTTGACAAGAGCCTGTCTCAAAATAAAAAATCAAAAGGGGCTGGAAGTATTATTGTTCAGTGGTAGAGCACTTGCCTAGCATGCGCAAGGCCCTCAGTCCAACCCCAAGTACTGAAGAAGAAAAAAAAAAAAAAGGAGAAGGAAGCATAGATGATAGAGGATGTGAGACCCTGCATGTTGGGGACTGGTTTTTTTGTTTTTGTTTTTTTTGGTGCCTTCTCACCTGACTTTTGGGCTGGGTATGGAATTCTAAGTTAGCAGTCGTTTTTCCTCAGAATCTTGAAGACATTCTTCCATTGCTGGGCAGCTTTCAGTGTTCTTGCAAAGTCTGAAGCCATTCTAATCACTTCTCCCTTCCTTTGAAAGTGAACTGCTTTTTCTCCTCTGGCACATAGAATATTCTCTTTGTCCAAAGGACTCTGGAATTGCACATTAATTTGCATTACAATGGGTAGGTTTTTATCATAATGAACACTTGATGGTCTGGGAAATTGCCTTGCATTATTATTATTTTTTTAATGTTTTCTTTCCTTGTTATTTTTGTTTTGGTTTGTTTATTAGTCAGTCAGTGCATTGCTGTGGCAAGGTACCTGACCAAGATCATCTCATAGGAGAAATGATTTTTTTTTTCAGTACTGGGGGTTGAACCCATGGCCTCGTGCTTGCATGCTTTGCAAGTGCTGGACACTGAGCTGCACCACCAGCCCATTTGGTTTTTTTTACTTTTTGAGACTGGGTTTCACTAAGTTATGCAGACTGCCTCTGGTCTTGAACTTGTCATCCTCTTGCCTCCACCTTCTGAGCTGCTGGGATTACAGGTGTACGCCTGGCAGGAGGAATGATTTATTGGGGACTCACAGTAAGAGGATCACACAGTCCATGGTGGCAGGGAGGTGTGGTGGCAAGGATAGTAGTAGACAATCTCCTCACACTCTAGTGATCAGGAAGCAGAGAGCAGCCAGAACCAGGGGTCTGGGTAAAACCTCCAAAGGTCCTCCCCCAATGACCTCCTTCCTCAAGTTGAGTCCCGCCTCCCAAAGTTCATAATCTCCCCATATAGTGCCACCAGCAAGGGACCAAACATTGAAACTCATGACCTTTGGGGAACATTTTAGATGAAAAACATAACATTTCTTTTACTATTTATTTATTTTTGACTTTCTGGGGGATTTCTTGCACTTCTGTCTGACTCTTTGGCTGAGCTTGTCATTTTTGCTGTTTTATGTTGATTCCAAGAGACATTTTTGTTTATCTTATGTAACATTCTATCCTTAATTTGTAGATAGAAGGTCTTTTCTCTCATAGTATGTTAATAATCTATATGTTAGTTCTTTCTACTCTCTGTGCTTTGTTTCTTCCTGAGGGCTCTTGCTCTGCCTTTGTTTTCCTGTTAGAGATTTTCTGGTTATATCTTGCCTTCAGTCGCGTCTGCATGTGGTGGAGAGGAGGGGCTTGCAGGTCAATGCAGAGCCTGAGCAGATGCATGGCCTCCAGGTGGGCTGTGAGTGATTTTATCTTTTGATCTTTCTTGTCTGGTCAGATCATCTAGAGACTCCTTGGCCTCCTGCCTGGAGGTGAAGGTAGAGCTGCAGGTAGCATGAGTGTCCATTGGGTAGAGAGGGCTGGGGATCCTGGTTTTCTGCTTCTGTGGTCACTTACCCCCTATTTTGATGGAACACCCACACTTTCCTCCCTGCCAATCTAGCTGTAGTCCAGAGACCTTCTCATTTCCATTTTCCAGAAAGTAGAGCTCCAGATTTCTGCAGAAGTGTGTGTTGGCACAGCGGCTGGAAGGAGTGGGGTGGCGGCTTTACTCTCTTCTCAGGCAGTGCCGCCGTCCAGCGTGGTGGGACTCCCGGAGCGGGGGAGGCCTCCAGGGGCGTGTCTGGGATAGCACTGGACTCTTTCCCACTGATGGCTTGCAATTGTGCTTTCTCAGCCCCACCAGATTACCAAACAGTCTAATTTCCAGCCTCTAGAGTTCTTCGCCATTGTCTTCTCCTGCTCTTCCCTTGTTGACTTGTCTTTTGTTTGAAACTGTGGCAAAATCTATCAAGCAATATTAGTATTTTAATCCTTTGTAGATGTAGTTTTGTGGCAGTAAGTCCACTGACATTGTATGAGTGCTTGTCACTTAATAGTAATTGAACAGATTGCACCTAAAGATGGCTTCTTGGGGCAGGCAGTGTAGCTTAATGGTAGAGCACATGCTTAGCATGTGTCCAGCCCTGGGTTCCATTCCCAGCACCCTAGCACCAGAAAACAAAAACAAAAACAAAAAAACACAGAATATTTCCTGTGAGTACAGTGGTGTTTTAGGAGAGAGCAGAGGTAGATACTGGTGATCCCCTCAGCAGGAAGTAGACAGGCCTTCTGGTAATCCAGGAGCGGTGGGATTTGTTTACCTCCCCGTTGGCTATCAGTTGGATGGGGTGTTGGCATAAGCGTCCCTTTGGAGAAGGTTCCAGTTGGAACTCCCAGGCCTGGTACTCCAAGTTCTTCAAGATCAGGCCTGCCCACTCATGTCCTCCAGGCGCCTGTCGTTCCCTGGCCACCCACTCGCTGTTCCCAGCATAAGGTGACTCTGCAGCACACTTGCCTTGGTCGTGTGGAGGGTCCTAAGTGAGATGCACCCCTTCCGTCTCACCGTCCTTTCTCATCTTTTCAGCTTCCACCCCACGCCTGTGGCAGTTCCTCCTCTGCGTTCCTCTGGTGACCTTGCCCATGCCTCTGAATTATCGCCTTGCCCTTCCCATGCTGCCCGGCCTTCTTTGATGTCTGTTCTGCCCTTAGTGCCTGGCACAGAGCCGGTGCTCAGCTAAATGTCTGGATGAAGTCCTGGTGCCAGAGATTTCAAAAGAGAACTCTTTATCCTTTTTCATAGGACATCCGACATGAAGCCAGTGACTTCCCATGTCGAGTGGCAAAGCTCCCCAAGAACAAAAACCGGAACAGGTACCGCGACGTCAGTCCGTGTAAGTACCCCACAGCCCTGGCACCTCCTCCGCGGCCCAGGGCATCTGGGGCAAGGCTCCCCCCACCCAGGCGCGCTGGAGGTGTGTGACTTGACTGTTCCCCACTGACGGCTCTAGTGACTGACACTCACGGTTCATTTTTCCACCATCGTAGAAGGAGTAAGGTTTCAGTTTCTGGAAACTTCAGCCACGTTCAAAGTGCTTTTTAGTTTTGACTGTGATGAGTCATTTTCCTACCAGCTGAGGCAGAGGATGGCAGGCATAATGTGACCTTTCCTGGGTGACTCAGCAGCAGGGTTAGTGGGCCCCGGCGTGTGGCAAACTGTGGTGATGCCTGCGTAGGCTCGTGGGGCGGGAGCCAGGTGTCCCTCCACAGATTGTGTGGGTGGGCTCTGCGTGGAGCTTGCCCCATGATCCCTGCCATCGCCACCAGTTCTCCCTCTCCCGCATTAGCGCTCCCTGCTCAAAGTGGTCAGCGTGCCTGCTGCCCTCTGCTCTCGATCTACCAGTATCTTGAAAGTACAAAATGGAACACATCAGAATCCGTGCCAAGCAAGAAAAAGCGGAGCTTAGCACAGGATTGGAACTTGCCATCTCCACCAGGCCCCCGAGGCCTTGTGGGGCAAAAAGCAAGAGAACGAAGACAGACCACATGAGGTTCAACTTTGCGAACCCTGAGTTTATTGGGGCTGCTTACTGGTCATGGGTGACTCACAGACAGTGTTCACAGACAGCTCCACCGAAGGGAAGAACCCCCCGAGAAATTCTCCCCAAGAGATTCCACTGGCCATCTCACCACCATGGAGTCCCACCCTCAGCCAGCTGTCCACCTCTTACATAACTCAGCATCACTTGCAGCTGGGACAGAGGGGTGCGACTGGCACTTCAGCGGCCTCAGAAGAGGGTCTTGTGAGCCCCTTCCCTCCCGCAGGGAATGTTAACAGCCCCTTGCCACCTTAGTAGCCCAGTTGTGCTGTATACGTTTGCTTGTTCTGTTGCCATGGCTGCAGGAGCCAAGGCCCCTGAGCCCATCCCAGGTGCTGTGTCAACATGGGCATCTTGATCATCGTGTCCAGCCAGGAGAAGCCTCTGAGCTACAGGCTCTGGGGCTCTGCTCGTGGTCTTTAGACATCGCTCTGCCAGGGAGGGGTTATGGGCGCTGACGTCTCTGTGGGTGTTGCTCAGGCTCCTGGGAAGATGTAAAAGTGTACCTCAAATTGGCCTTGCGCCTCGTGGGCTCTTACACTGCAGTTCTGCCACATAGCTGTGGGCAGACTGCTCTCTTCTCTGATGTCTGTAAAACAGGAGCGACCCTTCCCTCACAGGAGGAAGTGAAGATGCAATGACACGGAATGAGTCACTCCCTTACCCTTGTGCAGATGTTGTGAGTACGCAGTAGGTCCTGGCTGAGGGGAAGACAGTTGCCACCAAGCCATTGAAATGCAGTTCTAGGTTCTTGGGTGACATGTGATTGTACCGCAATACCCGATGCCTTTGAATTAGCATGCCTAGGTTGAAGTGTTATTGGGGAGACATGGGGAGCACGAGTGGGTGAATCTGGAGCATGGGTCTGAGAATCTGGCAGCAAAACCTCGGTCCTTGTATTCAACATATAGAAGAATTTATACCCCGTACAGAAATTATGGGGCTGAGATTTAGCTCAGTTGGTAGAGCGCTGCGCTGCAGTCTCTGAGGCCCCAAGTTCGATTCCCAGCACCACAAAAATGGGAGAAGGACCTGGCAGTCCACTCCCAAGGCAATCCCGAAACAGTCAACCATTGAAAACCCTATGAGGGTTGCTATGAGTCGGTTACGGACTCGACGGCACCTAACAACAACAGCAACAACATAGAAATTATAGTAGGGAGTATAGATAAGACTTATTAAAGATAGTACACCTTTAAGGAATAATTCCTGAGAAACTGAGGCACTTGGAGACTCTTAGATAGCTCTGCAAAGGAGCTTGGAAAAACCTGTGTCCCCAGGGTGAATTGGCATAGGGATGTTTCTGTTCTCCAGGGGAAGGTAAGAAGCCAGAGAGAACAGAAGGCTTAAGCAGGTTTTCAGAAGGAAAGGTGCCTTGGGTAGACAGAAGATGGCAGGCCCGAGAGAAGAGAGAGGTGAGCACATGGTCTCTAGACAGAGAACAGAGGATCAAAGAGAAAGGAAGTGAAGAGAGAGCGAGAGCGAGAGCGAGAGCGAGAGAGAGAGAGAGAGAGAGAGAGAGAGAAAAAGAGAGAGCATGAGCAAGCAAGCAAGCCTGGGCACATACTCCCTCTAGTTTTATTCACACCAGGGCACGCCCAGTGTGATGTCATCTCCGGGTTCCTAGGGTGACTGGAGCCTGGAGTCTTTTTTGTAAATGGCTCCAGGGCTTGGATAAGGTGTGGAACCCAATAGAAAATATCTTTCCAACGTCCTCAGTGTACCTTCGTTCATCATGGCCGAACAACAGGAGCCATTTTCAACCCCCCTTTCCTCTATATCGCCTGCTAATGCCGAAGCTAACCTGCCTGTCAGAGGTGCCTCATAGGTATGGAAAACAATAACAACAACAACAACAACAACAACAACAACAAAACTTCAGTGATTCTACTGTGAAGCCTGCCCAGAAACTTCTTTATATCGGATCAGAATGTGACATACCATTCACCATCCACCCTTCTCTCATGGTGTCTGCTGAGCTTCTCTGAGGGAGGAATCATGTCTGCAGGGTTCATCTAAATGTTTTGGTTTTTTATGATACTGGTACTAGGGGGCCAAGCCCAGGGCCTCGCTCATACTTTGCCAGTGCTCTACTGATGAGCTGCACTGCCGGGCCCTTTATTTCTTATCTGGAGACAGGGCCTCACTAAGCAACACTGGCGCCTCTGCCTCCCGAGTCGTCCAGATTCCAGGCGCACCACTGCACGGGGCTTCATCTGAATGGCTTTTGGAACCTGTTCTATAGCAGTTAAAGTATTCTTCCCTGGAAACCATTCTCAAATCTCTTCATCCGAACTCATTCTCCTATCTTTCTCTTCCTCCCTTACCCTAGCTGTCCAGTAGAACAAGTAACCTGCTATTCAGGTGATAGGAAAGGGGAGAATAATTCAAGGTCAAAAGGCAACCTGCCGCTGGTCTCAGGGTGCTGCACTTGTTCCAACCAGCTATGGAGCTAGGCTTTGTATGCACAGTCTCACATGTCATCTGAGAACCTAGAACTTCATTTCAGTGGCCTGGAGGCAACTGTCTCCCCTCGGCCAGTAGGCCAGTATCTACCGAGTACTCACAACATCTGCGAGAGAGTCTTCCTGCAACCCTCTTTTTACCTCGCTTGCCTTTTTGGCACATGAAAGAACAAGGCTGGGTGGATGAGGTGTTTGCCTAGCCCATCCAGTGCTGTTGGAACCTACTCAGTGCCAGTCACTCAAATTTTTTGGAGATCTTTTATTTCTGTGATCCACTTTAAAATTACCCAAGTATCTTAGTTTGTATTAACGCCCCATGATGAGAAACAGTATTCCAGATGGTAGCTGGTTTTCAAAACCACCTCTTCTTGGAAGCCTTTAGAACAGAAGCCCCAAGGCTTTCTCCCCAGTAACTCGGGGAGCAGGTGCTGTGCATGGGTGGTCACTTGCGTTCGTTGTCCCTTGTGCTTTCCCAGAAGTGAAAGTACCTGTCTGCTCTTGCTAGCTAGCAGGATAAGGAAAGGGGCCCTGGGAACTGTTGCTTTTCTGACAAAGTAATGAGAGGAGAAAAAGTGGCTTTGTTTTCTTTCAGTAACCTGGGGAAGGATTTCCAAATGAGTTTATTTCTACAAAGTAACCTAGCCTGGTGCTGTGGTGCATACCTGTAATCCCAGCAACTCAGGAGGCTGAGGCAGGAGGATTACAAGTTTGAGGCCAGAAGCAGCCTATGGAATTTAGCAAGACCCTGTCTCAAAAAAGAAAAGGAAAAATAAGAGAGAAAAAGGCCTTGGGGGTGTGGCTCCCTGGTAGAGTGCTTGCTCCACCACAAAGAAAAAAGGAACCTGCATTTCTGTTCTTTCAGTGTTTTGAGTTTAGAGTTTCTCCAGTCACATTCTCTTTTAAATGTCTTTATGACATTTGAAAGATTTAGAATCATTTAGGTTCATTCTATCTGAACGGAAAAAAATACATGCAGTCTGACTTTTCACGCTGCTGCGCAGTGGGGTCCTTTGCTCTTTAAACCACTGGTTATAGGTTAGGCTGAGATTCGACCCCAAATCCCACTGCTGCAGCATCTTGTGCCAGCAACAGTTGGGAGGATGGAGAAGTTTGGGCGAACCTTGTTCCCGTTTAAAGACTGAAGCCATTATATTTTTTTATCCTATAAAACTTTGTTATGAATTGAAAATAGATCCTTTGATGGCCTCTTGTGGCCTGCTGAGTTTGGGGAGAGCGAACATATCACAGGAACATAGGGTCTAAGAATAGACTTCCCAAATAGGATGGCCTCTAAAGGTTAGTGTAGGGGCTGGAGCTTAACTCGGTGGTAGAGCACTTGCCTTGCCAGTGCAAAACCATGGCTTCGGTCCTCAACACTTATGGGGAAAAAAGTTTAGTGTAGTTTATCACCATTGCTTGCTTGCTTTGTTTGTTTGTTTTCTTTCTTTTCATGGTAAGGGGGCGGGGGGTTGAACCCAGGGCCTTCCATCCTTTGCAAGCAGTCCACCACTGAGCTGCACCTCCAACCTCTTTAAAAATTTTTTTTATCTTGAGACAATCTCACTAAACGATGTAGGCTGCCTCTGGCCTCGAACTTGTGATCCTTCTGCCTCTGCCTCCTGAGTTGCTGGGATTGCAGGCATGCGCCACTGTGCCCAGCTTGCCATTGCTACTTAGTGTTCAGTTTTGGGTGCTTCAGAGAAACTTTTCTGAAAAATGCCAGTTACCCACACTGATGGCTGATATCACCCATAACAGCGAGGCCTCAGCCATGCCCTTAATGCCATGGCCTCCTCTTCTCTGCTTTTCTGTGGGGTGTGCAGCCAGTGTAGATGCTTTGAACCTCCAGGATTAACCTGAGTTTGGTTTGCTTTTCAGTTGACCATAGTCGGATTAAACTGCACCAAGAAGACAATGACTATATCAATGCTAGCTTGATAAAAATGGAAGAAGCGCAAAGGAGTTACATTCTTACCCAGGTAAAGAAATTGTCTTTCTTTTTCTTTCATGACAATTTTAGAGTCTACACCTCAAATAAAGTCTGCCACATCCCTTACTTAGAACAAGAAGGTTAAGAAGTTTCCTTCCGAGATTCAGTTTGGTTTCAACACTGATCTTCCCTGGGAAGCATGAGCTGACCCCTGGGAGCAGTCAGTAGAGAAGCTGATGTGATGTGTCCAGTGTTCTGTTGGCAGGGGCAGAAGAGCTGGGGCTGAGAAGGGCCTGGACCTCTGCCAGGCGGATCCCAGAAGGCTTTGCCTCCATGCCAGGTGCTTCTGGTAGCAGATCTGAGAGGGCTGTAGTAGGCCAGGCATCTTTGCCCAGAGCTCTGTCCAGAATTCCTCACCGTAAGCCTCATTCTTTGGCCCAGGGAAAAGCCTCACTAGAATATGTGAACAAATGTGAAAAATCACTTAGAATTCCCACTGGCATTTGGCATCTTTATGGGGGAAAAGTCATGAAAGTGGTCTAATAGTTGAGTCTCTCATAAAACACTTAATGTGTCTAACAAAAAGTCCATGAGTATTGGGGAAAGGGGCTAAAAGGGCTTAATTTTCTCCAGTGTTACCCTGTTCCCTGAAGTTTGGTTTACACAGTCTTAAGTTTCTTAGGTGTTTTTTTCAGATTATACTTTTCATCTTCTCCATCCATGTCAGTTTATCAGTGTTACATATGGTTTAGGCTTAGGGTGATTTTCAATGTCATAATTCAGCTTGGTGTTTGGAAATTAAAATTCTGATAAAGCCAGAAAGCCTTATAGACAAAGGCTGCCTTGAGCAGAGGCTGAGCCAGGGCATGCCCACCAGGCCCCTTTTTGTCACAACCCAGCTGTCTTCGTCCGTAGTCACAGTCACCCCTGATGCCTCCCAGTCGGGCTGTGGACCATCACTAGGCAGTGTTCGGTTCCGTGGGGCATTGAGTTCTTAGTGCGTGTGTGCAGAGCAGGCCTTCCCAGGCCCTGGCCCCTGGTCCTCCTGGCACCTCTGGGTATGTGGTGGGCAGCTGGGCAGCGTTGAGGCGGAGGGAAGTGCCTGCTGGTAGCCAGTTGGTAGAAAGAGGTTGAGGCACAGGTAGCTTCTTGAGGACATCTCTTTTTAAAGAAGTCAAAGTTATTTCTGAGGCCAGCCATTCAACTTTGGGGTGCTGCCAGAAGCCCATTTTATGCCCATTATAGAGTATGTAACGTCAAAGTCAAATGGAGCATTAAGAAACACCCTGGAAACTCAAACTGTCCCCCCAGCCTCCATATGCTAGCAGTTATTTGGAACCTGTGGGGTTCTAATTCGTGAAGTGGTTATCAACATTGGTAAGCTGCTTACATAGGCCCCTTAGCCCCAGGACTTTCAAAGGGAGTCAAAACAGTCTGACCCTAAAGTAGTCCTTCTAGATGGTGTGACTACAGCATTTTCTAAGCCAAAAAGCCAAGAAAACTCTCCCCATTTTTTATTTTCAACAGTGTTCATTATGCAAATAACCTCAGTCTCTATTCTCATTTTGTAAAATCAGAGATCCGCCATTCACACCACCCAGAGCCAGCTCTGTCTGGAGCAGAGCCTTTGGTCTCGGCTGATTTGATTCATCAGATCCATTCTAAACTGGGTGGTGCTGGGGAACATGGAGGGCAACAGGTGGGTAGGAGAGTGTGGAGAGCTGCAGTTGTACAGGATGGGTGACAGGGGTCCCCCTGGCAGAGCTGAGGAAGAAAGGCCCAGGTGGCCAGCCCGGTGCAATGGCTTCTGCCTGCCTGGAGCAGTCTCTCCTTAGCTGAGGGAAAGGGTCAGGAGTGATCAGTTTGTCAGAGTCACTGAGGCACATACTCCAACGTGTGTGTGTGAGCCATGTGGTTCCGGCAGGAAGTTCAGGAACTCAGGGAGGAAGGGAAAGGATACGCACTTGTCTGGTGAGGGACGGTGTGGTGAGACCTAAAGGGCATACAGGGAACTCAGGTGGAGGGAAGTAGAAAGGAGACTGTTCTAGAAGAGGTGCTGGCCTGAGGGAGCCACCAGCCCTAGCGTGGAGGGAACAGGCAATTCCCCTTCCCCCCTGCAGGGCCAATAGCCAAAATGAGCTCCAGACACTTGCTCCTGCATCCCATCAGCCCCTGTGCCCATCACCAGGGGCCCTGGGTGCTTGGGAAACGTCCACTGTGTCCGGGGGCGCCGTCCTTACAGCCACCCACACTACCCAATGTGTGCCCATGTCTGCTGCGTTCCTTGGTCAGAAAGTGAGGGCTGTCTGTGGTCAGGATCATACCTAAAGTAAGAATAGGAGCTGGACGCTGTGGTGCACACCTTCGATCCCAGCGACTCGGGAAGCTGAGGCCTGAGGATCGAAGGTTCAAGCCAGAGGCAGCCTGCTAAACTTAGTGAGACCCTGTCTCAAGAGAAAAAAATAAAAAGGGGGCTGGGGCTGCAGCTTAGTAGTGGAACACTTGCAAAATATGTTTGAAGCAAAGAGAGAGAGAGAGAGAGAGACAGAGACAGAGAGAGACAGGAGAAAGGAGGGAGGGAGGGAGGAAAGGAAGGGGAGGAAGGAAGGGAAGAGAAAGAATCGCTCACTATTGTATTGCTTGCTTGCTGTAGTCTGGGGAGAGCCATGAATATAGTCGGCTCTCCATGACCCTATGAATAGGTTCTAATTTTAGTCAAGTGAGATGGATGGGGAAACAGAGGCACAGAGAGGTGGAGTGACATGCCTGAGGTCACAGGATAAGTGACTAAAACTGGGATTAGAACCTCAAGAGCGTCACAGTTGGTCCCTGCGCCACACTGCCTCTCCCCTACACCTGAAGGTCTGTCCTGCATTTGCTCCACCTTGAGGCCAGGAACCTGGAGCCTCTTAACGAGGCAGCCTGGACCAGGAAGCAGAATCCTCTGCCACTGTGTAGTAGAACCCAGGGCTACTTTGACTGAGCCCGAGGCAGAGCGGGGTGGGGACAGGCCACCCTCACCGCCCACCACCCAAGCTGCCCCATCCGCAGCATGTTTGTGTTTCCAGCATCACGCAGTGTGCGCCTTGTGTTTGCAGGGCCCTTTGCCGAACACGTGCGGGCATTTCTGGGAGATGGTGTGGGAGCAGAAGAGCAGGGGCGTGGTCATGCTCAACCGCGTGATGGAGAAAGGCTCGGTAAGTGGTGCGTGGTTCCCTCTGATGTCTCTGTTCCTGTGTGTCCAGGTCCGTAACGGTACCATTTTCTCTGAATTTCTTTGTTTTTAAATAGCTTTTATATTTTCTTTGCATGGTATCTTTTTTATTTTATAAATGAAGGAAGCAAGTCAATCAAGTGACAGAAAAGGGAGAAGGCGGCCAGCCTGCATGCTGGGCCCAGCCCGCAGTCCCTGGAGGCCTTGGTGGCCCCGCCTATGCTCACCTGCCCCTCCTGCAGTGTGGAGTTGGGCAAAGATGGTTTTGGAAAGCAGCTTTTTAGGGTGTCCTGAGGGTATCTGCCTTTTTGGCTGGTCAAAGAGGTGGCTGTGCAGAGCCGTGGGAGCAGCTGGCCTCAGGATTAGATTTGCCACCATCAGGTGTCCAGACCCTCAGCTCCCGCCACACTGCTCACCTGAAGGCTTGTGTCCCCCAGGCTCCTTGCCGCTCTGAAACACCACCCCTCAGCCTGTGTCCCTCAGCCCCCCACGGCCTCTCGGCTCGCCGACCTCAGTCCGTTCCGTGCCATCCTTCCAGAGTGGGCTTCCTTCCTCAAGGCTCACCTCACTACTTCCCACCTGTCTGCCGCTCCCTCGCCTCCCAGGATACGTGGTGTGGCTCACAGAACCCTGTGTGTCTGGCCCTGGTCACCTGGACACTGGTCTCTCCCTGCTCTCTAGCTGGGACAAACATTCTGATTTAGTTTCCTACCTTGTTTTTTGGGCCAGGGGTCTGATCAGCAGCACCTGCCCCTCACCCCATGTGCAGGCATCCTCAGGTTGCAGCCGCAGGTCCTAAGGCCAGCAGGCCACTCGCCTCCCCTGCCCTCATTGCCCGGGCTCTGCTAGTCCTTCTGGGGCTCCCAGTTCCAGAGATTGAGGCCCCAGGAGATGATGAGATGAGGATTGTGGAGACTGTCGGGAACTGGGGGCCCAGGGTGTCCCTAGACCTTGCCAGGTCTTGGCACCGTGCTCTCTCGGGCTCACCTGGGGTGCCGCTCTCATGGCTGCCCGGGGCATCTGAGAAGCCATCCGAGAGCAGTCATGGCATGGAGAGGCAGAGGCTCAGTGTGGAGGAGGAGCGCAGGAGAAAGCTCCACCAGGAGGAACACGCAGGGCGGTCTTTGGAGGAGGGCACGGCTCAGAACCCGAGGTCCGTCTGTCTCGTTTTGCCTCTGCCTGCTTTGGAAAATAGGAGCGCATTTATTCTGTATTTATTTGCTCCACAGTAGGAGATAAGGCACTGCCTGAGTGTTCACCTGAGGAAATAATGCTGCTTATCTCAGACAGCGCTGTTCAGTGAAAGTCTCTTTCCCGTTCTTTCTGCTTCATGGCCTGATTAGTGCACTGCACGGCTGCTGCTGTGAAGCGAGTCCCTGCCTCTCTCCACTCCTGCCCAGAGTTTTGAATGAGACAAAACTTGAGGTCCCACAGCACACACCCCCTCCGCAAGGGAAGTGCCATGGGGTGGGGAGCGGGTGGCACAGGGTCATCTCCAGCTTCTGAGCCTCCTGGCTGCCGACATCTGGGCCAAGCTACTCTACATCTCGATGCTCAACACCATCTCTGCCCACCCCAGCTGTGGCAGGCAGACCTGTCTCCATGTCTGGGCCCCACACTGTGTCCAGTGTCCTGTGGCAGGAACAATTGCCTCCAGCTACTGAGAACCACTGCTACATGATGTTGTGAGTTGGGAATTTTTACTTTCTTTTTGCAGTGCTTGAGGATTGAACGCAGGGTCTCACACCTGTGTTGCGAGTGCTCTACCCCTGGGCTGCACCCCAAGCCCATTTTTTATCTTTGATTTTGAGTCAGGGTCTCACTGAGTTACGCAGGCTGCCTCTGGCCTCAAACTCACGATCCTCCTCCTTCCACCTCCCAAGTCACTTTGATTCCAGGTAGAGCCACCATTCCCATCTGGGGGTTGGGGATTTTAAATTACGATATTTATTCAAAAGCCATCAGATATGTAGGCTTCGCCTTTATTTATTTGTTTGTTGCTGGAAGTTCAAGTGAGGCCTCTTTGCTGTCAGCACTGTTCACTTTCACAGCTGCTGTCACCTTGCCACAAGGAGTGGTGTCTGTGCTGCAGAGACACATTCGTCCCCAGGCCTGGCTAGGAGTTGTCTCCCGCCCAAGACTGGCCATGAATAGACTACAGTTCCTCCGTGAGGACTTCTGCCCTGGGATTGCTGTGTTGGCCATCAGAAAACATGGCTGGTGGCTTTATTTTAATTCACTATGAAAATGTGGCCATAGTCTGTTTTCCTTTGTAACTATTCCGTTCCTCTCAGGTCTATACAAGCCTGCAAACTGGCACAAAAAGTAACGTATATTTGGAGATTTTTAAAATTTCTTCGGGATTAGTATTTTTCTTTTTCTTTTTCTTTTTTTTAACCTCCTCAGTACTGGGGATGGAACCCAGGGCCTCACACATGGCAGGCAAATGCTCCACCACTGAGCTGCAGTCTAAGCCCGTTTTTTATCTTTTATTTTGTGACAGGGTCTCAGTAAATTGCATAGCCTGCCTCTGGCCTCAAAGCTGTGATCCTCCTACCTCAGCCTCCCCAGCCGTTGGGATCACAGGTGCATGCCACTGACCATTTTCAATTCCGCATCAACGTTATCCCGCTGCGGGCGGGAAGAGTGCTGAGAAGTTGCACTAACTCCACCCCCCTAATTACAAACTGTCCATACCCCATGTGGTCAGGCCTGCTTGCCGCTTCCCTTTCATGCGCATTTGCTTTCTGGTTTTCTTCCTTCACCAGGTAGCAGAGGCCATTGATCTCTTGCTGTTGGCAAACCTGCCCATTACCCTCCAGGACCTTGTGCTTCCTGGAAGCCAGTTATGCAGACTGGGGTCACCCAAGTGGCCAAAGTTCTCACTGGTTCCAATTTAAAATTGACTTTAGACATGCCAGTGTAGAGTACGCTTACACGAGAGGCTGGGGTTGTTCAGACAGACAAAGTGAGCTGGGTGAGTTGAATTTGCCTTTCCAGAACGTGACCCAGGTCTCCCTCCGGAAACCCCTCTGAGGTCCCCCATTGGATTTTGGTGTTTTCAGGCACAGGACAGCGGGCTTTGTAGCACAGATGCCGTGGGTTTCACACATCTCCTGGGCTCTGCTCACTTAGGAACACAAAGTCACCCGTCTTAAGCTGACTTTGGTAGGTGATTCTTAAGTTTGCCTAGCTGTTTTGTTTCGGAAGGCCCAAGGACTCTTGCTAACATCTGCCTTCATGGTGGAAACAAGTCCTAGGGATGTCAGCACATCGGCCTGCCCCCTTCCTGTCTGGCCCTGACCCAGAGGCCTTGACTGAATCCCAGCAGGGAATGCTTTCCCGTAAAAGTCAGGGTCCTGTGCAAGGTGCTGTGCAGCAGGGCGGTAGGCTAACTGGAAGCAGTGATCTTGGTCTTGTTTTTCTGTTTTATTTTGTGTGTTTAAAGCAAAAATTTCTACGGGAAATGACAGCAGAACATGTTTCTGTAGAAGCCTAATTAAATATTGGTTGATGGACCCTTGGCTATGTGCCAGAATTCCCCTGAGGATTGCAGAGAGCCATCGGGCTCTGTCAGCTTCTGGCCGTGCATGCCTGCCCCTTGGCAGGGAGACAAAGCCTTGGCGGTCTCTCGTGAACTAAGCAGCATCGACCTCAGCAGCTGAACCCGTGGGCCTTCTGCATCTCTTCTCGTTCCGTGCTCTCTGCTCACTGTGGGGGTGCCCACTGCAGCACAGGTGGCCTGGAGTGCACCAGGTCACATTCATTGTTTGGGGGTCTTGAGACAATAGCAGGTCCGGCGGTCCGAAGCGTAGGAGTAAGTGCATCCCCTCCAGTTGTCCAAGGGTTTTGCTCCTGGCCACCCCCTGCCCGTTGGCCTTGCGCCCCAGTGTCAGCTGCTTCCACGCTGACAGGTGGCCCATCTGTGGGGGTCATCTTTGCTGGCTGGATGTCAATGTGGGGAGATGATGTGGTTGAAACAGGCTGGTGTCCAGGCTCTTAAGAAAGCCCTGGTGGCTTCTATCTTGGGACCGTGAGTTCCCCGCTGTGCTGCCATTGCCCTGGGGTATTTTCACTTTGTGCATCGATTTGGTCTGGGGCAGCCCCCAGCCCCAGTAGAGCAGCACCAGCAGCACCTGGGTTCTGTCTTCGCCCTCCTCAAGAGTGGCCAGCTCCTCACGGCCCCGGGCCATGGCAAGCATTGCTGTACTCTGTGCCTCTCTTGGTCTATCGCCCGCTCTTCCCTGGACCCTGGATCTTTGCAGTCACTGCCCGGGAAATCCCAGCCACCCTTCAAAACCTGCCTCTTCCGCAGAGCCTCCTCTGACCTCTCAAGTTTATTGCTGGATGTTCTAGTAAGGGCTCTTTGCTGTCAGCACTGTTGGCTTTAGCAACTGCTGTCACATTGCAAGCAGGAATGCTGTCTGCGCTGCAGCGCATGCTCATCCTCTGGTCTCTCTTCCAGTTACATCAGCTGACCTGCAGCACTGGGTGCCTCGGAATTCCTGTCCCACATGCGTAGCATTTCCCCCCAGTGCATCCCATTTCACCTTGTTCCTGTGGGTGTGACAGCCTTGCCCAGGAGGCGGCCAGGCCCGTGGTGACTCCCTCCACTCACATCCTCTGTCCCCGAGGACACTCAGGACCAGCGTGTGTGGATTACAGCTCTTCATGGAGGACGATCATAAGGCCTCTGAGGTTCCTGTCTATCACCTTAGAGCCACCAGCTTATCCCCAGTTCTCCTGCCATTTTTGCCTAGAACAGTTATCTGCAAGTTGAATTATCTGAGTAACTGGCACAGGAACTTAGGTTGAGGAAAGTACACCATTCAATTTCGGTCAAACATCCTTTTTTAAACCTCACAGGAACCCAATCTGTGGGTTTGCCTGTTTTAAAGAAAACCTTAGTGATCAACATTTAAATGAAGATTGTCAACTAGAATCAAAATAGAACATCAGAAGGAATTTTCTGAATTGAACCAAACCCGAATGAAGGGGTGAGCCTGTGCCCCCCACGCCACTCCACGGTCTCCTGCAGTTCATTGCATCTGGTTACAGCCTTCGGCCTCCCTGAAGGGCTCTGCCTGCGGGTTCTCCAGCCTTATTTCTGGCTGTCTGTGGGATTCCCTCCTGGGGCGAGGTGTCTGTGCTCCGTACCAGCAGCTCAGTCAGGTCTTGGTAGCATTCGAGATGGCTCATGATGTTGTCTGTAAGAGCCAAAACCTTCTGTATAGTTTGGGTTCACCTTGGAGCTGGTAAGTGAGGAGCAGAGCCCTGCAGTACCCCATTCACTGCTGTGGGGTTGGAAGTCTGAGCCCTGTGTGCTCAGTGGCCCTGGCTGAGATTCTCATGATCCTCCCCAGCCCCCTGAGGCCAGGAGCTGTGCTGTCCACGTCTTCCATATTCAGAAACCCCTGGGCCTTTGCATTGTTCTAGAGCTCGTGGACATACCCCACACCTCCTGTCCTGGGAAAGCAGTGGCCTGCTGACTGTAACTCATTGTTATTTCCTCCCCTAGTTAAAATGCGCCCAGTATTGGCCGCAGAAAGAAGAAAAGGAAATGATCTTTGATGACACAAATTTGAAATTAACATTGATCTCTGAAGACATCAAGTCATATTACACAGTCCGGCAGCTGGAGTTGGAAAACCTGACGGTGAGTGTGGTGTGCACCTTCATGCTTCAGTCACGGCACCCCAGGCGCTGTGTGATAGCACCGAATGTAGCATTCCTGGGGGTTGAGTGCCCTGCACGAGGTGTGGCTGTGGTGCCACAATAAGCAGAGCTCTCTTGTCTGCTCACTAAGTGACCAGGGGGCCCGGGATAGGCAGTGGGGGTTGATCGATGCCCCATAGTCCACAGAGCTCCAACATTTAACACTAGTTCACCCAGGTTCTCTCCTGAAAATGGTCTGTCTCTGCCTGTGCTCTGTGGAGAGTCTGACGTGGGCACCTCCAGGTTCAGTGCCAGCATAACTTGTCACTTCCTCATGGCTATGGTCTCTCCCTCACCCACGGACACCGTCTGGACTGAGGAAAGAAGGCCCACCCCACTCCCGCTGGCTCTAGTTTCTTGGCCGGAGGAGGTATTCCAGGCCAGGTCTTGGGTTGACTTGCTGTGGGAAGAATTTGTAACATCGCCTGTTTGGTGACTTTCAAAGATGGCTTCGGAACCCAGTTAGGCCTTGTGCTAAGAAGTAGTGCCACTGAAGGCCCTGCCTCTGGCTTTCAGAATAATTCCCCGGGAGCCATGTCTCTGAGGAGGCAGGCCTGGGAGGTACCATTAAATGCAGAGGCCAGTCACCAGCCTCGGCAGCCAGGCCAGGTCTGAGGCCCGGCCCCATCGTTTTCCACTGAGGCTCTGGGCGGGGAGCACCAACGTCTGGGTGTCTCCATTTCCTTCTCCTGTCAGACCAGCCTCTGCAGGGTTCCAGGAGGCCACATGTAGGAGGCTTGTAGGTGCGTGAGGGGCAGGAACATGACATCCTGGCAGCAGTCCAGAAACACAGGGGATGGGGGGTCACTTGGAGTGGGGTTTACTGGGCTGTGTCAAACAGCAGGAGCCACTTCTGAGTGACATTCATGTGCTCTGCTGTCCCTGTGGCTCCTGCTGTTCAATTCACAGTTGACCTCAGCTCAGAACTTAGCCCAGGCTGGCGGGAGGTAGAGAAGAGGTTAGGGCCCTGCTGTGCCTCTCCGAGGGGCCGAGATCATGGCTGGCAGAGCAGGGGACTTGGTCATGTGTGGGGATGTCCTGGAGGACGGTGTGGCTGACCCTTCTTAATACTTTTTAGGGTTTGCAAGCCTGCTGTCAGGAATGATTTCTGGAAAACTGCTTGTTGTGGGTGGAGTTCAGATAGAGCAGAAGGCTTGCAGCCTGGCAGAGCAAGAACAGGCAGCTCTGGGGTTTCCTTGCATTTTAAGGCAGAGCCTCATTATGCAGCCCAGGCTGGCCTTGAACTCGTAAGCCTCCTGCCGCTGCCTCCCAAATGCTGGGATGGCAGGTGTTCACCACCACTTCGGGCCAGCTCATGGGTCTTGATATTAGGATCTGTTTGCTCAGTGACTTTGTTGTTAAAAAGCCCTTCCTCAGTTGTGGGTGTCTAGAAAGGAGTCCTGCGAAGACGGTGGTAGGTGAGGTGGAGGGGATGGGGAAGAACCCATGCCCCTTTAGGGATTAAAGGGAGACTCATAGCCAGGCGTCATGGTGCACATCTGCACTCAGCAACTAGGGAGGCTGAGGCAGGAGATTCGACAAGTTGAGGCCAGAGGCAACCTGTGCAATGTAACGAGACCCTGTCTCAAACAATGGAAAAGGGGCTGGGGATGCAACGCTTTGGTGGTGTGCCCTGGTTTCAATCCCTGAGTACTGGGAAAAAACAAAAAAACAAAAAAAAACTTGCTCTTGGCATGCTTTGTTCCTATTCGGTTTTTAAACTATATTTTAAGTACTTTTCTCCTCCTGGCCCCTAATGGAACAGGTATTTCTCTCTAGTGCCATTACAGTTATATGGAACTCATTTTCCAGGAGAAAAGACCAGACTTGCTTTATACCGAGGTACCCTGATGCATGCAGACGTCTCCCTGCTATGCCTGTGTCACCGTGGGGGCACATGTGAGCTCTCTGAGGCCAGGCGCCTGGCCTCGCTATACGTGGCACCATGGCAGGCATGTGGTTGGCCACGTGGAAGAAGGTGGTGTTTGTAAGCAGGTCTCTGCCTGAAACATTCCATGGCAGTGGCTCTCCGGGTGGCCAGGCTGTGTCCGGCCCCCAGGCCCTGCAGCGGGGAGCCCCGGAAGGCTGTTGAGGTTCCTCTCTGCAGCCTCTCCCATGCCCTTGGGAGATGGGCTGTCCTGGGCCCTGCCTTCTCAGGGCCTTGCCCCCCAAGCACCTGTTTCCCTCAGGGGGTTCCAGGTCCAGCATCCTCCTCCTCAGAACTCCTGGAAAGCAAGCCGGGTGCGGTGGCACATGCCTGTAATCCCAGCAGCTCAGGAGGTGGAGACAGAGGCAGGAGGATTGCAAATTCAAGACCAGGGGCAGTCTGCGTAACTTAGCAAGGTCCTGTCTCAAAAAGTAAAAAAATGGGCTGGGGTGCAGCTGTATGGTCCAGCATTTGCAAAGGATGCAAGCACGAGGCCCTGGGTTCAACCCCCTAGTACTGCCAAAAAAAAAAAAAAAGAAAAGAAAAAAAAAAAAAAACTCCTGGAAAGCTTGGGAGGGAGAGGTGGTGAAAGCCCCCACATAGGGAGGGGAGGCTATTCAGGACAGAGTTCCTGCAGCCAGGCAATGGGGCGCAGGGGCCCCAGGCCCCGAGGGGTGGAGGAAAGCTCAGTGAGCCTACAGGCAGGCTGGCCACTCCAGTCCCACCATGACTCACAGCGCCTTCCTCTTCAGCTGGCTGCTGGGGCACCCTTGACAGCTCCCAGTCCCTGGAGACCGAGTTCGTCATGCTTTCCTCTGAAGGGACAATCCTCCGAAACATCCCAGTGGCCTCAAAGCCCTAAGCGAGCCAGAGTCTCACACCTGCAGTTACTCTGGTGCCCTTTCTAGGAAGCCGTGGTGTGCTTTCTGACAAGAGCCAAGTATGGGTGGGAACGCAGTGTCATTGTGACTTAGGAGGCAGACAGAAACAGTTGTAGCCTTGTAGCAGCGGAAGTGAGAGGAATGTGGGAGGAAGAGGTGCGAAGGAGGCGGTTCCATCCCGATGGACAAGAAGTCCTGCAGGCTGCAGGCTTGTGCTGAACTCCCACCTAGCACACGGTACTGGGTGAGGCCTCCTAGGTGCATGGATTCTGAGGGAAATGTGAGCGTGATGGGATCTCTGAGAGCCAGATGAGGAAGGTCACTGCGTGTGCACTTAGGATTACGTTTGGTGATTCCTTGAGCTTCAAAAAGTCTTTTTCTCTTTCAGACTCAAGAAACCCGAGAGATCCTACATTTCCACTATACCACGTGGCCTGACTTTGGAGTCCCCGAATCGCCGGCCTCGTTCCTTAACTTCCTTTTCAAAGTTCGCGAGTCGGGGTCGCTCAACCCAGAGTACGGCCCCATCGTGGTACACTGCAGTGCTGGCATCGGCAGGTCGGGGACCTTCTGTCTGGCTGACACCTGCCTCTTGCTGGTGAGGAGGGCTTTGGAGTCCCCGGGAAGAAAAGGATATGTGTTTGCACCGCACCCTGCCGGCCGCAGCTCCCACTGCGCTCTGCAGGTGCCCTTACTCAGGCAGCACTAGGCTTCGCCCTTTGCTTTCCAGTGGCTTTTCCCATGGAGCATGGCTCTGCCCTACATAACTTTATTCACAAACATTCCCAGTGTTAACAGGGAGTCCATGTAGAACCAGAGATTTCCCGTCTCTGTTTGTACTCTCTCAACCCTGTGCCCAAAAGGGGTGCTTTTGCTGCATTTTCTCACATTGTCTAGATTTCCTCTGCCTGCCTGGCTGGGAACTTTCCTGGTTAGAACCTGGAGCACTGTTGCCCCAAAACGTGGAAGGTCACATTGTGCTCGAGAGTTGGCACTAGCTCAATTATGTCTCCTCTCTGGCTTTCAGATGGACAAACGGAAAGACCCTTCTTCCGTGGACATCAAGAAAGTACTGCTGGAAATGAGGAAATTCCGGATGGGACTGATCCAGACAGCTGACCAGTTGCGCTTCTCCTACCTGGCTGTGATTGAAGGGGCCAAGTTCATCATGGGAGACTCCTCAGTGCAGGTCAGCTTTGCTTTGCTCTAGTCCAATACAGTGATTTTCAGGGTTTGCCTTGTTTTCTTTTCTTTCTTTTTCTTTTTCTTTTTCTTTTTCTTTTTCTTTTTTCTGTGCTGGGGATGGAACCCATGGCCCACATGGGTGCTGGGCAAGAGCTCTACCACTGTGTTACACCCCAGCCTTTCTTTTTCTCTTTGAAGGAGACTGTCAATCGTAAAAGTTCAAGCACTCTCAGGAGGCAGAGGAAATAGCTTCCCTTTATATTTAAAATAGCTAGAAAACGGTTGAAATGTCCTCCAAGTTCCAAGTTCTGCCTTTGAAGTGCACACTCAGAGTGCACTGATAGGAAGAACAGACTTGATTGTCCAGAGAGTTCATCTTCCAAGCTGGCTGGAGACCAAGAGGCCAAGTTGCCGCCATTAAACGAGAGGAGATTTCCTGGCCAGTCAGTCAGAAGTGAGCATTAACGGGACTTCCTGTTGGTGTTCTTTCAAGGATCAGTGGAAGGAGCTCTCCCATGAGGACCTGGAGCCCCCACCCGAGCATGTGCCCCCACCGCCCCGGCCCCCCAAACGCATCCTGGAGCCACACAACGGGAAGTGCAAGGAATTCTTCTCCAACCACCAGTGGGTAAAGGAAGAGGCTCAGGAGGATAAAGATGGCCCCATCAAGGAGGAAACCAGAACCCCCTTAAATGTCCCCTACAGCATGTCCAGGTAATGGGAGGGGCCTGGCTCACAAGGGTGAGGGGAAGTGACCTTCTGTCCCAGAAACGTGGTGGCCTCAAAGACCTGTGGCCACAGCCTCCTCTTAGCGGAGGGGTTTCCCGCTGGTGGGAACTAGGGCTGCTACCCGAGAGCTGTCCCCCTCCTGGTTGGCAGGAGACCCCATGTTGGGTCCTGGGTTGCCCTAGGAAGCCAGCAACTTCAGTAGGACTTGAGCACCCTCTTGTGGTGCCTGTCAGAATCAGGCTCAGAGCAAGCAAGTAGGGTCTTTCCATCCAGTCAGTGATGGCATTGCCAGCCCCAAGGCTTCCTGCAGGTCAGGAACTGTGACAACCTGGCTTGACCGTATATTTTCAGTCCCCACAGTGGGACTTTGGAGAATTTAACCTTCATGGAGTCTAGATTAAACTAAGTACATTTTGCTTCCTCACATTAACACAAACGCCGAGCACCACTGATGAGATAAAACTAGATTGTGCCCCATGGTCTACGTTGTCGGCTGCCCAGTTGGCAAAGAGGCAAACTCCTCATAGTTTGTGGTGGGAGCTGAAGTGGTCAAGGAAGGCTGCCTGTAGGAGGAGGCCCTGATGGAAGTTTGAAGAATGAGTAGGAGTGAGGCCAGTCCCGAGGCACTGGTGGCAGCCCCTCCTGCCTGCTTTCTGCAGGGCAGTTTGACTGTGTGTGCACACACCAACCCACAGTATACACTAGAAGTGTACCTCAGTGATTCTCTGACAAATGTGCAGGGGTGGGAGTGGTAGCTGTGTTTGTCATTTGTGGCAGTGAGAAGCTAGAGCTGGCTGATGGTGTCTGGGGTTAGGGAGATTGTGCTTCCTGCCTGTGCCAGGGTCATGGTCTGAGTACACCGGCATGGTGAGATCTAACAGCAGCGGTACATGAAGAAGCAAGTTACACCCACACCACTGGGGCCTTAGGCTAGATGGAGCGTCTTGGTGGTCAGTTAACCGGGCACCCCGAGGGCCATGCCCTGGCTGCAGGTGCTTCCTGAGGTCACTGGGAGCCGGAGGGGGACAGGCGGGCTGGTGTCTGTTCTGGCTTGGGCCCCCACAATTAGTCAGGGTAGGCTGGCCTGCACTGGCCATGGGGTGCATTTTCCCCCAGAATTCCTCCAGATGAGAGCACCCCATCACCCTAAGCTGAGTCACCTCTCTCTCCCCTCTGCCTACCCAGCACGAGTCAAGACACTGAAGCTCGAAGACGCACCACAGGTGGAGGCCTGCGAGGAGCCCAGGCGGCTGGCACCCCCAAGAGAGAGCCATCCCTCTCCAAGGAAGAGGAGGAGAGGGAGCAGGCGCACCCGCTGACCCACTGGAAGCCCTTCCTGGTCAACATATGTGTGGCCACGGTCCTCACGGCCGGCGCGTACCTCTGCTATAGGGTCTGTTTCCACTGAGGGATGTGCTGGTGACACTCGGCGCAGCAGGCACCGGCTGCTGGCCTGGCGTTAGGGTTCAGTCCTGTGGAGCGTCTGAGGCGAACTCAGAGGGACCGCTCCCAGGTTCTGAAGGCGGAACTGCGGAAGGGGCTACCCAGAGGGGACTGAGGAGTCACTCGCTCACTGGGGCTGTAGGGAGCCCTGTGGTCCCAAGAATACAGGAGTCTATCTCAGGGCCTTAACCTGTCTGGGAGGAGGCAGAGAGAATGCCACTGTGCCTCTCTCTCCTCCTCTCTCTCTCTCTCTCTCTCTCTCTCATTTGTTTTTGGAAAAAAAAAATAGAATTACAACACATTGTTGTTTTTAACCTTTCTAAAGCAGCTTTTTGTTATTTCTGAGGAAGAGTAGGCACTCAAGTAGCTTCCTGGTACCTGTAGGGGGTGTCATGAGATACACAGATTTATGTGCACTTCCCAGGGAAAGAATCCCAAACCTTCACACATGTCGGCTCCCTTGGAGGAGAGAGTTAGGAGGCTGTGGCCCTCGACGCTCCTTGGCCACATGCGCCCCAAGTCTGGACAGTGCCTGCGAGCCTTCCCGTTTTGAGAAGAGAAACTACACGAGTCCATCTCTAGGAAGCAAACCCCAGCTTCCGCTTCCGCTTCTGCTTCCGCTCAGGGCGCCCCAGCTGCTTTCCATTGCCTCCTTCTCCACCCATCCCAGCTGGTGCAGCCCTTGCTCAGGCACTGGCCCTCGCCTCCCCATCCCCATGCGTGGGTTTCCTCAAGCTCCCTGCCTCAGGGTAGGGTTCACTACCAGGCGGCCACCAGGATTTCAGCCTGAAAGGCAGTGCCCCAGCGGTAGGAATCCCCGTGGGGGAAGTGCTCTGCTCTTCAGGAAGGAAGGGGAGGGGAGGGGCCTCAGGACCACAGAAACCACCTAGCAAGGTTCTCCTTCCCTTTTCAGATAGGTCACCTCTTTCTAGGTGACCACCTTGGAGCGATCCGATGGCTCAGCAAGATGGAAACTTCATTTCCTTAGAGGTGGTTTCTGGGCTGGGGGCTATGGTGAAAGCCGCAAACCCCTTGGCTGGCGGCTCCCTAGAGGTCGTCGTGGCTGGGTCACGCATGCAGACAGCTCTGCAGTGGGACACTTGGTTTCATTCTGGTTCCTGGTCAATAGTAGGATGTAGCCTGACACCCCCCCCCCCCCCCGCACCCGCCTCTGCCCTCTGTCTGCCTCTGCCCTTAGAGCCCGCGCCCGCCCACCTTGCGGGCACACCACGCCAGGGTAGGTGAGGGCCCCCAGGCACAGAGAGTGGAGCCAGGAAGGACACTTTTTCTGCACAGGGGCCCCTCCCTGGCCATGTCTGCCTGCTTTTCCCTCCACTTCCTTCCCCCTTCCTTCCTCTGAGAACCAAACTACACCTGTTTCCAAGGAGAGCAAAGGAGAGGCACAGAGGGGCCATGGGCCATGTCAGTTTGGGCTCCCCCGCCCACACTCCCTCATGGTGCAGCCAGGTGGGTTGCACCCATGTCCTCCCCAGAACTCCTGTGCCACCTACGTGGAACACGCCCCTCCGTATTTATTGTTAACTTTTTTTTCCCCAAAAAGCATTCATGGCATTTTCTTAAGCCAATAATGTATTAAAGTTTCTCTGTCAGCCCTGCATCTAGGGCTTTATCAAGCAGTACAATAATCACCCAATCCTCAGGTAGTGCTGGAGCGCAGGACTGCCGAAGCCACGGCGCCAGCCAGGGCTGGGTGCCAGGAGGGAGGACCGTCCTAAGTAAGCAGGCGTTAGGCAGGGACACCAGGGGAAGGCAGGAAGGTCACCCAGTGGTGCAGGGTGTGAGGAACACTTGGGCGTCTAAGAAGATAGGTGATGTGAGTTGGCTTTGTCCCAGTTCCTGTCCTCCCCTTTCCTGCTCGAGCCTCGCTGTCAGCCGCCGCTTCCCCTGTGTGACTTGGAATGCATGCAAGGTCTCCTTGTCCTGATGAGTTACCACGTGCTTGAAATGAGAACTGTAGCCTCCTGCTTACTGACGGGCCCACACCATGGCCCGCCCGCCTCTGCCCATAACGAGGCTGGCTGGAAGGCCATTCTGACGCCATCACCGTCCAGCACGAGAGCGGTGACGTTTCCCAGGGACAGATACTGGCCCGGTTCCTGGCATGATCCTCTGGTGACGTCCCAGCGAATCCCAGCCTGCCTGGTCCAGCTGGGTCCCACTGCAACTCAGACATTCCAAAGCCATGGCCAGCCCTGTTCACACCGCGTGCTCTGGACACCGAGGCAAGCAGGGTCCGCTGCCGCTGGGAACAGCCTTCTCCATTCCACGTTCCCACACTCTGGAGCCCGCCGGGATTTGGAAGCGAGGCAGCTGTGGGAGCCCCTCCTGGGACCCCGGGCAGCCTGCTTCCGTCCGCGCCCTGCTGGGGCAAAAATGCCTGCCTGAGCCCCTCGGGCCTGATGGTGCTCACAACTCTTCCTGGGAGGGGACCGACAGCCTCCACGCCCGGCGGCTTTTTAACAAGATGGAGGCAGCTGCGGCTCCCGCGCTGCGCCCTTGCCAGCAATTTCACTCTTTGCCTTTCGTGTGGGAGAAGCCAGCGCAGAGCAGCTTGGCGCAGGGCGCTGTGTGGAGCTGCGTGGAGGTGCGTATACGCCGAGGCACCGGCCACATGCCGGCATCAGGCTGGTTTCTGAAGCTCTATGCCTCTGTGTTGTTTGGACGCGTATAAGGTAGCCTTCACCTTGGGTGTGCCCGGGTAGCCCCTGTCCCTGGAGGCAGGTGGCGCTCTGGCCTGTCATGCACGTGAGAGAGGTAGCGAGCTGCTCTGCTATATGCCTTAAGCCAATATCTACTCATCAGGTCATTATTTTTTACAATGGCCATGGAATAAACCATTTTTACAAAAATAAAAACAAAACAAAAAAGCGAGGTGTTTGGGTAAATGCCTTTCCGGGTGTGTGTCTGTGGGGCGCATTCCCCGGGCAGGGCGAGCCTGTCTCAGGGCTACTGTGTCCCAGCTGGCCACGTGGAGGATGGGTTTGCATTTCAATTGTAACAATAAAATGCGTGTTTTTCTAAAGAACATGGACTGGGGTGCTTCCCGTTTCTTTGCCTAATGGGCCTGAACAGAGCAGGTGACTCTCTGCACCTGCCTGCTGGTGCGAGGCAAACGTTGTCCATCCATAACATGGGTGAGTGTTCTCCCGGGGTCGCACACCAGCAGCTGGCTGCTGTCCCCCGCTGGAGAATGCTAACACTGCGGGGCCCTCCGCTACCTAAATAGGACCTGTTCTCACCTCAAAACCACCCCTTAGCCAGTTGCTTGTCAGGCAGTGGTTACCCCAATTCAGTATGTCCGTAAAGCCACATTTGATATAGAATTGACTTAGAAATTAAAAAGAGATATAGAAAATTGGTACAAGCCAGGCGCAGTGGCGCACGCCTGTAATCCCAGCGGCTTGGGAGGTGGAGGGAGGAGGATTGCAAGTTCAAGACCAGAGGCAGTCTGCGTAATTTGGCGAGATCCTGTCTCAGAAAAGTAAAAATAAAAAAATGGGCTGGGGGTGCAGCTCAGTGGTCCAGCACTTGCAGAGCATGCAAGCATGAGGCCCTGGGTTCAACCCCCAGTACCACAAAAAAAAAAAAAAAATTAGTACAGTCTCTTGTGTACAAAGCTAACTAGTATGAAGCCTCCCAGAGTGACCTTTGACCTACTGATTGGAAGTGATTTCAGACTTGCACAATGTTGCAAAAATAGTACAAAATGTCCCCTTATATCCTTCAAGGCTTCCTGACTTGCAAGGCTGTGGAGGAAGTGGTCCATGCTGTGGCCTCCAGGGCTGGAAATAGCAGAGCCTGTAGGACTGGGAAACAAGGACAGGCTGTGGCCATGGGGCCACACAGTCCCACCAAAACCTGGGGACTCGGAGGGCAGTGTCACACCACTGTCCCACTTCAGCATTTCAGATACAAAAAGTCACATCTGAAAGGTAAACACCAGCAAGGAAAGAAGACAACTAAACTTATAACTTTGGGACAGGAATTGATGGGGTAAAGGCTAGACAATGGCCCGTCCCCGGACGTCTGTACAGGAGAAGGTGCCAAGCGAGGCCAGCACCTGGGGCACCTTCCTTTGTTCCTCTTTGCACACTGGTGTCGGGAGGGCGCCAGGGGCGCAGGGCTGACTGGGGAGCAACTGTTGTTGACTTTTGTGGGATAAAGTGAGACAGCCATGAAGATAGTTGTTTTTTAATTGAGATTTCAGAAAATGGGACATAGGAACAAGACAAATAAATACTAAACCAAAAAAGCATAAAATATATCCAGGAAGTTTAACTGAGACTATTTAGGTCACAGAGCTTTCCAGTGCCCTGTAGTTAGCAACCTTTGAAACGCACATCAGCTCAGCATTGTTCACACAGAGACATCTCCCGACGTGGGTTCTTTTGTTTTTTAGTACACTTAAGTAGGAAGTTAATTTTGTTTCTTTAAAGCAACATGCTCTTCAGTGAAACCTTTCTTCAAACCTGCTCTAGCTCTGGGGCAATTTATTTAACAGGCCCTGGGTTGATGTGTTTCAAGAGTTGGATTCCGTTTTGATTTGTGCGGCCAAAGCGAATGGTTTTACTGCCTGTGACAAACCCAGCCCTTTGGCCGATGCCTTTTCTTCTTTCTCTTGGGCTATTGAGCACAGTAGAAATAAGGCGCATGGCCAGCTGCCTGCTGTCAGGCTTTTGGGGGCTGGGCTGCAGCGTGGGTTAAGAGAGCAGGTTGCAGAAGCCCTGGCTCTGAGCCTCCCACCTTCCCCAACTTGCCACAGTGACCGCTAGCTGCCATCAAAATGACTGAACCACAGCCACCTTTCGTCAGCACAGCTGGCCAGCCGCCCCCTCCCCAGTTCCTGGGCCCCAGTATTATTGAACCAGGAACACGGGGCCATGGACGGGCAGGGGCGCTCACCTTCCACGCTCATCTGGCTTGGCCCTTTATGCAGGGACTCAGCTTGCCTGGCCCCAGCCCCTTTGTACATGGCCAGCTGACGCTGGCCCAGCTCTGCGCCCTGAGAAGGCCAGACTGGCCCTGATAGGCAAAAACTGAGGGCTCAGCAGAGGACGTGTGACCTTGGAAAGGCATGCATCCCTTTTTCCTGTTGTGCAAAAGCACCGCTTGTGCACCAGGGCTTTGTATGGCCCAAGCCTTAGGCGGCTGCTCGGACAGGAGCGCTCATCGTGCCCCACCCAAAGCTCAGGCAGCAGCCAGGAAGAAAAACACCAGGCTTGAGCTCATCAGCCAGGCTTTTTAAAATATTGTGATTTCAACATCTGCCTCTTGGCAGAAGACGTCTCTGGGTTCTGAGCAAAGTTTGTCCATCTTCTCAAAGGCTAAGCGCCCCTTTTCACCTGGAATAGAAAGATGACCTGTCACTGCATTGTATCCTCCATTGGGGTCCTACTGTGCCAGGTCAAGGTGGCCTTAGGAGTTAGACACGTGAGGCCTGGGGGTCTATGTAAAGGGAAGGGGCGGGATCATGGTGAGCTTCCTGTTGATGCACGCGGCCTGAGCCTCACCCACACCTGCCATAGGGTCTGCCGTGCCTCTGGCTTTCACATGCCAAGGGTCACATACCGAAGTTCAAGAAGGAAGTGAAATGCCCCTTGCCACTCTGCTGTGAGTCAGCCTGCCCTGGGCAGATGCCAGCAGGCGCGGAGGGACCTGGGCTAGGGCCCCTCAGGGTGCCCATCGGGTGCCACTCTATCCGTGCTGAGAACAGCCATGGCCTCCCCTAGCACACCTCTGCTGGGAGCCTTGGGGACTGTACCACACTGCGCACGACCTTTGACTCTGCTTTACCGAAGGACAGGGTGGCCTCCCGCGCTGCTGCTCGCACCACTTCCAGATCAGACTGGCACAGGCTGGCGATCTGATCGATGCTTTCGATGCCCTGCTTGCGGTTAGGAGAATAAGGGTCTGTTAAGGGTCGTTCTAAAGATCAGGTAGAGCCCACTTCTGTCTGGCCAGCAGGACCAGGGGTAGCAAGGTCTCTGGGCCTCGGCACTTCCTTTTCTGGAGGCTTCCAGTCCTGTGTGGCTGCAGCCTCATCAGAAGCACCTTTGGAAGTGTCTCTTTTCCTCCCTGACACCTGCTAGCGAATGAGGCCAGGCACAGAGCCTGTCCCTGTGGACACGTTTGAAAATGAGAAGCCTGCTGCCCTCTGAGCCTGGCTTCCTGCCAGCTCTCCGATCCTGCCCTCCAGGCAGCTGGCCTGCCAAACCAAGGCCTGATGCCGCCACCCACTGCCCAGCGACCCCCACACCCAGCACCCTCTGTTGGGCTCTCCTGAGCAGGTGCTCCTCCCAGGCTGTCTTCTGGGTTTATCCCAGAATGGGTGAGGCCAGTGAATTTTATCGGTGTTGAACTGTGTCTCTCATCCAGAAAATAAGCCTGTTTTAAAATGAGAATTCCCAGTGCAGGTGAGGGTGAGGTGAAACTGGCACCCCTATACCCACAGGTGTGTAGGTGGGGCCTTTGAGGAGACACAAAGACTCGATTCTCTGGCCCTGGTGTAACACCTGGGGATTCTAGCCCAAGGAGGTAACGTCAGGACCCCGTGTGACTTTTTAAAGACTTTATGCACAAAAAGTGCTCACAGTGGCATTATGATATTTTTAAATAGATGGAGACCCTACATTTTCTATAATAGGAGAGGTGAGGAGGCTAAATTAAGGTGTATACTTGAGAGGCCCGTCATAAAGAATTCCAAGTGCTCCCAGTCTAGCACAAAAAGTCCCCATTTTGTTCATTTTGCTGTATGTTTTGAGGCAGGGTGTCACCACTAGCCCAGGCTGCCCCGGGAGTTGCTACGTAGCCTGAGCTGGCCTTGAATTTGTGTCAATCCTCCTGCCTCAGCCTCCCAAGCACTGAGATGGCAGGCTTACGCCACCACACCCAATGCTTTTTTTCACTCTTTAAGCTGTGTTTAATATGCTTGGCCATTTTCAAAGCTTGCCCTCTCCCACAAAGCAAAACACGTCAGCAGTGGGTTCCGCTAAAGACTGGCATGATGGGTGGCACCCACACTGCCATATTTTACAGTTTCTCTTTTACAACAAGTTTATTGTACTTTAAGAATTGTTAACTGAGGACTTCAAGCATGTAAGCCAAGCACTCAGAAGGGAGCCCCTGGGGTCGCCTTTCTTCCCTGGAGTCGAAGCACACGCTCTCTAGATGTCGGGGGACCTCTGCTGTCAGGGTCTGGGGGGGCTGGCCACTGCTCCTCAAGCCATGATTAGGTCCCCTGTATGGTGATTTCCCCCACGTGGCCCCACTTGGAAGCTAATGACTGCAGCATTGGCACAGGGCAGCTCCCACCAGTCCCTGGCAAGGATGAGACTCACCCTGAGCTGCTGGAGCGCCACGCACGCAGCCTGCTGGAGCTTGGCATCGCGCTGGGTCAGGGCATCGGTGTAGAAGAGCAGAGCCTGAGGGGCAAGGGGCCGTGAGTCAGGTGGAGGGCTGGAGGCCAGGCTCCTCTCACCTCCTAACAGAACTTGAGGCCTGATCCGCCACTCTCTGGGCTGGGTGCTGTCATAGGATGGGGGCTCCAGGGCTTAACTTATCCCCCAAACTCATCCTGGGGCCTGTGGCAGTAAAGTGGAAAATGCTCTTTGTGTCTTGTAATGCCTTGGAAAGATACTCTGAAATCTCACTTTATGGCGGGCTCCCTCTGAGAAATCATGCCGCCAGCTCAGAGCAAGAGGAAAATTGAGCAGACAGGAAGTTGTCTTCACAGGCTGAAGATGGCGAAGCTGCTCCCGAGCTGGAGGCAGAACTGTCTCCTCCCCTGACCCCACTGTCCAGTCACCTCTGACATTGCCCCTTCAGTCACACACAGGGCACACAGCTATGTCCCTGCCCCTCTGACTGCACTCAGCCAAGCTGGTGCTTGCCTCACAGAGTCAAGGGTCACAGGAAAGCAGGTGGGGTGCACCTGGCCCTCAGGAACCCCACACCTGCCTTTGTGAAGGTGGAGCCCAGCCTGACCACCTCCTCTCTTGGGTCCAGTGGCCGCATTGTCAGCTGAATGGAGAGGCTGGGCAGCCCAGCACAGAGTTGGTGTTGAGAGACGGGTGCTCAGATCTGAATAAAACAGTGGCCGCCTTTCTGGCCACAGGTGGCTCTTTTTAAAGAGCATTGTAGAGGCCAGGGTGCAGCTCAGTGGTAGAGCAATGCTTAGCATGTGCAAGGCCCTGGGTTCCATCCCCAGCACTGAAAAAAAATTCTGCCTTGAGAAGAAGGAAGCAGGGGTGAGGATTCAGTAGCCCTCCTTGCAGTACAGGGCACATGGAGACTCCATGGGGCACAGCGTGGGAACATTTCTAATTCCAAGGGCACGGGTCATCAGCACCCCAATCCAAGGTGCCTCTTGGGCCGCTGTGGAAGCTTCTCACAGTATTGAAAGGCACATGCACGTCCCTGTGCCAAGAGTCAAGACAAACTCAAGTCCAGGGAAGCCTGGAAATGAACTACTGATTATCAGGAACTATAGAAGACAGAGAAATCTGTCACACTGCATCACATAGTCAGTGAAGTCTAGGTCCTACAGGACAACCAGTAGCACCAGAGATGAATGGCAAAGGGAGGAAGAGATGGAAACTTCGGAATGAATAGAATTTCAAAGACGTCAGCTGGTCTCAATGGCTGCACCACTGTAGATCCTAATCTAACAAAAACCACTTACGGTACTTGAGAATTGGAAATTGGGACATTCGCTGTGTGACATCAAGGAGTTAATGGTTAATTTTTGTAGGTGTGGGTTTTTAAAAGAAGTCTCATCTTGCAACACACATCTTTCACTAGTTACAAGTCAAATAGGATGTCAGAGTTGCTTCAAAATCCTGTGCACAGGGGCAGGATTGGCCATGGACTGGCGGGTTGGGTGGCTGTTAGTGTGGATTCCTTGTGTTGGTTGTTCTGTCTGGTTTTGTCTGTATTTGAAAGTCTCCAAATGAAGAGTTTTTCAGCTGGGCGTGGTGGCTCACGCCTGTAATCCCAGCGGCTGGGGAGGCGGAGGCAGGAGGATCGCAAGTTCAAGACCAGAGACAGTCAGTGTAACTTAGCGAGACCCTGTCTCAGAAAATAATAAAATCTACAAAATGGGCCGGGGGTGCAGCTCAGTGGTCCAGGCCCTGGGTTCAACCCCTAGTACCGCCAAAAACAAATAAAAAAAAAAGTTTTTCAAACCACCAAAAGGTGAGTGTGCCCCATGGGCCATTAGCAGTGAGACAGGAGAGAGTTCCTCTCTAGGATGGGCTGAGACGGAGGGAGAGACTGTGGTCCAGGTATCAATGCCCCACCATCTGCTGCCCAAAATATGTGATTGCCACAGACCCAGGATCCGAAGAGGCAAAGGGATCCAATCTCTTAAATTTTCAAATGGACCAAGCATGACCAGTAACCAACTCACTTGAGTGTTGAATAGAAATGAGCATGGCCATCACAACTCCAAGACACTGCAGGTGATGGCTGAGAACAAACCACGTGCTGCTTTAGGAACGGAGGTGAACAAGGTCCTGAGCTGTCACTGTGTGGCCACATGTGGCCCTCAGGTGGCCTGGCGACCCCAACCCAGATCCCGCCCTGTCTCCATATTTGGCCTCCAGAGCATCCCTAAACCCAAGCTGAGCTTTCCAAGAGAGAACACTGACCCCCGACACCCTGCACTCACACCTGTGGCCAGGGCCGCCCTGCCCACCCCCGTACCTTTTCCCGGAAGCTTCTGTTCCTGGCTGCGCTGGCCAGGCGAGCTCCGGCCGCCCTGCACACCTTCGGGGGTCCGTCCAGCTGCAGCAGTGCCCAGGCTCGCAGGGTCTGGGGCAGGGGCTGGAGCTGGTCCAGCAGCTTCCCCTGCAGCTTCCTGATGGCCTTGACCTGCCCAGTGCAGTGCAGCTGCTCCAGGAGAGTGACTGGAAGGGGGAGAAGATGGGGGGTCCGTGGGTGGGGTCAGGTGGGGTGGCAGCCACTGCCTGTCAGGGATCACCAAGATCCTGTGGCCACATTTCAGAGGGGACCTCCTGGAGTCTGGGGAAGCTTTCTGGGAAGGGTCAGACTCACGCAGGCGCTTAACAAAACCACAGCTCAAACTTGTAGGCTCTGGGTAGCCGAGTGCCAGCTCCCCCTCAACTTCACCCTCTGCTCTGGGCCCTTCTCCCCGCTGGGTGTTTGAAAGCTGCCCCTATTGGAGCTAATTACCCCCGTCAGCTGAATGCAGAGGCTAAGTAAATCTGGGCTCTCAGCACACCTGCTGGAGGGAAGGGTTGTGGATCTTGATTGCGACCTGAGAGCCAACGGGGCGCCAGCCCCTCTGCTGGCACCGCACCCGCTCCTCCTACCTTCCTTGGTGAGCTGCGTGAGGTGCTTCTCCAGGTCGGAGATGTTCCGCCTCTGCAGGTAACTGTGGAACTGAAACCAGGTGACGGTCTGCTCCTCGGGGGGCCCCGCTGCTGGGAGCAGCGCAGCGCAGCTGACCATCTGCTCCAGGAGCCGGCGACACACTGACCAGAGGGAGCAGCCGTGAGGGGAAGTCAAGGCCTCGGCAAGCCTCGGCGTGGGTAGAGCAGGGCGCCTTCAGAGGCTCTCTAATGGCAGCCCCAGTGCCCACAGGGAAAGGGGCCCAGCACAGGCACAGGCCCTGAGCCCCAGCCCTGCCTCATCTCAGTGCCCTGGGGCCCCATCACCCCAGACTCTGCACGAGGAAGCAGGGCCTGGGCATATGCGTGCCAGCAAGCTGCGGGGCACGGGGACTTCTAGATATGGAGAGCCACTGCCTGGACCTCACCGTCCCCCTCCACTAGCTCAACGAAGTGCTACAGCTCTGCGCTTGGGAGAGTCCAGCCAGCACCACAGAACCCCCACAGCAGTGGTTCTGAACTTGGGGATAAGGCCTTGCTGCCCACCTCCCAGCCCCGGTCCTCTAAGCCGCCTCCTGACCCCTTCTGCGCTCCCATGGGATGCGTGGAATGTGTCCCCAGGGGCAGGACAAGCTGACTGGTGCTTGCATGCATTTTGGGGAGCCCCGCCTGCTCAGCAGGGCATCTATGGAAGCCCCACTCTCCCCGCAAAAGGGCAGGGGGGAGATCAAGCAAGGACGGCTCCCCAGGGCGCCCTGTGGACGCTGGCCTGCGGGAGGGAGGGAGGCCTTTTTGGGGGCAGGCGGGGAGGAGAGGACACTACCTATCTCCAACTGGCCCGGGTACTTCCCCCGCACCCGGCGCAGGAACGTCTTCTTCAGCTGGCTCAGGAGCGTGGAGGCGCTGCAGGCCAGGACCCCGCCGGGGCGCGTGCAGCCTCGCCACAGCGTCAGGCCTCCCTTCCCGCGAGCAACTTGTGCCTGTGGGACGACTGAGAGCAGGGGTCAGAGGCTGAGTGTGCCACACACTCCTCCAGAGGACCCTGGGGGTCAGGGAGTCGGGCCGTGGCCTAACTCAAGGCCCTTCCTTGTGTGCGTCAGACAGAACCAGCAGGCTACTCTCAGCCCCTTACCACGCCTGGGGCAACTCTGTCACCAGCCCCTCCCAATGGGTGAGGAACCTGGGCTTCCGGGAGGGAGCTGGGGGCACGGGCAGAACTGGGGTCGTGGCCACTGCTTCTTGCCAGGCACCCTGCACACCCCAGTTCGGCTGGAGGTGGCCACCCACCCCACGGATGGACATGTCCAATCTACCCCGCCACTGCCTGCCCCAGCCATACCCACGGTGGACATGGGATGGGTGGCGAGGCCCTGGACGCTAATGTCCTTTCCCCAGAGTCCCACACCCTGGCAACCCAGGGCTGGCGCACAATTACTTACTGTCCTCCACAGACGTGGCCTTGCTGACCTTCTCCAGGTCAAGGTCAGAGAGCACCTCCAGAACCTGCTTTTGCTGCACTGCTTCTTCCAGAAGACAGTCCTGGACGATCCTTGACAAATTAGGCGAGGCCAGTTTCTGGAAGCAACGGTGATGCTCCAGGTCAGTGCGGCAGGTTATTCGACACCAGCCCGTGCCACGAGCCCTAGATGCACACGCCCATCCCTGCTCTTCCAGGGGTGGCTCTGTGACTGTGATCTGGGGGCTCTTCCTTCACCAAGGTGAGCTGATAAGAGGTGGGCTGAGCCGTCAGGGGCTTTGCCACCAGAAGGAGCCAACTTGCCTGGAAGGGCAGCCAATCCACGTTGCAAAGCAGAGCAGAAAGAGGAACCTAGTCATGGCATATGAACCCCTGGATACAGCTGGGCCTGAAGCCCACCCTCAAGCCTTTCAATAGCATGAGTCAGCACATTTTCCTTTTGGTTGGGGTTCTGGCATCTACACATGAAAGACATGGCCACGGCCTTTGGTTGAGAACTTGGGCTGCATAAGAGCCACAGGACTCTCCACCCAGACCCTGACCTGCCTCTGCCACATAAGAACCCCAATGTCATCAGCTCTTGGGGCACAGCCTCTTGCTCCATACCAGGCCTCTACCTTCAAGATCAGCCTCTTGCAGCAAGGACTCCCAGCCTCCAGCCCGACCCCTGCTGAGTCCCTCAGTGCAGCCCCCAGCCACCTGCAGCAAGGCCTTGCAGACTTGAAGGTGGACGGTGAGCAGCACATCCAGCTCCTGGGCACCGGCCATGAGCTCCCTGGGTGCCACTTGCAGTGATGTCGGAGGGGGCGGGGTCCTGTCCTTTCTGAGTTGGATAGAGAAGGACCTGTGACCCCTGGTTAGCAGTGCATCTCCCTGCGAGGGAGGATATAACCCTCCCTCCCCAGAGAGCTCTGGCTCAGGGCAGCCGGCTCCAGCCCCCAGGGAGACGGAGGCCCCCCCGAGGAAAAGGTTTAAGGAGGTGAGGTGGCACTGGCCCCAAGTCAGACAGGAGCAGGGGTGGAGGTGGCACAGATTCTCAAGGTGTCCCATTTGGACTTGGAAGCCTGAGGTTCAGATGAAGCCCAGCCCCGTGACAACAGGCATACCGCCTCGGAGCCTGTTTGCTCATCCGTGAAGCAGGGCGGGAAGCCCGGGCTCAGGCCCAGAAGGGCCGCTTGAGGGCCCTGTGCATGGGGCAGGGCTGATCCCGAGCCAGCGAGGCCTAACGCTCTCAGCTGTTCGGGAGGGCATCAGACCCTGAATGCAGGGTCAGGGTACCCTGCCCTCCCCATGGGCCTGTGGAAGGACAGGAAGGAGTAACTGAGTCCCTCTGCGTCGCTGAGGTCTGGGGACAGAGAGGCCCTTGGGACTCTTGTGACGGGGCAGCATGTCACGCTCTGGGCAGAACAGCAGTCCAGAGGGAACGGGCACATGGTTAATGGGAGCACGGGTCGCTGCAGGACAGTGTGGAGGTCAAGGTCAGAGATTCTGCTGTGTGCCCTTATTAGAGACTTTATTTTGAAATGGGGTCTTCTTGAGTTACACAGGCTGCCTCTAGCTGTGAACTCAAGGCGATCCTCTTTCCTCAGCCTCCTGAGGGCTGGGACTACAGTGTAGGCCACCACATCTGGCTAGAGATTTTTTTTTTAAAGCACACCTGTAATCCCAGTGACTCAGGAGGCAGAGACAGGAGGATTGCAAATTTGAGACCAGAGGCAGTCTGCATAATTTAGCGAGACCCTGTCTCAGAAAAGTAAAATGTTGGGCTGGTGATCCAGCACTTGCAAAGCATGCAAGCACAAGGCCCTGGGTTCAACCCCAGTACTGAAAAAAAAAAAAAAAAAAAAAAAAGCCATTCACTGGAGCAGGAAGCTTGGGGAGCTGTGGGCCATTCATTGCCTCAGTGACCACTGTGGAGCTGCAGGCAGAGGACATGCGGGCCAGGGCAGGGATGGGACCTTGTATACCTGCAGCAACCTGAATGGGGCTGAGGGCCAAGGCAGGAGAAGCGCCAGAGGCCCACACAGGGTGGAGGCAGGGCTGGGTCACGGCAGGGGGTGCACTCACCGGGAGTCCCCGAACAGGGCCAGCTTGTTGGGGCCGAGGTCAGCGTGGAGGAAGGCGAAGCTCTCCAGGATGCAGTCCATGAGGCTGTCGCTGGACGCATGCTCCCGCCACGCTGCGCGGGGCTGCAGGTAAGCACTGGCCTCAGAGCTGGGGCCACCCCACCCCCCACCCATCCAGGACACAGCCGGGGGCCTCACTTCAGGCCCAGCGTGTCCTGGGCGCAGCCTGAGCACAAACCAGTGCTGGCTCAAGTCTGGGAGGCCACGCCCAGAGCATGGTGCCTCCTGCCGTCCTCCTGAGTGGCCTGTGCTGGGGCGTGGGGCACAGCCTCAAGGGAGACCAACCTGAAAAGCCTCCCTTGGGGTCCCAGTCCCCATGGGATAGAGCAAATGGCAAAAATGAGTGAGGAGTCCAGTGGGGACTGTGGGGAGTAGGTCCCCCCATGGAGCCGCTGCCGGAACCCAGAAGCCTGCTTTTCTGTGAGAAACCAGCCAGTTTTAAACACCAACCACGATTTCCAAATTCTTTTCTAAATGTGGCGAAGGCCAGGTCAGAGACCCTCAGGAGGCTCCAAAGCTCTGTGGGCCTGAGCTTCTCTTCCCCAGGGAGCTGTGGCAGGAAGCCATGGCACCTCCTGCCCCTGGCCAGGTCCTCCCAGCCTCCTGGTGCCGCTCCCTCCTGGGGGCTCCGTCTTCTCTCTCCTGCCAGGGAGGACTCCCAGGCCTCAGCCCACCCAAACTACACCATGGCACAGCCTATGCAGGGGCTGCAAGCCTGACCCAGGTCCCAGCGATTGAGCCCATGGAGAAAAATCCTTGAGCACCAAAAGGATAGTGAGGCTGGTTGTGGGGGTTTCATTTCCTACAACAACAACAACAACAACAACAACAACAAAATGCCTGTGGGTGTCTGCATTTGTGTGCACTGGCTGAGATACAGCTGGCTATTGATATTTGGGGTTGCTATGGCCTATAAGGGGGCTGGGATTTAGCTCAGTGGGTAGAGTGCTGCGCTGCAGTCTCTGAGGCCCCGAGTTCAATTCCCAGCACTGCAAAAATGGAGAAGGGCCTGGCAATCCACTCCCAAGGCAATCCCGAAGCACTTGGCCATTGAAAACACTATGAGGGTTGCTATGAGTCGGATACCGACTCGAAGGCACCTAACAACAACAACAATGGCCTATAAGGGCCTAGGATTTAGCTCAGTTGGTAGAGCATCGGTCAACTGTCTCTGAAGTCCATAGCTCGAATCCCAGCACCACAAAAATGGGAGAAGGATGAGGCAATCCACTCCCCAGCCAATCCTGAAATAATCAGCCATTGAAAACACTATGAGGGTCACTATGAGTTATGAGTCGGACATGGCTCAAAGGCCCCTGACAACAACAATGTCCTATAAACCTGCAGCCGTCCCATTGTGGTGTCTGATCCTGTCAGGTCTCAGAAGCTAAGCAGGGTTGGGCGTGGTTAGTACTTAGATAGGAGATGGCTTGGGAACAACGGGTGCTGTAGGCTTGGGAGACCAACCCGGCAACCCACTCCCAACAAACAATCCGCCATTGAAAACCCTATGAACAGCAGAGAAGCACTAACAATAGTGTTTCGCCTGTTGTACAAATGGTCACTATGAGTCAGACACCAACTCAACAGCACCTAATTATAACAATGTCCTATAAAGTCACAGCAAAAAACTGAATTAGCCAATGCTGACCCCCAGCACCTAGAGACAATACTGAGTTAGGTTCGTACAAACTCCGGTCACAGCATTTTCATCAGTCAGTCGGTGTGAAACCTTGCGTGTGTGTCTGTTTAAAGACAGCTTATTTAACAGATGCTGTTGCATCAACCTTGAACTCACGGCCAACAGCTCTGTAACCCCTGCCTGAAGGAAGCTCGTCTACTACGTGAATTTCCTCCATCAGACACATTCCTGCCTTATGCCTGGGAACACAAGCCCACATTGAAGCTCTGCATGTTGTGCCTTTACCATGGTGAAAGCGCTGACAAAAAGCACAAACATTTGAAAAATGTGACACTGAATAGATGGGGAACAGGACCCTCGCTTCCAGGAGGCGGCCAGAGCAAGAAGGCGGAGCCTCACCTAGGAATGTGCGCACTGGGCAGCCTCAACGCTTTGCCATTGCATGTCCTCAAAATCTGACTGCAGGACTTCTTCAGTGGGGGTCCGAGGTTACCAGGAAATCTTAGAAAGTAGGCCAATTCCAGAATACAGAATCCATGGTAATGAGGACTGAGATATGCATCTGTGTACACATGCACGTGTGTACACACATCTAAGCATGCGTTAAGTGAGCCAGGCATGGTGGTGCACACCTGTAATCCCAGCACTCAGGATGCTGAGGCAGGAGCATCCTGAGTTCCAGGCTAGCCGGGGCTCCACAGTGAGACATTGTCTCAAAACTAAGCCAAACCAAACCAAACAAACAAAATAAATGTATAAATGAGACTTTAGAAAGTCAAACTGAAAACCAAGACCTATAATTATTTTTATTCTTCTTATTTGGTTTGCTAAAAAAGAAAAATTCCCCAAAGACTTTTTCTTCTTTTATCCTTTTTTGTTTATGTTTTCTTTTTGAAATAGAGTCTGGCTGTGTCGCTCGAGCTGGCCTTGAACTCATGATCCTCCTGCATCATTCTCCCAAATGCAGGAATTACAGGCATGTACCACTATGCCCAACTTAAACTACTGCATTATTGCAGTATTATTTTAAGTTTTTATTTTCTTACAGTACTTTGGGGTTGAACCCAGGGCCTTGCACATACTTTGCAAGTGCTCTACCATTGAGCTGTACTCCCAGCCCATTATTTATTTTATTTATTTATTTATTTTTAATTATTTATTTTTTGTAGTACTTTGAACCCCAGGGCCTTGTAATTGCATGCTTTGCAAATGCTGTACCACTGAGCTGCACCATTGGCCATTATTTAACAGATGCTGTTGCATCAACCTTGAACTCATGGCCAACAGCTCTGTAACCCCTGCCTGAAGGAAGCTCGTCTACTACGTGAATTTCCTCCATCAGACACATTCCTGCCTTATGCCTGGGAACACAAGCCCACATTGAAGCTCTGCATGTTGTGCCTTTACCATGGTGAAAGCGCTGACAACCATTAACTTTTTTCTTTGTTTTGAGACAGGGTCTCACTAAGTTCTGCCTCTGGCCTCAAACCTGTGATCCTCCTGCCTCAGCCTCCCAAGTTGCTGGGATGACAGCAATTTGTGTGTACCACCTTGCCTGGCTAGTTTAAGATTTTTATGTAAAGTATGTATGATTTTTCAAAATACAGGTATGTTATAGGAGCAGTGTGCATGCTGATTCAAATTATTCCACATACAAAGACTTTAAAAGTGAATGAAAAGTGACATTTCTTGAAAAATTCAGGTAGGTCCTTATTAAAGAGCTGAGCAAGAATCAGCAATAAACAATTTTACAAGTTACTAGATAGAAAACGAGAAATTAGACTTCCTCTCGTCTATGTTCATTTATAACATTGAGGGTAAGAGTAGGAAGGAAACAACTAAAACTTAAATTTTTTTGCATAGTTGGGGGTTGAATCCAGGGCCTCACACACGCAAGGCAAGTGCTCTACCACTGAGTGGCACCCCCCATCCCCTACTTTTTTTTTTTTTTTTTTTTTTTGTGGTACTGGGGGTTGAACCCAGGGCCTCATGCCTGCATGCTCTGCAAGTACTGGACCACTGAGCTGTGCCCTCAGCCCTTTTTTTTTTTACTTTTTGAGACAGGGTCTCGCTAAATTACGCAGACTGCCTCTGGTCTCGAACTTGCAATCCACCCGCCTCCGCCTCCCGAGCCGCTGGGATTACAGGCGTGCGCCACTGCGCCCGGCCCCCATCCCCTACTTTTAAAAGAAATTTTGAGACAAGTTCTTACAAAGTTGTGCAGGCTATGTTTGTCCTCAGACTGGTGATCCTCCTGCCTCAGCCTCCCAAGTGGCTGGGATTACAGCACCCAGCTAAAATTTGATTTTTGAAGAGAGCCAGTAAGTAGTTCAGTGTCAATGCAAGTCTTATACAAAAGAGTGGTCTCCCTAGGCATGCTGGTGCACAGCTCAAATCCCGGTGACTCTGGAGGTGGAGGCAGGAGGATCGCAGGTTCAAGGCCAGAGGCAGCCTGAGTAACTTAGCGAGACTCTTGTCTTAAGATAAAAAATAAAAAAGGAGGCTGGGGGCACAGCCCAGTGGTAGAGTGCTTGCAAAGTACGTGTGATGCCCTGGGTTCAGGGCCCCAGTACCACAAAATAAAAATAAAAATGAACTTTTAAAAGAGTGGTTTCATAAATTAATTGATGTATAAATAAGTGCTGGTGAAATACATTTTATTTTCTGTTCATTTAAACTTACATAAGCAAAAAGGTGAATAATTGTGTGGATCAGCACCTCTGGGTGCCAGCTTCCACCTAAGCCCTCCATGAACCAAGAATGGTCCCTGGCATGAGCTGTGCTGGGGAGAAGGTTCTAGGCGAGGCGTGTGGATGAGGCTGGCAGGTGACTGCGGGGCTTTCCCTGGAGCCAGCTCTGACTCAAGTGTGGGTTCTTAACCCCAAGCTGCAGCCCCACTCCCCGAGGTCAGAAGACTTGAGATGGGGTCAGGTTTGGGCCGGACATGGAGCCCGTCATCCTCCGTGAACACAGCCTCCCTTGAAACCCTCCCCTCAGCCTGACGAAGACTGTCGCTATCCCCCCGTGACAGATGGAGACTGAGGCCCAGAGAGATACAGCCTACGCAGCTCGTGCAGGGGTGAGTCCAGGACACTGGCGCTGGCCAGCCGGCCCCTGGGCTGGCTCCCAGCCCTCGGGCCATGAGCAAAGCAGGGCTGTGGCCTGGTGGAAAATGACCATACCTTCAGCCGGTCCCTGAGGCCGAGGACCTGGTACTCCAGCTCCCGGAGCTGAGGCTGCGCAGGGTCCGCGGACCTCAGCAGTTCCAGGACCTCCTGCAGGGGCCCCTCGGCTCCGCCCCCACTCTCCCCTTGCTCTTGACCCTTCTGGCCCGGAGGGGCCTTGCAGCTGTGGAACGGGGAGCCCCGTGGCAGGGCGGCGTGCTCTCCCCCGAGGTCCCTCCAGCCAGGCGGCTCCACAACCAGGCCCCTCACTAGCAGGCCTGGGGGCGGCGGGGCTTCCTCCTCCAGGAAGGCGGTGGGGCCCGAGGCCAGGGGCAGGAAGCCCACGTCTGAGGTGGAGGCCGATGGGCTGGCCTCGGCATCGCGAGGGTCCTCAGAGCTGAAGGAGTCCATCTCGGGCAGCTCCTGGCTCTGGCTCCGCAGTCCGGGGCCCTGGAGGTCGCTGTTGGACAGGTAGCTGAGGATGGAGGTGGCCCTTGGGCCACTGAGCAGCAAGGCCTGCTGTGCTGGCTGCTGCAAGGAAGACTGGAGGGGACATAGGCACAGCCTCATCAGCCACCCCTGGGACCACGCGAGGCCTCCAGACAGCTCTGCATGCCGCCTGGCTCAAGATGACACGCTCAGGGTGATGGAGGTCTGGAGGCAGCCAGCATCCCAGAGGTGATGATAAGGCCCTGTCACCTCAGGGCCCTTGTCCCCTCACTCCCTTGGACTCACTCCCCTCAAGCATCAGCATCCTTGCTGTTTCTCACATCTTCCAGCTCCTTCACACCCTCCTGCCTCAGGGCCTTTGCATTGACCATGCTCGCTGCCCAGAATATTTGTGACCTGTGCCTTCATCTCAGGTCTTTACCCAGAGGCCATCTGCTCTGGGCCCTCATCCCCGGTTGCCCTATGTTGAAGGGAAGCTCCCAACTGCCCCAGCAGCCCCTCCCCTTTGGGCCAGCTCTGCTGTTCCCTGATCTTGACAGCACCTGCATGGCCATGGAATTTCAGCTCCTGGAGGACATGGCCTGACGGTGGTAGAGAGCAGTGCCTGCCGAGTTCTGAACATGGGATGCAGGTGCGCAAGCCCAGGGCCTGACTCACACCACACCTGGTGTGACAGGGGCAGGGCTCCATGTGTGCCTGACCTGCTTCAGGGCCACAGTCACACTCCCTGATGGCTCACTGGCTACAAGAGTGGCCTGCCCTAACCTGGCCAGGTCCCCAGGCCCCCTGCTATGCCACCTTCCTCTCTGCAGCCAGACCACTGATGTGCACAGGGCACCACCTCTCTTCAGGGCAGTACCGCTATTCTCTCTGCTCTAATACAGGGATTGAAGTCCAGAGAGGCAGAGTGAATCGCCCAAGGTCACACAGCAGGTGAGAGGCAAGGCAGAACTTGGACCTGGTCCATCTGTCTATGGAGTCCGGACTTGGCCAGACAGTTTTTAACCCAGGTCCGCTGAGGCCCTGCAGGCCAGGCGGGAAAGTTTCCTCTCTCTCCGCTGTCACAGGCTCACAAGAAGAAGCTGCCCAACCCGCACCCACTGACACCCAAGATGACAGGTGACGGGAGGCTGGTCCAGCTGAGCAACATCTCCCCCTGGGCCAGGTGTGATGTCCTTGGCTCCCTCTGTGCTCCCTGCTCCTTTCTGAGAGGGGTTTGGAGTCTTCCCACCTACACAGTGGTCTCCACGTGCCGATACCCACACTTGGGGTTGCAGAGCCCTGGGGCTCGGGGCCCTGGAGGGGGTGCTGGCTTTGGGGAGAGGCCCCCACATGTGTAGCCTAACTCACAGGTGCCTGGCCCTAGCAGAGCACCAGGATGTCCCTGTCACGTTGAGTAAATGCAGTGGGGCCACCCGTGGCCTGAATGAAGGGAGGGTGCCCTTTGAGGCCACACGGAGTGCCACGGGGTAGGGGCAGGGGCATGTACACAGACGGTGATGGTCCTGGAAGGACACGGAAAGAGGGACAACAGCAGTGGCTCTGAGGGGACCCAGATGCTTTCCTGGGCACCACGCAAGCAAGATTTCCAAAATACAGTCTGCAGCAGCGAAGGGGCCGGGGCCAGGCGGTAGAATGCCCCAGGAGTCCCAGTCCAGGAGCCCAGGCGGCCAGCCAAGACCAAGACCAGCCCCAAGACCCCTAGAGTGGATGGGCGAGCAGCAGTGGGAGAAGAAATGCAGTGGCCCCCAAGTTTAAGGGGAGGCCGAGCCCCATCGGCCACCCTGGCAGGGCCCCTGCTCAGCCTCATGCTCACCCCTACCCCAGGGGCCTCTCTGCCCAGGGAGGGGGGTCTTGCTCACCAGGTAGTATCTCTCCCGGAAGCTGGGGGTGCTCGGTGGTGTCCAGTTGTACAAGGAGCCTTTCCTACTGCCCAAAGAAAACTTGCCCATGGGGCTGGGTGATACCAGGAGGTGCTCAGAATCGAAGGGGCTGCAGGAGGGAACAGAGCCGCTGTGGGCACCTGGGGGCCCCACGGTGACAGACAGCCGCCTCCGCCTTACAGAACCATGCTGGCGTGCGGGGCCCGGCCAAGTTCTTTACCCCAGTCCTTCTTTCCACTCTGGTGACAGCCCCCTGTGGCTGGCACAGTATTTGGGGAAGAAACAAGGCCTCCAAGACAAGAAACGTCCCTGGGCTGCTGTCCCCAGCTGTAAGCGGGGACAGCACTGAGTTTGCACCCAGACTTTTCTCACCCCAAACCTGAAGGTCATGGAAACCTGGTGCTCACCCCACACACAGCCCTGCCCTCCCAGGTCCTGGGGAGGGAGGCTGCGGAAGGGCCAGCACCCGAGGTCCCCACGTGGCCCCCAGTGCGGCGATGCACACAGCCCTGGCCACGAGGGCCTGCAGCCTGGGGCCCTGCAGCCTCAGGGCCGCATCCTGGGAATGGCCAGCCTGGGGTCGGATGGCGCACACCTGGCCACTGTCCTAACCCTCAAGGGGTCCCCAGGCAGGAGACAGCCCCCTCCCTCCTGCTGCACCTGCCCTGGGGAGTAACCGAGGGGTCCCCAGAGCACAGTTCCACTTGGGAAAAAGAGTGCTGCTGCCCACAATGAAGCCCTCCAGAGGCCAACAGGTGCTGGAATGTGGTGTGAGATGGGTCCCCGCCCTGGCAGGGGCTGCTCTTGTGAACTTGGGTCTCACGGGTCTGGGACCCAGAGGGACAGCAGGGACTGCTCAGCCCTGTGCGTGGGGGAAGAGGGCAGCCAGGAACAGCAGGCTGGTGTAGCTAGGAGGCCTTCCTGGCAGAGGCGAGCTTCTCTGAGGAACCAAGCCCTGGAGACCCCTGGAAAGTGTTTGGGCTGGCTGGGGCGGAAACAGGTGACTCGTCCCAAGGTGAGGGTGGGCTTCAAGTTCAGAGGGCTGGATGTATGGGGCCCAGCAGGGCTGCAGAGAGGGGCCAGGTCAGGCTGGGGGTAAGGACCGGTCAGGACAGGTTTGTCTGCAGTGGGGGCCGGGGCTGGAGCCTAGGCCCATGGTGTGGTGGGGCCAGTGGCGGAGCTGGCGGGGCCCCTGGTCTCCCCCTGTCCTGTGGGGGGCTGGGGTGGCACAGCAGGCCCTCCCTGCTCACCTCCACAGCACCTCCAGCTGCAGCTTGATGGTGCCCAGCTCGGTGATGTCCACCACGACGACCTGCGGCCGAGCCGTGAAGAAGTCAGCGATGTCGCAGGTCACGGCACCCACCACCAGCGAGCTGAGGCCCCGCAGCTCGGTCACCTGGGGGCAGGGGCTGGAGGGTGGTGTCTGAGCCTAGCACCCAGGCGCCTCAGCCCCGCCCCAGGCCCCGCCCCACCTTGATATCGAAGCTCTCGTGCAGCATGGGGACGAAGGCCTTCTCCTCCTCATCCCAAGTCTGGCTGTCATCCGATTCAATCCGGCCCTTCAGCCTCCAGCGCTGGCGGCCCAGGCGCATGAGCACCTGCGGCGAGGCCCAGGAAGAGGTGCAATGGCTGCCCTAGGGTCCCCCTTGCCTCCCTCACAGGCAGGACCTCCGCTGGGACCCTGATTCCCTGTAGCTGGGATCCCAAGGATGGACCCTGGACGGCGGCCGTACCTCATATTGGTCTCCAGGACAGAGGCGCGCGTAGCCCACCAAGCCTGGAACACAGAACCAGCCGGTGTCCTGCCTGCCCTGCCCAGGACCAGAAGCCCCCTTGGGCGTGTGCAGCCTCCTGGGGGGACAAGCGTCACAACGGGCAGTGGAGGGGAGGGTGCCTGGGCCACACATCCCAGGCCCAGAGAGCAGGAGCCTTGCCCAAGGTCATGGGTCACATGAGGGGGCAAATCTGGCCCCCGGTCCCCACTGGGCCCCTAGAGAAGCCGACAGCCCACCACGTGGCCCAGGTGTCCACTCGGCCTCACCTTTCATCCTGACCTGGAACTCGCCCAGGTGAACCTCCAGGGCCCCCTCGATGAGCCACATGTCCTGCAAAGCCACGCGGGTGCCTCAGCCATGCGCCATTCCCCTCCCCCAGAGCCCATGGGGGGTCCCCGTGGCCCACCTCGGTGCACTCCTGCAGGCTGCGGCCCAGCTCCTGCAGGCTCTCGCGGGATGCACGGCTCCCTGGGCCTCCACCAAAGGCCCTCTGCATGTTGGAGGCGCCGTCTCGCAGGCGCCACTGGATGCAGTAGCCCTCATAGAGCTCGTCCACCTGTGTGTGAGGGGGAGGCCCAGGATGTGGGCACCAGCAGGGAACAGCACATGCCTGCCCAGGGCACTCACAGTCTTGACACCCTGTAAATGTGAGTCCACGGGCTGGGGCCCCATCTCCTATCTACGCTGCATCCTAGCACCCGGTCAAGACCGGCCCTCCCTCAGTGCACCACGAGAACTCAGGACACATCCCTTCCCCGCGCTCAGCCTGAGGGCTTGTGGCTGCCCCTACCCTCCAGGGGTGTGGGGCGTGAAAGAGCTGCAGATGGTAATGAAACCTAACGGATTTGCTGTGGGACCGTGGGCAAACCCTTGTGCCCTGGGCCTCCACTTTCCCATCTATGTAGTGGGAGTTGGGCTCATCCTTCTCAGCCCTCAGGCCAAGCGTAAGGCCTTCTACCAACCAAGGCAAGAGCTCCGCAGCACTGGGGGAGCCTCTGCCAGCTCCGCATGCCCCCTCATCCCCAGCTTGCTCCAGCTGCCCCACACCAGGGCTCCCCCAGCTGCTGCTGGCCCCTCCCTGCCCTGCGACCCCCCAGACCCTGACCTTGCTGATGTGGAACTCCATCTTCCGAATGTGCCTTTCCACCAAGCGCGTTTGCTTCTCCCAGGAAAGGAAAAGATGGTTTAAAAGTGGCCAGGACCTCCTGCCAGCCCCTGCTGCCCTCTGCCAGGTCCTAGCCCAGGGAACTGGGCTCAGTGCTAGGCAGACCCCCAGTGGCCCGGAGGGAGGCTCATTCCGAGCCTCAGTCTCCCCACATTCGACCTGGGAGGAAACCCAGGTCTCCAGTCAAAGGCAGCCAGGAGGACGGAGGACATGCCAGGCCCCCAGCCCAGCCTCAGCCCACCTTACTGACCACACGTGGACCCAGGAAGCTTGTTCACCTTGTCCAGGTCGTAATAGAAAGCCTGCAGGGGAGAAAAGGAGGGGGAGAGGTGTAAGGGTTCTGGCTGCTGCTCCCAGGCCTAAATGCCCTCCTCACAGGGGTGTCCGAGCTCTGAGGACAAAGAGCTGATACCTACAGACAGCCTTGCTCTGCAACTTACACACTGAGGGCCATCGACAAGGTCAGAGGAAGAGTAATTAAGCACCTGCATTGTAAGTGCGGCAGCTATAGGTCCAGCACTGTTATTTCCCAGCTGTGTGTCCCAGGGAAGTTACTCAACCTCTCTGAGCCTCCATTTCCTTATATGGAAGAAGGTCATCTGTAGCACCTACCTCATAGAGTTGCTACAAAGAGTAACAGACACAATAAGCACTCAGCACAAGGAGCCTTTGTGCTCTCGGTGTTTAGGGATGACTCCAAGCTATGGCTAGAAGAACTACAGTTGGAGATTTGGGGAGGTGGATGACATCACCCCAAGACCAAACCTGAGCACTGGTGCACTCCCATCCATGCAGGGACCCGAGTGTGGCCAGTTAAAAGAACACATGGGTAGGGCCTTTCTATAAAGGGTTAGATAGTAAATATTTCAGGCTTGGTAGGCCTCATAGTGTTGCTATGACTGCATGCCTCTACCATTGTAGGAAGGCACAGCTAATATACAAATGAAGGGGCATGGCCAACAGACTTTGCTTATAGAATAGGCTGTTGGTTGCTCATGCCAGTGAGAGTCCCTCCACTGGAGCCTGGGCTCCCATGAGTCTGGGCATCCACCGAGGAGGAAAAATAAGATGTGGAGAAGATGCACATCGTGATCTCATTTTTATAAGCCAACTACTGATCAAAAACTTCTATAATCATGTGTATGGATGGATGGTTCTATGACCAGGAGGAAAAGATGACAAGGTAAGCTTGAGGCTGCAGAAGCTCCCACAGGTGAAAGACAGACAGCTGGGAAGAGAGTAATTGAAAGAAAAGAAGCATTAACCCCCAAAAGGCTGCTTTCCCACATATGCATTTATACAAAATTGTACGAGGAAGCTCATGAAATTCAAACTCCCTTTAAGAGATAAACAGGAAAATCCTGAGATTTTGAATCCAGAGTGGCTGTGCGGGGCAGCTCAGAAACTGACATCATGCTGAAACTCAAACCAGCAGCTTCCAGGGAAGTAGGACGCCACCTCTGTCCTAGCTGTGCAGCCCTGGGGCTGTCAGCTGCCCCTCCCTGGCCTCAGTGTGCCTGTCATGCAATGGGAGCAACTAAAATAAACATATGTGTATGCCGCCTGCTGAGAGCTTTTTCTGGATCCCAGAGACTGGGGGAGGGCTCCAGGCATGGAAACCGCTGTGCTAATGGGGGAGATAGGTGCTGGGAATGGGTGGGGTCTTGGCAGCACCTTGCCTGCCATCTGTGCTGGACACCACCCAGCCACTTACTCAGGGTGAGGCACAGGGCCCTCCAGGCTCTGCCTTCCCCTAGGGGCTGGCGCACATGGGAGGCTGGGGGCCTCTGGTCACCGACCGGCGGATCCCTAGCTCTTCCCTGCTGGGGCCAGGACGCAGAGGCGGCGAAGAGCTGCTTTGGTCAAAAGTCTGCATGGTCCTCCCCATTTTCCCAGCGCCCCTCCATCAGGCTGGAGTCTGCTTTGCACTTCTGAACTCCAAGCCAGCTGCCTAGGAGGAGGAGGCTGCATGCCGAGGCCTCCTCACTGTGTCCAGCATCCGCCCATGCAGGTGAGGTGAGGTTTCCTGGTCGGCACTGGGGTGAGAGGCTGGTGGGATGCCCAGACTGGAAAGAGGGGTCCTCTCACTGGAGAGGCCGGGTACCCCAGCATAGAGACCCTGGCGGTGCTACCAGACAAATGCAGGACACACAGCTAGAGTTTACTCTTCTGTTAAGTAATGAGTAGTCTTTAATATCAGTATGTCCCAACATCAGGTGGGATATACTTATACTAAGAAATTATTTATTGCTGAGCACCATGGAACACACCTCTCATCCCACTTGACGCCAGGATCCTGAGGCAGGATGAGTGGGACCTCGAAGCCTACACAATTCACAAGATCCTGTCTCAAAATTGGGGATGAGGGTGCTGGGGGTTTAGGTCAGTGGTAGAGCACGTGGTCCTCATTCAATCCCGGTAACAGGGAGAAAACAGTACTTGTCACGTGTCTGAAAACCCAATGGAACTGGGTGTCTTTTGTTTCTGTTGCAAGTCTTGGTTTGGCTTTTGTTTGTTCTGGCTCTGCTGAGAGGTGGCAATAGCCAGAGTGGGTGAGCCTTGGTCGGGTCAGGGCCCAGGCTCAAAGCCACTGCCCTGGAGATGACAGAAAACTGCCCGGCACTGAACACCAGGGACGCACAGCTTCCACCACGGACAGTGTCAGGGCTATGGTGACACAGTGGAGAAAGGGCTGCTGTCCTGGGTCACCTAAGCTGCATGACATCAGGATGCCGGAAGGCCAAGGTCTGGAAGACAAGACCTCCCAACACACACACCCGTCTGCAGTGTCCTGCCCTGGAGCTGCTTCTAGAAGCCTGAGGAAGACAAGGTGGCCAGGCAATGGGCAGACGTGGCTGGCCACAGCCAGACAGGCAGGGCTCAGCTCAGAGCCAGGGCACACCGTGGCCTAGGACTCAGACAGGGACCCACAGCCATTGGCCGTCTTGTCCCCCCCCCCCCCCCCCCCGCCGCCGGGGTGGGGCTTACCAGCCGGGAGCTCCTCCGGACGCCCGAGTGCCGTCCACACAGGTAGTCAAGCTCTGCCTGCTGCTCGCTCAGGTGCTCTCTGCAGGCAACGGAGGGGGAGTGGGGGTCAGTGAAAAGGATACAGAGGAGCACTGGGCACAGCGGGGCCCGGCGGTCACTCATGGGCTGGCACTCTGTGCATTGTAAAGATGGGCGCAGACATGTGGGCAGTGAGTAAGCAGCCAGTGTTGGGGGAGGCTGCACCCAGTGCTGGGCCCAGGTCTGCACACGTGGCCTCCGGGGCTCAGATCTGCAGCCCCATCATGTGCTGCTTTAGCATGATACACCTCCCTGGGACAGGGGCGGCTGTCCTGCCACCCAGGGGCCAGGGCAAGGACCACAGAGGTCCTGACAAGCATGCGTGGGAGACATGGGCCAGTCAGGGCCTGTCCTGCTCCATCATGGATCTGCTGGGTCACCCCAGGGAGGCCACTTGCCCTCTCTGGGCCCTACTTGTAGTTCCCCAAACATAGAAGGGGCAGCCCCTGCCAGGCCGCTGCTCTTTCAGGGATCAGGTACCTGGGAAGAAGTTGGTGACACTGGCCGAAGACAGGTCTAGAAGCTTCCCTGGGAACTGAGCTCCTGGAGGTCCCTCCCTCTATGCACAGCACACCCCTTACCCTCTGCCTGGGCAGTGTGGGCCCGGGGAGGCCCCTCCACACCCAGCCCCCCAACAAGGTGCCACCCTCAGAGGGTCCTGTAGCCAGAGTGGTTGGCAGAATCTCTTACTGAGCTGACGGTCAGCCTGGGTTCTCCCAAGACAAGCTCCCTGGCCACGAAGGCATTGTGCAAAATGGCACCTGTTCTCCTTTGTAAGTGCCTGACTTTGAAAGTAGGAGATATATATATGTGGGGTGTGTGTGTGTGTGTGTGTGTGTATGTGTTGTTGTTGTTGTTGTTGTTGTTAGGTACTGTCGAGTCTGATAAGACTCATAGTGATCCTTTGTACAACAGCATGAAACACTCTGATACTGTGCCATGCCCGGCACTGTTATCAGTGCTTCTCTGATGTTGATAGGATTTTCAATGGCTGATTGTTTTGAGTGGGCTGCCAGGTCCTTCTCCTAAGCCCAGAGCACCCAGTATTCCCAGGCAATCTCTCATCCAAGGACTAACTAGTCCCAACCCTGCTTAGCTTCTGAAATCAGATGGGATCGGATGCCATGATAGTGTGGCTGTAGACAATGTGTGTGTATATGTGTGTGTGTGTGTATACATATATATACATATATATACAAATAATATATATATATATATATATATATATATATTTTTTTTTTTTTTTGGTACTCAGGGGCTGAACCTAGGGCCTCACCCATATTTTGTGAATGTTCTACACACTGAGCTGCACTCCCCACCCCCTTTTTACCTTTTATTTTGAGACAGGGTCTCACTAAATTACTCAGGCTGCCTCTGGCCTCTAACTCATGATCCTCCTGCCTCCCAAGTCACTGGGATTACAGGCATGTGCCTCCAGAGCACATTTTAAGGTAAGATTTAAGAAAGAATGGAGAGTATGAGAACCATTTCACGTGGAGGTGAGATAGATAGAAAAAAAAAAAAAAATATATATATATATATATATATATATATATATATATATATATATATATTTCTTTTTGTTGTTATTGTTGTTGTTGTTCTTTGGCAGTCTCATTATGTAGCCCTGACTGGTCTGCAACTCATGATCCTCCTGCCTCAGCCTCCCAAGTGCTGGTGGGATTACAGGTGAGTGTCACCATGCCTGGCTTGGTTTACATTTTTCACTGACTTTGCTTCCCTTTGGGCGCCAGCTACCTGTCTCTAAATGAGGGGTGGAGGCAGGGAGGATGGGCCTCTCCGTTTGCTTGCACATTTGGGGTCTAGAGTGCCCCATTATTTGGGAAAGTCCCTCAGAGCCACTCATTCCCAGCATGGCTGGCCCATGAGAAAGGCTGGTCCTTCGTGCCCGCCACCCCATCCCTGGCCCAGTGTCCTCTCCCCTCCCCCAACACCCATCTTCTGCAGGCTCAGGGAGCCCAGAGCAGAAAGCGACAGCAGCACTTGTCCTGGTCAGGGCAGAGGGCCGCAGGGGGCTTTGTCCACTTCCTGTTCAGTGTGTCCTCGCCCCTGAGGCCTTGCCCCAGTTCTCAGCATCTGGCCTGGGGGTCCTCATCTGCCCAGCTCCCCATACCGCCTGTGCCAACAGGTGCCCAGTGGGGGGAAGGGGGCTACCTCACTTTGCTTGGAATTAAACCAAGTCTCTCTTCGGAGCCCAGACCTCAGATCTGTACCTGTCCCCTCCTTGTTATTGCCACATGGGCCACTTCTCTCCTTGGTCCCTACCTCCCACCTGTGCCCCTGACATCCCAGCCACCTCTCTGATGTGTCCCCAAACTGATCCTGTCTCCCTGCCACCCCCTGAGAGAGTCCGCCACCACCTCCCATCTGGACCACTTCCGTCACTTCCTCACCAGCCTCCCCTCCTGTGCCCGGCCCCTCCCGTCCAAACTCCACACACAGAAGGGTCTGAACGAAGTCTCCTAGAGCCTTCCATGGCTCCCAGGGCACACAGGTTGCACACTGAAGGCCTCACCCAGCCCACGTGGCCCCTCTGACCTCCCCGTGCGCCCCGCTGCTTGAGCCTCGCGGCCAGCCTCCTCTGCCCTCACCCAACTTCCCCTTTGTGCTGAGAGTCCTTGGCCTGGAATGTTCTCCCATTATCTGCATGGCTCACTTCCTCCCCCTGCAGGGTTTTGCTCAAGTGTCACCTGCCTGGTGAGGCCTCGGGGAACGCCTGCACCTTCGTGCCCTGATCCATCTTCCTCTCCAGCATTTATGCCATCTGACACACACCTGTTGTCTGTCTGTCCCCCACTAGGCAGCAGCTCCACACAGGCAGGATTTCTATCTGTTGTGCTCACTCCTGGACCTGGCACTTCATAAACCCTCAATAAATAAATATTTGTGACTGACTCTGCCTGCTCTGGCCTCTGCCCAGCCAGTGTTCAGTCTCTGGTCAAGTCTCTCCTTCCCACAGAATCCAGCCACCCTGACCTCCTGATATTGCATGAACTCAGGGCACAAGCCCCCACCCCAGGGCCTTTGCTCATGCTGTTCCTTTGGTCTGGAATGCTTGCCTCCAGAGACTGGCACGGTGGTGTCGTCTCTGACTTTCACATCCCAGAGACCCCTGCACCATCTTGAGAGTGTCCTAGGACCAACCTGTGTGATGAGACCCTCTGACCCCTCACCATGAGACCAGAGTCCTCCTGCCTTAGTCCCTGCCAGATCCCCAGCAGCCCAGGATGGGGCTGAGCCAGTGGCTGTGCCCTGAGCAGGCTCAGTGACTAAAGGAACAGTAGGAGCCCCCTCTGTGCTTCTCACAGACAGATACAATGCACTCCCCAGGAAGACGTAGAGAGGGCGCAAGGCAGAAAAGCCCATGGCCAATGCTTACTGGAGGCCTCTCTTCAGCGCTTCAAAGATCTTCTTCACCTGCTGGGGCTTGGGGTCCAGGCAGACGGACCCCTTGCGCAGCGTGCCGTACATCTTGGAGGATTTGACAGGCACTCGTGACCTCACGGAGTTCCTGTTGATGGACTTTCTGTGAAAAAGGACAGGGCGAGGCGAGGTCAGGGAAGGGCTCTGGACAAAGCCCTGCCTGGGGGCAGCCACTGTGGGAAAAGTGACCACAGCCCAGGGAGTTGGGAGGCCTGGCCATTCCCACTCCTATCACCTCCATGCTGCGTGGTCTTGAGAAAGCTGAGCCTCTGAGCCTCAGTTTCCTCACCTGTAAAATGAGGCACCTAAATTTGAGGATTAAGAGGATAACAATAGCCAGGTGTGGTGGTACATGCCTATAGTCCCAGCACCTATGAGGCTGAGGCAAGGAAGATCATGAATTTGAGGCCAACCAGGGTTGCAGAGGAAGACTATGTCAAAACAAAACAAAAAGAGGATAATAATTTTTAAAAACTCTATCAAAAATGAAGCCTGCAGCTGTAGCCCTGTGGCATCTGATCCCGGCAGATCTCGGAAGCTAAGCAGGGTTGGGCCTGGTTAGTGCCTGGATGGGAGACCGCCTGGGAACACCAGAAGCTGTAGGCTTGGGAGAAGGACCTGGCAACCCCCTCCCAAAAATCAGTCTGCCATTGAAAACCCTATGAACAGCAGAGAAGCACTGACAAGAGTGTTTCCCCTGTTGTACAGAGAGTCGCTATGAGTCAGATACCGACTCAATGGCACCTAACAACAAAAACAACAATCAAAAATGAGCTTACAGCCAGGTGCTGTGGTGCATGTTTGTAATCCCCAGACTCAAGAGGTTGAGGAATGATGATCAAGAGTTTGAGGCCAGAGGCAGCCTGCATAACTTAGCAAGACCCTATCTCAAAACAAAAAATTAAAAAGGGGCTGGGACTGAAGCTTAGTGGTAGAGCACTTGCCTAGCATGCTTGAAGCCCTGGGTTCAACCCCCGAATACTGGGGAAAAAAAGAGCTTACAGTGAGAAATGCAATCAAGGAACCCAAATGTGAAGACTCCCTGACTGGCAATGTTTATGCAGGCAAAGCAGCATGGGAGGCCAAATTGTAGCCCTGTGGTATATGCAGGGTGTGGGCAGCTATTCAGTACCCATCCCCCTTCCTCTGTTAGAAGTACCTGGATTTTCCTCTGGGGCAACTTGTGGTTGGGGAGAAGGTGACCTGACAAGTCACTATGCTCACACACATGTGCACATGCACACATATATGCAAGCATTCTGAGGCAAATTCACTCCCAAGGCATGGGTTAGTCAACAAATTTCACTCCCTTGTCCCAGATAGAGGTATGGGAAACAAGTCTGTTTAATAACCAGTCAGCAGTTTGGTTCAGAATTCATGGGAGGGAAGGGGGTTCTTTCTATTAGCATTGCTAACCTGGAGGAAGTACATGTGGAACTTCCAGGCTCCTCTTTTTGCCACCATGTAGGGAGAATGGAGGCAACACAGAGAAAAGCAGATGGCGTCAGACCAAATCCATATGACAACGAGCTCCTGGATCTAGCTATACCTGAAGCTGGTACTGCCCATGAACTTCTCAAATATATGAACCAGTGGGCTCTCTTTTTTGTCCAAGCCAGTTGAATCTGGGAATGTGGAGCTAAGAACTATTAGCTCCTGTAGTGACAGCCAGGTTCTTCAGCCCTTGAGAGACATACCAGCATCTCAGGACTGATTACAGGAGCACAGAGCAGGGCACCTGCATGACAGCACACAGCTGGCTTCACTGGCAGCTAATTCCCTGCTTACAATCCTTCAGCCTGCCCAGCAGGCTGGAGGGCAAGGCTGGTTGCTGCAGCCCTCGTGGTCCTCCAGCTGGGTTGAGGTTTACTCTGAGCCCTCGGCAGACATTTCCCAGTGGCCCTGCACAGCTTCAGGACTACACTCGCACACAAGAAGCATTCATGGAAATGACTCAAACTCACGTCTGGGAGTGCTTCTTTTGTCTTTTATCTTTTTTCTTCTCTTTTGGTAGTAGGGGGTTGAACCCAGGTCTTGTGCATACCTTACAAGTGCTACCATTTTTTATTTTTTATCTTGAGCCAGGGTCTTGCTATATTATGCAGGCTGCCTCTGGCCTTGAACTCGAGATCCTCCTGCCTTTGACTCTGAGTTGCTGGTGTTAGACCTGTGCCACTGTGCAGCTCTTAAAGGGAAACCGCTAGACCTTTCCTCCAGTGCTTCCCTGGACGCTGGGAAAGCCAGCTGCAACCACACACATGGGCGCCACAAGAATGGCCCTGCATGAGGGGGTGCTGCAGATGCCAAGAGGACAGGTTCAACATTTGGCACAAGGGAGACCCTGAGGAGGCGCTTTATAAATGTTTGTTGTTGTTGTTGTTAGGTGCCGTCGAGTTGGTATCCGACTCATAGAGACCCTCTGTACAACAGGGGAAACACTCTTGTCAGTGCTTCTGTGCTGTTCATAGGGTTTTCAATGGCAGATTGATTTTTGGGAGGGGATTGCCAGGTCCTTCTCCCAAGCCTACAGCTTCTGGTGTTCCCAGGTGGTCTCCCATCCAGGTACTAACCAGGCCCGGCCCTGCTTAGCTTCCAAGATCTGATGGGATTGGATGCCATAGGGCTACAGCTGCAGGCTTTATAAATGTTAACTATTGCTAAAATAATCACATTCCAACTGCTTCATTCCTGGAAAACGGGAGGTGCTCAGTTAATAATGAGCCAGACTGAATGGGGGAAATACAGCGCCCATGGGATTGGACCACAGAGAGGTCTATGTTCAAGATCACACGCATGTGGGTGGCAGAATGGGGATCCAAATCCAAGCTGTGAACCTGCAGGGCACAGGATTCCCTCTGGGTCCTCAGACACCTCTTGGGGCTGTTTGGCTCAGATTGCCGGCCCTGTCCCTACCCAGAGGGTGCAATTCTGCAGGTGTTTTTACCACGGTCCCAGCCCTGTCCAGGCTGCTGGTCCCTGGGCTACCCTTTGAGGACCACTGTCTGTGCCTGGAGCCCCAGCTAATGGGGAGGCTGAGGCAAGAGGATTGTTTTAGCCCAAGAGATTGAGGCCATCCTGGGCAACACTGCGAGACCCAGTCTCAAAAAATAATAATCAATCAATCAACAAATAAAACATCTCTGTCTCAGGGGAGTTTCTGTCTCTGGTCACAAGGAGATGTCCTCCCACTGAAGAGACCCAGCCTTGGGCCACTGCACTTTTGAAAACCAAGGGCCTGGGATTTGCCCACTCAGCAGGTGCTCACTGAGCTGGTTGCTGCGTGGCCTGGGTACCCCACCCCCGAGGGCTCACAGTCCATGGGGAGGCAGAGGAGCAAGGTCTGGAGAGCCAGCAGGGGACAAATGGGACACAGACTGTGCCTTCTTCAGCCCTGAGAAGAGCCCCCAGCCCCCGCCCTGCCCTGGTTCCCAAGACGCCTGGCAGGTGACGAGGCAGTGTTTCCAGCCAGGCCAGATGCTGTGCATTCCACACACAGACACGACAAGGCACGCTGTTTACCCTATGCGCGGGGAGCTCCCTGCCCTGCTGTGGCCTGGGGCTCCCACCACAGCTGCTCAGCCCAATCCTATACCCAGCTGGGGACCCTGCACCTGCTGCTTAAGACCCAGGCTCTGGGTCAACTCATGCTCAAACCCCAGGCATCCCAGGCACATGGCCTGCCTGGGCCTCAGTTTCCTCATCTGTAAGAGTGATGTTAATAAGAGGGCCTGCCCCACGGAGCCGTCAGGAGCTATTCATTCACTCAACAGACATTTACTGTCACCTACTATACACCAACCACCATCCTAGGGGCTGGGGTCAGAACAGTGACCAAGACAGACAATCACCTGCCCCTGTGGGCTGACAGGTCAGCAGGGTGAGACCACAAGAAGTGACAAGCACAGACACCAGAGCCCGATGTGGGGGTCTTTACCTGGCTCCCCCACTAGCAAGCTGAGTGGCCTTGGGTAAGTTGCTGAACCTCTCTGTGCCTGGATTTTCTCATCTATAAAATGGGGACCAGGGCCAGGGTTGCCCTGAGGGCTCCATGGCTTACTAAACCCTCAGGACTCAGAGCAGGGTCTGGCAAAGAGCAAGGGCCACGTAGGTGTCCCTGTTAAACAAGACAAGTTTGAAATGATCATAAGAGGTGGGCCTTAGCGCCAGGAGAAAAGCAAAGCGGGAAGGGAGGGAAGGTGGGTCAGCCAGGTAGACAGGGATGGCTTCTCCAGCTAGGTTGCTGCAGCGAGGGTCCTGTGCCCAGAGTGCACAGCCTGGTACACCATTGGTGCCCAATCCCTGTTGTTGCTGCTGCTGCTGCTGGCTTTCACGTAAAGTTCCAAAGGCTAGAGGGGCGGGGCGGGCTCCCCTCCCGCCGGAAGCCGCATCACCCACCTCTTGGACCAGGCCCTCCACCAGGTCGCCATCTCCAGCACAGGTGCAGATGGGCTGTGCTGCAGCCACAAGGACAGATGGGTTCCCAACAGGGCAGGATGTCAGCAGCCAGCAGGCAGGTAAGGAGGTGGCAGCACTCCCCGGTGGCCCTGGGGCACAGTCCCCGCAGGTGCCCTCAGCCGCCCTCTCCCTCAGCCTGCAGAGCTGGGCTCCCTGGGCTCCCTGGGCTCTGAGCCCGATGCTCACCTCTGAGGCTCTGAGAGCTGTGTGGCTGCTCTGAGCCCGGCTGGCGAAACTAGGCTGCATGGCTGGCCTGGGTGTCACCCCAGCGTCAGGGACCAGCCTCCAGGGGTGGGTGTTTCGCCAGCGCCAGAAAGACTCAGTAAATATTAAACAGCCCCCGGCATGCCAGCTAGGCTTCCAGGCTACACGTGAGGCTGGCGGCCGGTGCGCACGTGCCCGCTGGAGCCTCCACCTCAGGCTGTCATCCCAGGAGCCAGACGGACCAGGCTCATGTCTTGCACCGGCCTCAGCCCCCAGTGGGGCCGTCGGAGGACTGGCCAGACAGGCTCCACTCATAATGATCACGCTGACCGCTGTGCCAGTGTCCGAGAGGAGGCAGTGGGGCCAATGACACATGCCACAGCGTCTGCTTCATCACCACTAACCCACCTCCTCCTGCCGCTGTTCTGGGAGATCTGCAGGACCCTGAGCCTGCGCGACTTCCCGTAACAGAGTCACGCACTGAGGGCAGAGGGTGAGTCGCCTCCCCGCTGTCCCCTGCCTGACTCCTCACCTCGGACACCAGGGCTGCTGTTTACAGTCACACGTCACACTCACACTCCCCAGCCTCCCAAGGTGGCGAGGACATCACCCGGCTCCCGGCTGGGGGCACCTGTCTGGCAGCCTGGGGGAGAGGAGCCCTAGCTGTGAGGGGCAGGAAAGGGGACAAGGGCAGCCGTGCCCATCCATCAATCAGGGAAGACTACGGACTAGTGGGGCCTGATCCTCTTCTCCCTCATCTCCTCCGTCTGCTCCCCATACCCCAGGACCTGGAAATGGAAACGGCCTTATTATAGCAACCACTCACACCTTAGTACAAATTCCACCATCAGGTTCTTTCCCTAAGTGAAGTCTCTGACTGTGGAATAAAAAGCCCCATCTGTAGGCAAAGGGGTTTTAAGGTGCCAGAGTGGGGGGCGGGGATGCATGGGCCCAAAGGAGGTGCCAGCCCCCCAGGGTGGAGTCCTGCCCTCCTGAGATCATTTTCCCTGACTGCCACAGTGCAGAGCATCGCACTGTGTGGCTGTCTCAGCCCGGTTGGGTTACCTGGGAATAAGGGCAGACAGTGAGGCCTGGAACCCGATCCAGGCCATCTAGCCCCAGCCAAGGGGCCAGACCCAGGAGGTAGACAGAGAAGGGAAGAGGAAAATACATGTGCTTCTCCCTGGTGTCCTAGGCAACTTCTCTCCCAACGCTGAGGCCTGATGGTGGCCCCTCAGGGACCTTGGGACTAATCAGGGCCAGTACCCTCTACCACCCAGCAGGGAGCACCAGGGGTCCAGGACATGGAGAGCCCCCAGGGCCATCTTCCCAACACCAGAGCATAGGCATTGCAGGACCCCAGCTAATGGTCCCGGACCCCAGGGGTCACAGGGCCAGGTCACCTTTGTCTTTCGCCCACCCAGAGTGCTGACCCCAGGAGTCTGGGGTGGGGGTACAGCAGGGGCAGGGCACCTCCTGGTAGGAGCCCGAGGAGCAGTGTCCTGTGGATGCTGGAAATTCTGAGGCCCCAGAGCCCCCACAGCAGAGGGCTTTCAGCTGGGACCTGTTGCAAAGTTTTGGGGTTTCCTGCAAAAAGGAAATGCAAGGCCCTCTGCTCACAATATGCTGAGAGTCTCGGCTGCCACTCTGCACCTCCCGATCCAAGCCCAGTGCTCAGGCGCACTCAGGCCACAGCCCCTCTCCCGCCAGACCACACAGGGCCCTCGGCACCGCAGGGGACCAGCCCTGCACCAGACACAGCTCCAACAAGGTCACAGGGCAGGTGTCAGCTGTGGGGTGGGGGGCAATGAAGCCCAGGAAAAGTCAGCTCAGAAACGGGCAAGTGGGCAAACATCAGTCCTGGCTGCTGAGGCTCCCTGCTCCTGGAGCGCTTCCGGGGCGCCCGCTGTGTGTGGTCCCCACAGCGGCACCAGCCATTCTGCCCTCCGAGGGTCCCAGTCAGGGGCTCTGGGCGCCAGTCACTCGGGGTCTTTAGCCAGATTTCTTCCCACCTGGGGCCTCTGTCTAAGCCCCTCCACGGCTTACGCACCCTGAAGACATGTCGCTCCTCACTGTGGCTGTGAGGCCTGCAGGGTCCTCCTCCCTCCCTGATGCCTGCTTCTGCACCTCAAAGCCCATTCCCCCCTCAGAACCTGCACACAGGCAGTCCCCACCACCCCCACTCCCCATTGCCACCATTGGCTCCTTCTGTTCCTTCAGGCCTTCGCTGAAACTCACCCCTTGCCCACCCCAGGCCATTGGAGGGACCCTGTCACCCTCACCACCCCTGTCACCCTGTCTGATGACCTGCACCCATTTAGCACTCTGGCCAGATCAGTCTTCGTCATCCTTGGCTTATTGTTTGCTGCCCCCCAGGACTGTGAGCCCAGGAGGGTGGAGCCTTGGTTTGTCCCCAGAGACTGGGACAGCATGTTAGTAGGTGCTGCTAAGTCAGGTCCAACTCATAGTGACCCTATGTACAACAGGATGAAACACTACCAATACCTTCATGCCCACAATCTGTTCATGTTTGAGCCCATTGTTGCAGCCATTGTGTTTCTTCTCATTTTGAGTCGTGCCACATCAGCAAAAGGAAGTCCCAGGGGCTTTACTCCACTCCTGTCATTAAGGTCAACTCTCCTCTGAGGAGGCAACTCTTCCCCAGTCATTCCTTGAATGCCTTCCACCCTGGGGGGCTCACTTTCTGGCACTATGGTTGATAGTGCGTCTCTGCTATTCATAGGGTTTTCAATGGCTAATTGTTTCATGAGTGGGCTGCCGGATCCTTCTCCCTAGTCTGTCTTAGTCTGGAAGCTCAGCTGATACCTGTCCACCATGGGTGGCCCTGCTGGTATCTGAAACACCCGTGGCATAGCTTTCAGCGTCACAGCAGCACGCAAGCCCCCACAGCACAAGCTGACAGACACGTGAGGGTATGGCAGGGGGTCTCCAGGGTGTTGCAGGCGGAGGGCACAGCATATGCTAAGGCGAGGAGAAAGGATCCAGTGCTGGAGCAGAAATGAGGCTGGCCAGGCACAAGGTGCAGGGCATCTGGGCCACTCAGGGTGTTACCCTCAGTAGCGGGGGAGCTTTACAGGCTTCCAAGCAGGAATGCGACATCATAGGATTGGTTTCGGATTGACTCCTTGACCAGTCGGGTCCTTCACCTTACTCTAGCTGGAGACTCCCACCTGCCCATCCCACTTGCTCAGACAGGCAGAGATTTGAGGCCTGAAAAAGCTGCCCAAGCCGCCAGGCCTGCCAGCCGGTCGGTAGTTCCCTGAGACTTGCACAGTGTGCAGCCTGAGGCACTGGAACCTGGGGCACCCGGGAGCAGAAGCACACCTTCCCCCCCGAGACTTATTTCCTGGCGCAGGAAGAGACATGTGACGGAGTAGCCGTCATGGCCTCACTTGAGCCCATGGACAGAGGGTCACTACCAACCTCCAGGCCTGTCCCTGCAGGGGCCACTGTTCCACATCTGAAAACATCCCCCGAGCCCCTGATGAATGGCAGCGGTGAGCTGTGGCTCACCGTGCGTCACCTCTCCTACCACCATGACAACCTTGTGGGGAATGAGACTCCTGCCTCCCATTTTCAGATGAGGAAACCCAGGCTCAGAGAGATGAAGTCACTTACCCCAGGTCACAGAGCCAAAGGAAGTGGCTCCACTGCCCAGGCCACCAAACAGGAAGAACATTCCTTCCTAATCCTTAGTGTTGTTGTTGTTAGTTGTCACTGAGTAGGGTCCGACTCATAGCGACCCTATGTACAACAGAACAAAACCTTCCCCGACACTGTGTCATGCCCAGCACTATGTCAGTGCTTCTCAGCTATTCATAGGGTTTTCAATGGCTGGTTGTTTGGGGATTGTTTTCAGGAGTGGGCTGCCAGGTCCTTCTCCCACTTTGCAGTGCTAGGAATCAAACCCAGGGCCTCAGAGCACGTACAGCAAGTCCTCTACCAACTGAGCTAAACCCAGCCTCCTAAGCCCCCTTGAGGAGACTCAGTCCAGCACTGCAGTGGTTTTGCAGTGTGGTAACATCGGCAGGTGGATTCACCTCTCTGAGCCTGTGTTCTGATGTGCCAAGTGGCCTGATGAGCTCAGCCGGGTTGGCATCCAGAACATTTGCAATGACAACTGGTCAGGTCTGGAGGAAATTACAGGTTCCTCCCAGCACCTAGAGTCACACCCCTGCTCCCTGCCATGTGCGTGCTCTCTGCCTGCACTGCCAGCTGGCCAAGACAGTGAGCTCAGAGTCCCTGGCAGCAGCAGGAGGCCCTGTCCCCCTAGGCCGTCCACCCAGCCCCACCCGCTGGGCCCACAGCACTTACGCGATCCTCCGGCTTTGTGCGTGGCTGAAGCCCGCGAAGGAGGCACTGCGGCCCACGGCTCCCACGGTCCCTGCATCCCCAGGGGACAGGAACCGCACCCTCACTGACATGGTCACCTGCAAGGAGAGGACAAGAGAGTCAGCCTGGCATAGCCAACTCGTGCTGGCTGACCACCATCAGACACCTTGTGGCACCCATCAGCCCCGGGGGCAGCAGCTGGTCCCAGCTCCACTCAGGGAAGAGCAAGCTGAGGCTCTGTGGGGTCCGAGGACTGGCTGGGGTCAAGAGGCCCCTGGTGGACTCTAAGCCAGGCTTCTGCTCTGTGCTCCAGCTCTCGCTGCCTGGGCCAAGCTGCCCCCTGCAGCGGGGTGGGACCTCGGCACCCTGCGCCTGTGTCAACACTTGCCGAGGGCCTGCTGTGTGCCAAACACCGTGCCAGACCCACGTCTGCACTAAGGAGAGGAGACCCCCTACCCTCAAGGCTCCCGTCCCATGGCCAACAGCATGGACCCTCACAGTGCGGTCCCCAGAGAACCAATGGGCTCCAGACCCAGCAGGCAGAAGGCACCCACAGCTGAGGGGGTGCGTGTGCGTGAAGGAAGCTCAAGAGGTGGTGGAACAGCATGAGCAAAGGCCCGGAGGCACGAGGGGACGAGGTATAACCCAGAGACAGAGCAGTCTCATGGGCATGGCAGCGGCTCCAGGTGGAGTCAGGAAGGCCACAGAGTGCGGGTCCCAGGGGGTCTCATTAGCCCCAGGGAGGGCATTGGCTTTGCACCTGGGCAAAGGCATCTGGGAGCCAGGGGAGCATATTAAGCTGGACAACAAAGCCCAGTCCATGTGCTGCGGGCATCAAAAGGGGCCGTGATCCATAGCTGGCCTCGGTCCCCGGCCTCAATGAGGCCAGCCCAGAGCCCTGACTGTCTTCTCTCTTTCCTAAACCATCCCCAAGTTGGAAGAATGCCACCACATCCCTTGGGAGCACAGCCCTTCCAGTTAGCATCTCTTGCATGGGCTGTCGGAAAGTTCTCCTTCGTATCTAACCTAAATATCTACTGCTACAGTTTCCAACTGCTCCTCAGCCAGGGTGGTGCCAACCCCAGCATTCTGGGGAGCCCATTGCCCCCACCAAATCTCCACATAGCTCCGCCACCAAGGCTTCCTTTCCTGCATCCCGCGTCCCCGTGTCCCTTTGCCCACCGGCTGAGTCCAGCCTCCATGCCTCTGGTGGAGCAGGGCCTTTGTCTGCACTGGCCACAGCTGCCCAGGGCTCAGTCTTGCATTCTAGATATAGCCAGCACCTGCCAGGGGCTTGGGTCCTCGCTCTGCACCCCGAGGCACATCTGTGCAGCTCCCAAGACTTCACCTAGAGAGGGAGCTCTAGGCGGGGGCAAACACCAAGCACCAGCCCTGCAGGCGGCTGGCCCGGACCCCCAGACTCCCTGGCCCCCTGTGGGCCCCTGGCACCCTCTGGCAGCTCCCCACAGCCTAGCAGTTCATGAAGCCTGCAGCGCCCCCTTCTGGCCACCCTGCGGGGCTGATCTGTGCAGGTGACAGTCTCACCTAGCCAAATTTCTCCTGAGAAAAGAATCTGGATGGGATGGGGTGAGGTGAGGTGGCCCAGCTGGGGCCAGAAAGCTCAGGAGTTGTCTGTGAACAGCTCCTGACAAGCCCCACTGAACGCCAGTCCCCTGCACCCTACAGTGACCTTCCTGATATTTAGGTGCCACACTGCAGACCCCTTAAAGACCCCTCCCCTCCCACTCCGACCTCCTCCACTGTGGCTGGCATTAACCCCTTAGCTGCTGGGTCGTGGGCTGGTCTGGGGTGTCCCTGGGGAGACCCAGGGTTATGGGGAGGGGCACTCAAGTGGCTCAGAGCAGCCAGTTCTCTGCAGGGCATGAGACCAGCCAGCACCCCGCTGGGCCCCCAGGCAGAGGAGGGCACAGCAGTCGCACAGTTCCCAAACCTGTGGTGGCAGACAGGACGGCCTCTTCTGCTCCTGGGTCCCTCGCTGCCTTGATCTGGCCTGGCACCCGACACCTCAGGGACCCAGCCGGCCAGGCAAAGGAGGCTCGCGCACGGGCAGCGGCTCCCAGACCCTGGGGACTGTTCCAGACGTCTGCCCCAGGGCCCAGCTGGAGACAGCAGAGGCGACCCTGCTCAATCTGTCCAGCTCACTGTTGGCCGCAGCCGCCCGGCCGCCAGGCGAACCTGCAATTTCACCTCATTTAGAGGTAAAGCAGCTAAATTTAGCATTGTGGGCTTCTGGGGCTGGGTGGCGTTTATGCCTGAGTCCTCACTTAGGGCTCTGTTTTTCCTCCTCAAATGCCAGCCAGGGCTTAGTTTGCTTATAAGAGCTTCCGAAATAGCTCCTTTTGGTTTAGCGTGAGAGGAAATGGCAAAATAGCCCCGGATGAGGAGCGTGAGCACGCACAAGGAGGGACGGGCATCCTGAGCAGAATCGTCTGGATCCAGACTGTCTGCACTCAAGGGGACCCAGGGGGCCAAGCTCTCATTTTACCAGCAGCCAAACCAAGCCTGCATGTTCATATGACTTGCCTAGATCCCCTAAAGGTGACTGGAAAAGTCACAAGAATCAAACTCTTCCTCCTGTCCCCAAAATGCCCCTGCCACTGCCCCGAGCCCTCTCCCACCCTGTGCTGGGGCCACTGGGCCTTTGCACTGGCTGTGCCATCTGCCAGGCATGCTCCTCCCCCAGGCCTCTCCACACTGCTCCCTCCCAGCACCAGGCCCCATTGCCAAGGTGGCCTTCTAAGAGAGCTTCTTGACCTAGCCCCTGGCTAAAGCAGCCTCACCCCTTACCCTGTGTCCTGCCTTCCAGAGAACTCACGAGCTGGCCTGTGTGCAGGGCTGGGGTCAGTTGCACCCCTCTCTGGAACCTCAGCTCTGGGGCAGGGCTTGTTTCCACTCGGCCTCAGCTGTGGGGCACAGCTGAGTCATAATAGACCGACTGCCTGATGGAAGGACGTGGGTCAGACTGTCTGAGCTTCTTCCCGGATCTGCTCACTGAGCACACATGTAGTGAGCACCTGCTGCATGCAGGTCCTGGGCATATGGGGAAGTAGTCCAGGGGAGGGCAGATGGGCAGCCTAGCCATTAGAACACAGAGTGATGAGTTAGTCCCGAGGCAGGGACAAGCCCCAGTGCAGTGACCATGGACAGCCCCAGGAAGGGCACCTCACACTGTGCTCTGAAGTGGGAGGATGAGCCGGCCTGGCAGAGAGAGAAGGGAAGAGAGGATGGAAGAGTTTGCCAGGGACAAGGAACAGCACGTGCAAAGGCTCAGAGGCAGAGATGGTGTCAGCGGGAAGAACTGCAGGGTTCCATCTGTCTGGAGCACCAGGCTGGCTGGCAGCCCTGGGAGGTAGGATTGGCCCCAGGGCCTGATGAAGCGCATTTAGCTGCACGCAAGTAGAAATGGGCCAGGCAGGCCTCCAGGCCCCTGGATTTGGGGGCTGGCACCCATGAGCTCACTCACCAATTCAGTAAACCCTTCTGCCCACTCAGCCCAGAATGCTGTCTCCATAAGCAAGACGGAGCTCCAACTTCAGCACAGCCAACTGGGGCCGGGGGAGCTGCTGCCCTGGGGGGACGGCTGTGTCTGCCAAGGTCATATCTGCTGGGCCAGCACAGGCCAGGCTGTCTGTGGGGAGCTCGGCCACCTAAGCCCCAGCAACTCCAGCTGGGCATTCGTGCCCAGCGCTGCCCTGGCCAGCGTACCTGCTGCACCTACTCACAAAGCCAAGTTGTTGGATGGTGCCTCCCAGGATTCCTGGCCAGGACCCGGAGCGGAACGTCCTGCAAAGATGCCAGGCACAAGCTGCACAGCCCCAGGCTCCGCCCTGCTCAGACCCTGTCTTCCTCTCCCAGCTCCAGCAGAGTCTCTTCTCCAACACCCACAGGCAGGCTCACCCCTCAAGAAGAGGTCGCACGTGGGCTAGGACAAGGTCACCCCCTCTGAGCCTGTTTCCCAGTCTGCAAGATGGGCAAGTGCGCTAGGGTGCAGGGTCCCCAAACGCAGAGCACACCAGGTTGAGTGAGGAAGGCACTACAGACCCCACAACCCCACGGTGCCGGGTGAGGATGCCTTGCATTCGCCCCCTTCCCTTGTCACTGTTAGTTTAGCTTAGTTTCATTTTCCCCTGATCTCATGCTGGGGATTGAACCCAACCAAGGCCCTCACACAGCCCTGCTGTCCAGGCACGGAGCTGGGCCCAGGCACAGAGCAGACCAGAACCACAGGCAGGCAGAGGCAGAGCCCGGTGCTCATGTGATTGTTGGCTTTGCCAAATTTCAGTGCTTGTTGTTCAGTTGGTGGGTGGGCCTTTTTGTTTTGGTTTGGTTGGTTGAGACAGGATCTCACTATGGAGCCCAGGCTAGCCTGGAACTTGCCATCCTCCTGCCTCCTGAGAGCTGGGATTACGGGGTATGCCTCCACACCCCACTGTTGAGTTGTTTTGAAGGCAAACACCACTTAGAGCAAACGGTCTTCTGCATGACAGAGAGGGTCTGTGAGTCTCTGGGGGTGCATTGAGATCAAGGCCCCTTGCTAAAACAGAGCAGCCAGCGGCCACGCTGTCACTCTTGGCAGCTTGGCCCGGGCCGTGCCAACCTCCTAGACCACCTGGAAATAAGAACTGGAGCCAGGGGAGGCACCCTGACGGGTCTCTGCAGAGGGTCAGGGGCCTGTGGAAAGAGAGCCAGGGGTCAGGCAGCCCTGGTTTCTGGCTTAAGAGAGGAACAAGCAGCTCCTTTGGGGAGCCCCAGTTGTCCCCCAAGGTCCCTGTCCCAGGATGGCAGAGCCGTGGACGCTTCTGACAACCAGATGGCTCAGCAGCAGGCATAGGCGGTGGGGCCTGGGATCCAGACCCCTGCCTCTGCCATCACACCCCAGCCCCTAGGTCCTTCCTGCCCAGGCAGGTGGCCTGCACCAGCCCATGCCCCATTCTGGGCTCTTCGAGCCTGTGGATACAAGGGCCAGATATTTGTGACGTCCCAGCACCCTCCTAAGTACCAGCTCATTGAGTCCTGTGCTCTGGGCCTTCTAAACGACCTCCGCAGGCGAGGCCAGCAAGATGGACGGCAAGCTGCCAACCCCACCTGGAAAGGCGGGCGTGGGGAACGCTGGTGCTCAAGTGCATCCCAGTGGCAAAAGGCAAGGGCGTGGGGACCTTGAGGGAAGTCCCCAAGGTGGGTGAGGCTCTAGGCCCGGCAGGTCAAGCCTGACCCACGGCAGCTGCTCTCTGTGCCCACCACGGCCATCACTGGCCTAGCCCGGCCTCTGCTGCCCTGTGTCCCTGAGGTTCCAGAGCCCTGGACTTCACACAGCTCCCCCAGCAGGTGGCGTGGGGCTCTCCCAGGCACATGGGCTGCAGAGCCCGCTCTGTTTGCCGGCAGATGCTGTTCACAGCCTGGGAAGTGGTCAGGGGTTCAACCAGAGACGAGCCATCTGGTCCTCCTGAGGTAAACAACTTACAAGAGAAACCAAGCCAGCCTGCTGCTCTGGCTTCTCTTTCCACAGTGAGACGTGCAGTTTCCTTTTCCCCTTGGTGCCTGCTGGAGACAGACGGTTCCTGGCTCTGGCCCCAGCCCAAGCGCTGACCTACGGCAGGGGTGTGGCCGTGTAGAAAGGCAGGGAAAGTGGGATTCTTCTCACACCTATTCTTGCTCCATTCTCAGGAATGAGCGACTCTGTCAGATGGCTAATCCACATTCTGAGGAGAGTATATTTCCTCCCAAAGAAACAGACTGATTTTCTAGAACAGCTTTGCATTGCAACAGTCTTCAGTTCTCTCTCCATTTCTATTAGGAGACGACCCCTACTGGTTTCCCTGGGCATTGCAGCCCTGCTCTATCAGCCATGACAAGTGCCCACGCCAAGGGAGACAGGGCACTGTTCTTGACGCTCAGAGTGAGGTCAGTGGATTCCCAAGCATGTGAGATATGTATGGGGCTCAATAGCCTGAAACAAACAGCTTAGACCGGAATTGTAACCACGGAGTTTCCAAAAGTGTTGCAAAATACTCTAGGCAGACACCAGAATTTGTATCCTACAAGCTGTTTATCAATTAATTCCTTCTTTGCCAAACATTCCTACTGAGGTCTACTGGGAGATGATTTTGGTGGGACTGCATCTCAGTTTTATAATGAAAATCACCAGGGAGAGAAGGCTTGCTTTTACAAAGGCTCCTGTTACGAAAAATGCAGCTGGAACAGGTAGTGCCTGTAAGAAGGAAAGTGGTACTAAATTTTGAACTCAAGGAGAGGAGAAAAGTGACATCCGGGAGCCAGGATTTGGGGGCTGTTTATAGCAGCTAATAACCTGTGAGACTGTCTGCACAGAGTCACAGGGCAGCAATGAGGATGAGCCTTGAGGCTGAAGAGTCCAGGGTCAAGTCTAGCTATTTCCTCTTTCTAGCTTAGCGACCTTGGATAAGTCACTCACCCTCTCTGAGCCTCCGTTTCCTTTTCTATCACATGAAAGATGCTGAGATAATCCTACAGTTACTTCACAGCTGCCAGGATTTTCTCTTTTGTCCTCAATGGAAGGAAAATACAAACCGTAATTTATAGCTTTTCCTGCGGCTTTGTGATGCCACAGTGAGGGACACAGGTGAATGTGTTGATTTCCTAGGGCTTATGTAATGAAGTCCTGCAAACTTGAGGACGCAGACAACAGAAGCTTACTGTATCACCATTCTGGAGGTCAGAAGTCCAGAATCCAGGTGTCCACAGGGCCTCTAACTAGGCTATCTGGAAGAATCCCTCCCTGCCTCTGCCTAGCATTGGGTGGGGGCATCAGTTCTTGGTGTCCCTCGCTTAATGGCTGCATCATCCAGGCACAGGGGTGCACATCTACAATCCCATCCACTCAGGAGGCTGAGGCAAGAGGACCACAAGTTTGAGCCCAGCCTGGGAAACTTAACAAGACTTTGTCTCAAACAAACAAACAAACAAACAAACAAATCCAGGCACCATGGCTCATGCTTGTTATCCCAGCAACTCAGGAAGCAGAGGCAGGAGGATGGAGATTTCAAGGCCAGAGGCAGCCTGAATAACTTAGTGAGACCCTGGCCCAAAATAAGAAAATGAAAAGTGAGGTGGGGGTGCTGCTCAGTGGTAGAACCCGTGCCTAGATGTGTGAGCCCTGGCTTCTACCCCCAACATACCACTCCCCCCAAAAAAAGAGAAGGAGGGGAGGGGGAGGAGGAGGAGGAGGAGGAGAGAGATGGAGAGAGAGAGAGAGAACAGATCAGTTCAAAGATACCTGGAAGAAAGGTTAAGACCCTAGAGAATCATCGGGGAGTGTGAGGGGAGGTCCTGAGTTTCTCAGTGGGGGGCTTGAGCCAAGGTTCAAACAGCAAGGGAGGGGGCCCAAGCCAGAAGGCCAGCAGACACGGATGCCCAGGAGGCTGGTGGCTGGCGTGCTCAGAGGCAGGATCGTCGTGCTGGCTTTGATGGAGAACGTGGGCCCCTGGCTTCAGCCAGCCCACCAAAGCCCTGGCCAAGCTGGCTGCCCCCGCGGGGGCCCTTCCTGCCACGAGCTGTTTAGATCCTGCCCCCCACCCCCAGGTTTATTGCTTTTCCTGCTTAATGAGGGGACTTCACTTGGCCCAGCGGCGATTCCTGTAAAAGTGAGCTTTGCTGGCCTGCTGCGGCGCGTTTTCAGGGAAGTGGTCCCCCAGGGCTGGGCCGGCGGGACGGACAGTAATGAGGCCGAGGCTTCTAATGGGAGGCAGGGGCAGCTGCGGGCGCCAAGAGCCCTGGCTGAGGGGCTGGCCGCCCTGGAGCCCAGCCGGCTCTCGGAGCCACGCTTTCCTCACAGGGGAAGAGGATAGAGAGCCAGGCCTCGGGGCTCTGCCACCAGGCTCCAGCTCAGTCCGTCTGGGCTGCTGGAACAACGGACTGTGGCTGGGCGGCTTACGAACAGTCAACACTTATTTCTTGTAGTCCCAGAGGCTGAAGGCCTCGGACGAGACGCCAGCGTGGTCAGGCTCAGTGAGGACCGGCTCTGGGGTGCGGACTGGGGCCCTCACATGACCCCTGGCAGCAGGAGAGGGCCAGGGGAATCTCGGGGTCTCTTTATAGAGGCATAGGGGCCCCACAGCAGGGCTCCACCCTCAGCTCCCCCCACCCCCCCACCGGGGTTAGAATGTCAGCTTCTGAAGGTCACAGGGACAGGAACACTCAAGGCCCATCACAGGTGACGGGTGTGACCCGCCTCGATCCACAAAGCTCTGGGCAAACGCAAGCAAGCACCAGTGTGTCTGCTGCTGTCATCCTGATTCCCACCTAACACCTCCGGCAGGTGGGACCTTAGCATGGCCCCAATGACCCGCCATCCCCACAGGCCCCTCCCCTGTTCCTGTGACGTTAGGACTCCTGTGGCCCACTTACATGGCAGGAGTGAGAAGATCCGGGAGGGGCTGGCCAATCAGATGAGTCCTGCATGAGCAGGGTGAGAGCGATGCACCACTGGCTGTGGAGACCCAGGGCACTGCTCCATGGCGAGGAATCCAGGGCCCTCTAGAGGTTGCAGTGCGTCCCAGCGGACACCAATCACGCGATGGGGATCTTGGGCCCTTGCCACGTGGAACGGGATTACGTTCACTTGGAACGAGCTTGGAAGCAGATCTGTCCCCAGAACCTCAAACTGACCAGCATCTGGAACTTCAGCCTCAGGACACCTGAGCACAGAGGCTGGGTCTCCAGTGGGCATTGGGGGCTGAGACTGGGACTGGACTGGCCAGGTCAGGTGGAGTCCTTGCCTTCAAGGCCCCTTTGCACTAGCTTCCCTGCAGAGGAAGGGCTTTAAGGATTCTGCAGCTGAGGCTCCTGTCTAATGAAGCTTGAGGCTGGGAAAGGGAGAAGCCAGAGGGGGGCCCAATCTCCCTTTTCCGTTCCCTGTTTTGCCCTTCCCAGGCCCACCCACCCCTATATTCACACCCTGTTGCCATCCCGATCTCGCTTCTCTTTTTCCCCCTGCAGGAGAAATCATAAAGCCCTGTTCATCCTTCCCCAACCCCTCATCACACAGCTTCAAATGAAAGTCCTGGCTGTAGTGGTATACAAAGGAAATCCACTTCACAGGCCTTAGGATGGCTGTAATAAAAAAGATGGACAATAGCAAGTGTTGGCAAGGATGTGGGGCAACTGGAACCTCAGGAAATGCTAGTGGGATGCAACATGGCACAGATGCTTTGGAAAACATCCTGGCAGCTCCTTGAATTAAGCATAGGGTTAAACACGGAATTACCATACAACCTAGGTTTACACCAAAGAGAAAACATAGGTCCCCACAAACCCTATGCACAAAAGCTCGTAGCATTATTCATCATATCCAGGAAGTAAAAACAACCTGAATGTTCATTAGCTGATGAGTGGACAAACAAAACATGGACTATCCACACAATGGGCTATTGTTTGGCCATATAAAGGAATGAAGTACTGAGACCCACCACACCACAGGAGAACTTTGAGATCTTTGTGCTGAGCGAATGAAGCCAAACACAAAAGGCCACATATGATGTCACTCTGTTCATATGGAAGTCCAGAACAGGCAAGCCCATAGAAACAGGAAGTAGATTAGTGGTTGCCATGGGCTGGGGACAATGGAAAATGAAAGTGACTGCTAATGGGTATGGAGCCTCTTTTGGGGATGATAAGGATATTCTAGAATTAGAAAGTGGTAAGAATTGCACAACTCTGTGAATATACTGTTGTTGTTGTTGTTAGGTGTCATTGAGTCAGATCTGACTCATAGTAACCCTATGTACCACAGAACAAAGCACTACCCAACACTGTGCCATGCACATGATCTTTGTATGTTTGAGCCCATTGTTGCAGTCACTGTGTTTCTTCTCATTTGAGTCAGCAAAAAGAGGTCCCAGAGGCTTTACTGCATTCCTGTCATTAAGGTGGGCTGGGATTTAGCTCAGTTGGTAGAGTGCTGCACTGCAGTCTCTGAGGTCCTGAGTTCTATTCCCAGCACCACAAAAATGGGAGAAGGACTTGGCAATCCACTCCCAAGGCAATCCCGGAAACAGTCAGCCTTTGAAAACCCTATGAGGGTCGCTATGAGTCGGACACAACTTGATGGCACCTAACAACAACAACAACAACAACAACATCATTAAGGTCGATAGGAGGCAACTCTTCCCCAGTCATTTCTTGAATGCCTTTGTGAGGCTCTATATATTTTCTGGCACTATATTTGACAGTGCTTCTCTGCTATTCATAGGGTTTTCAATGGTTAATTGTTTTGGGAGTGGGCTGCCAGGTCCTTCTCCCTAGTCTGTGTTAGTCTGGAAGCTCAGCTAAAATCTGTCCACCATGGATGGCGCTGCTGGCATATGAAATATCAGTGGCATAGTTTTCAACATCAGAGCAACACACAAGCCCCTACAGCAGGACAAGCTGACAGACACATTGTGGTGGTTGTTGTTAGGTGCTGTGGAGTCAAGTCCAACTCATAGCAACCCTCATAGGGTTGCTATGGCTGATTGTTCAATGGCTGGTTGTTTCAGGAGTGTACTGCCACATCCTTCTCCCATTTTTGCGGTGCTGGGGATTGAAGCCGGGTCCTCAGGGACTATGGAGCAGCGCTGAACCAACTGAGCTAAACGCCAGCCCATGACAGGCATGTGGGGTTGTAAATATACTAAAGCCCACTAAAGTGTGCAATATAGAATGCAAATGTTATAGCATATGACTTTATGTCTCTGTTTTCTAAAAAGATTTTTTTAAGTTCCAGCTGCTATTTACTAGCTCATAACCTTACACAAGGAACTTGGCCTTCTGAGCCCCAAATCCCCTGAGTGTAAAAAGGTTGCAACAGCAGGAATAATTTTGCAGGCTTGCTGAGATCGCACAAGCAAATGCAGGGAAGTGCTTGCCCCCAGCTCTGTCGGTAAATGAAGGATTAGGCTTGGGGTAACTATAAACATGGGGTGCTGTCTGAGGGGCTGGTCCTCCAGTCCCTCTATTCCCTTATGTGCTCAGTGCTGGGCTGAATTCCTCCAGACACCCCACATTCTCCCTGCCTCCCCTGACTCAAGACCTTCAGCCAGGCCCCTCGCGCACCCTCACCCTTGCACTCATGCTTCATGCGTGTCCCTCCTCCTGAGTGGCTTCCTTGTCCTTCTTTAGCCGGTCAAACTCACCCACACCAGCCCTCAGCAGTGCCCCCGCTGGGCCGCTCCCCCTACAGACCCCGCAGAGCCAGGGGGCAGCTTCTCCTTCCAGATACCCATGGAGGGGGCCCATTGGCTTCGTCTCCTAAGTCAGCCTCTGAGCAACAGTGGGAGAAGGCTCAGGGGCACTCGTCCCAAAGGCCACTCATTGAGTAGTTCCACTTGCATCGTAGGTTACTTAACACTTTTCTTTAAATCAATTTGCTTTTCAAAAAATAAGTGTATTTTGGGGCTGAAGGTGTAGCTCAGTGGTGGAGCAATTGCCTAGAATGTACAAGGTCCAGGGTTCCATCCCCAGGACCTCCCTCCCTCCCTGCCACACACACAGAAAGTACATTTATTTATTTATTTACTTATTTATTTATTTATTTTTGCTGTACTTAGGGGTTGAACCCATGGCCTTGCACAGATTTTACAATTGTTCTACCACTAAGCTGCATCCCCAGCCACTGTTATTTTTTATCTTGAGACAGGATCTCACTAAATTACCCAAGCTGCCTCTGGCCTTGAACTTGCAATCCTACAGCCTCCACCTCCCAAGTCTCTGGGATTATGGTGTGCACCACTGTATGGACCAGAAAGCGCATTTGAAAAGCACCCTTGAATTCTCCCTCAGGCCAGCCCCATCTGCCTTTCATGATAACACAGCAATCACTGCAAGATATGCACACTGAACACAGCCATGCTCAAGTCCAGTAGGCACACAGCACTTTCAAGAGGGAGATTAATAAATCTTAGCACAGCATTAGAGACATCTTAACTACAAACAGACTTCTCACTGGCGTAATCGGGGCTGAGAGATCACTGGGAAGGGACTTAGGAGGTCTAGGAGCTACTGTTACTTAACACCATCCTCTCGTCTCCCGCAGGTTGCCACTTAAATATCACCTCCTACGAGGCCTTCCCTGGCCCCTTATCTAAAAGTGTGACCACCTCCCTGGCCCTATGTAGTTACCTTTAGTGTCAAATACCATCAGGCATGCTAGACACTGTACTTTTCTTGCCTATTTTCTGTTGCCTCATTCGGAAGGACTAGTGCCAGGGGGCAGGGTTTACTTGTGTAGCTCACTTCAAAGTCCCTGGCACTCTAAGGAAAGTATTTGGCTCTTAGGAGATACCCAATGAGCCTGAATGAATGAATGAAACTGAATGAATGAATGAATGATGGAAGAATAGGTGAATCAACAAGTCTTTGTGTCACCAATGGCTTTGTACTTCTTCATACTCACTTTGGGCAAAAACTTAGGTTGGAGCTGAGCACGGTGGGACATGCCTATAATCCCAGCAGTTGGGCTACATAGTTTTAAATACATAAAAATTTAAAAAATAATATAAACCTCTTCTATTAGGAGGCAGCTCAGTTAATAATTGTTGGACAAGCAAATGAATGAGTTAATCAATCACTGGCTTCTTGCCTGGCGCTTGAGCTCCCCCAGACATCCTCAGTGTATGCGTTCCTCAGGCCCAACTCTAAATTCTTCCTGCAGATTTTCTCCAGGATGGAGCGAGCTTTGCCAAGAAGAGGTTGAGTTCTCAGGCCTCCAGTTTGGATTAAATAGTGTGGGGGATGGTAGGGGGGAATGGTGACAGTGTTACTAGAAAAAGAAAGTCAGGGACCCCAAGAAGTCATGGGGAGCTCAGAAGGCTTGGGGAGAGCATTCCCCAGGGACAAACTCCTTCTTGTCCTTCCCCGCGCGCCTGGCATATGGCCGAGTGGGAGGAAGCCCCCAGCACACGGCATGCCGGTCGCCAGGCGACTCTAAGCACATCAAGATGGGGGCAGTGGGCCAGCCACTCCGAGGGGATCTGGAATGAATTGGAGGTTGTTAAGCTTGCCGACTTAAGCCTCTTCTCACAGGAAAAATATTTATTTCACTAAGCTCTGCTTTTTGGAAAGCTGCGCTTGTAACAGTTTGCATCGATCCAGCAGAGTTTTGGCTACTGCCGGGTCTTGTCTCCCTCCTGTCTCAGTCTGCGTGGGCTGTGTACATGCGCGCTCACGCATGTGTGAGTGTGTGTGTACGCATGTGACCATGGCACACACTCTCATGATTAAGCAATCGGCCACAAGACGCAGCCAGAGCACCCTGCTCTCCTTTAACCAGGAAAGCAATGGATGTGAGCTGAGTTTGTGGCCTCAGGCGAGACCCCTGGGTATTTCATCTTTGAGGAGGCCTGCCTGCCTCCTGGAAAGAGGCAACTGCTCTTGCCTGCTCCTTTTGCCAAACGTGGGGCTTTTTGCTTCCCCTTCCTACCCTCCAGTTTGGGGGTGGAACACACAGATAAGAATGAGGAAGAAAGGAGGTTGGGCACAGTGGCTCACGCCTGTAATCCCAGTGACTCAGGAGGCAGAGGCAGGAGGATCGCAAGTTCAAGACCAGAGGCAGTCTGAGCAATTTAGCGAGGCCCGGTCTCAAAAAGTAAAAAATGGGCTGGGGGTGCAGCTCCGTGATACAGCACTTGCAAAAGCATGCAAGCGCGAGGCCCTGGGTTCAATTCCTAGTACTACAAAAAAAAAAAAAAAAAAAAAAAAAAAGGGAGAAAGAAAGGAAAACTCACTCCCCTTCTTCCAAAGGACCCTGGCCCTTGCTGCACTGGACGCTCCATTCCTACTTTTTGGAGCTGAGGGATCTGAGTTTGATTTCTGGCTTTGCCATTTGCTGGCTGTGTGACCCTGAGGTTACCACTTGGAATCTCTATTTCCTCATCTGTCACATGGTGCAATAACTAAGAGTGTCCACCTCTTTGGACTATTGGGAGGAATAAATGAAAGAAAGTCTACATAGAGCTTAGTAGAATTTCAGCACATCATAAATGCTCCATAATTTGTCCCTGTTTTTGTTGTTGTTAGTCTATGCTCACTGTACAAAATAATGGGTTTCACTATGACGTCTTCATCCATGCGTATAAGACACTTGGGTCATATTTGCCCCATTGCCCTTATTTATCTCCCTCCCAAATGGTACCTATTTTTATAAGATAAATATATAAAATATATACAACTTTTATACTTTGTTTCACAAAACAGTATAGTGTATACATTTTCCTAATTCATTATTCTCATAAATTCTCATAAGTGAGGTTTTTGCTTTGTTTTGTTTTGTTTTGTTTTTGTACCTCTGGCTTGCCTCAAACTTAGGATCTTCTGGCATTAGCCTCCCAAGTGCTGGGATAAGAGGTGTATAAGCATTTTTAATGGTTGCAAAATATCCCATTGTGGGGCTGTCTACATAATTTTTCCTTGTTCCCTATGCATAGAAATAGATATTGTATAAAGATAGCAGCAATAAACACCTCTAGACTCAAATGTTGGTCTACATGTGAGGCTCTTCCTTAGGATAAAGCCCCAGAAATCAAATTATTAGCTCTAGTTAGATGATAACTTCCAAGAGCCTCAAACCATCATACTTAGCATCACAAGTTGTTTTCCTGAAGGATTATCCATAGATTTTTATGACAGAATCCATCTTTCCAAGTCCCAGCTGTGCTGAGGATTATTGCCTTTTGGTTGTTGTTAATTTGATAGGTGACAGTGACATCTGATTCTTTAATTTGCATTTAAAAAAATTCCACCCATCGTTTTTCTGATAGTGTTTTTCTCAGCAACGATATTTTAAGGGTTCACTATCTGCCAATAAGGTGCTTAGGACTCTTCACGAGGTAGTTTAATCAAACTTCCAAGTATATACCCGAAGAATGTAAAAGCAGAGGCTCCAATAAATATTTGCACACTTCTGTTCATAACAGCATTATTCACAGTAGCCAAAAGGTAAGAAAAAGCCAAGTGTCCACTGATAGATGAGTAAATATAATACACACACACACAGGAATATTACTCAGTCTTAAAAAGGAAGGGAATTTTGAGACATGCTACAAACTGCATGAACCTTAAAGACATGGCGCTAAGTGAATAAGCCAGTCATAGAACGATCAGCATTGCAGAATTCCTCCTAAACAATGTCCTTATAGCCATCAAATTCACAGAGACAGAAATTAGAATGGTGGTTACTGTGGGCTAGGGGGAGGGAGGATGGGAGTTAGGGTTTGGTGAGTGCACAGTTTCAGTTAGGGAAGATGGAAAAATTGTGGAAATGGATGGTTGAGGATGGTCGCACAAGAATGTGAATACACTTAATCCCATAGAACTGCCCATTTAAAAATGGCTAAAACCGTAATTTTGTGTTTTTTGTGTTATGTATATTTTGCCACAATAAAAATATCTCCACCAGACTTCATAGGATCTTATAAGGTAGATGTTATTATTCTTCTCTCCTTTGAAAGATCAGGAAAGTAAAGCTCAGAGAGGTCACACCCTCTAGACAGAGTCACTCAGCCCACAAGCGGCAGCCACAGGACTAGATGGCAGGGCTTACCCTTTAGGGCTATGTTATAATCAAGGATTCTGGTGGCCCTGGGAGCCAGAGAGGAAATTCAGCCAAATTCAAGGTGGCAGACGGAGGCGGCAGGTAGACAGTGCCAAACGCAACTGTTAGCCCTAAGGGCTCAGAGTTCAGTTCTAAATTTATTCTCTCTGACCTTCTTGTGGGTTCTAAATTTGGCAAAACAAGTTCTTCCAGCCCAATTGATGACGTGGGTGCATTGTTTGGAAGATCAAACCTTTTTCCTGGTATGCGAGTAAGAGAGAACGGGCGGTGTGGAGAAGCAGCCCGGCTCGCGCTGACCCGTGCTTCCCCGCCTCATGGCGGACACATGGTTGTTGACCAATTTCTTGGGGACAGTGATTAAAATCACTTCCTGAACCCAAATCTAAATGCTTCCTCCTGCATGAGTCAGAAACAAGACCTTGGGAAATGCCTAAGCATAAAGATTCTATCTGGAACCAAACTTAGACTTGTCCTAAAATTACAAATTAGGAAAAGAAAAAAAAGAAAAGCCTCTTTGTGTGATCTCTAGTCCAGGGAAGAAGCCCAGGGTCTGTAGGGACTCACCGGCAGAGGTCCAAATACTCTTGGGAGACACTGGGGTCACTGACCTGCCTGTGAGCCCTCCCACCCTGCCTCACGAATGTGGAGTGGCATGTGACCCACATGGCTTGGCCACTGGTGACAGAACAATCTGTGAACGCTGGACCCAGGAGAGACCATCCACTCAGTGGCCACAAACGTGATTTTTGTTTATTGGTCCCAAAGCCCATTGCAGTGGACATGGCTGCTAAGGCGGTATTTGGGGCCAGGGTGGTCATTCTGGGGGCCCCTGTGCATACACAGGCATGTGGAAGAGAAGGTGCTGTGGGACTCTGGATCCCAGTGAAAGTTTCAAGTGGCTGGATCAAGCTTCCCCTGAAATCCACCCCACCCCTAGATATATATATATATATATATATATATTTTTTTTTTTTTTTTTAATTTACATGGATTGACAAGTCTTCAAATTAGTTTCACTGGGTTTTCTGGAGTACAAATGTCTTGATAAGAACCAAAAGAAAATATCTCTACAACCTGCCAATGTGTCCCTTTTGAACCCGAACTTGTTAGAGCGGATTCCTGATTCACAAAACCTAAACAGACCTCAGGAAAGCAGGCAAGGTGTCTCAGGAGAGCTGAGGCTCAAAGCAGTGTCCCTGGGCTTCCCGAGACACAAGTTCCCCCTTGCTAGTCTGAAGCACTTGGAGAAGAGATGAAGCGATTAGGGTTTAGCTGCAGGAACACGCTGTCCACTCAAAACCCTCCCCCGCCCCAGCCGCAGAACTGCGCTTACCAGCAGTCTCTGGCTGCTATCTCTGAAGGTCCTGGACAAAGGGTGAGGCCAGGAACTCCTGAGGCCAAAGAGCAGGTCGGGGGCCTGGGACAGAAAGGGGAGGCTGGGCCCGGGCAGAGAGATGTCTTGTTTCCCTGTGGCTCACACAACACAGCTGTGGTCCACAGCAAGTGTCCCCAACAACAGGGAGAGACAGTATTCGCTGAGTGGGCAGAGAGCCAGGGCCGAAGGCCCTAGAGGGTAAACTGAGTCTCACTGGGCAAATGTGGTCAGCAGTGAGTGGCAATGGTGGGAGTAGGGCCTGGGTCTGCTAGGCCCCAGGATGGCCCCTTTTCCCACATGCTGCCAGGAAGCTCTGCTGACTAGGTTTCTGAGAGGATACATCTGCCCTCGCCTTTCCTTTCCGGCTGGTTCTGCCATCAGGCGTCCCTGCTGGCATCTCTGGGCTCACTCAGAGGCTTCCCACCCCCCACCGGGATGACTGCAGAGGAGGGAAAGGATCAGCCACAAACTTGACCTTGTCCTGCCTCTTCCAGACCTATGGAGGTGTGGGTGCGTCCCAGGTGGCCTCGGAGCAGCTGCTTCAGTCATCAGACAGGGCCAGACCCCCTCCCCCGGCCCTCCAAAGAAGGGGCTGTCAGGAAACCGGGGCGCCAAAGGAATCGAAAGTACATTTCCTGGGGCTGTGGGTGCAGCTCAGTGGTAGAGCATGTGCTCAGCGTGTTCAAGGCCCTGGGTTCCGTCACCAGCATCACACACACGTAAATTTCCCAATGAAATCAATAAGCAACCACAGCTGGCCACACTGGGGCACAGGGTGCTTAGGTGCCGGGCCCGGGGCTGTGTATGATTCCACTTACAGCTTGTGGCGATTCCCCCTGGAGGTGCTGAGCCCAGGTAGTGGGCCTGATTGACGGACAGCCACACTCACCTCAGCCCTGCCCCTGGCGGCAGGTGTCAAGGCCTCTGCCCTAAGTGTTCCCTCGCCTAGCATGGGGGTGCTCCTACCCACTCAGGCTCTCTTCTTGGATCCCCCACAGTCTTCCCCGGGCTCCACACTGCCTCAGTGGTTATTGGTCCCAAAGCCCATTCCAGTGGACTGCAGGGGGTCACAGGACCAGGACTCCCATGTGGAGCCTCCTCCTGCCCCACTGCCCCCCAGCTGTGTGACATGGGTGAAATCACATCCCTCTCTGAGCCCCAGTGTTCTTCCCTGTGCTGTGACTGCCTGTACGGGACCAGAGGTTCTCAGACTGCACTGCGCACGGCGCACGAGCCCGGCGGGGCCAGGACAGGCATCTGCATGTGATTCAGCCTCTGTTCTCCCAAGCGCACCCTGTACTTCCTGGGGACGAGCCCAGGGCAGAGCCGCCGCCTGCCACGGAGCCCTCCAGTGCCCACACAGAGCTGAGGTCAGTACAGGCGCTGAGGACTTTCCAGGGGCTTGGATAGTCTCTTCTCTTCCCAAGATGACACAGTGTAGACATGGTCGAGACCAAGGTCAGGCAGCGAGACTGCTTTTCCAAGCCTCCAGGCTAGTGTGTGTCCATGGAGACTGCACACCTGCCCCTTGAGGTCATTGCCTAGAGACTGTGGGAGATGCAGGTGAAGCCCTCGGCTTTGGAGAGCCTCTGATGCCAGCCACTGCCATGGTTAGTTATGTTCAGCTCACACATGCCACGAGAGGATGCTTGAGGTCGGGACACCCTTTGGTACCTTCCTATAGGGACTATTTTCTCCCTCTGGTTGGGTGAGGCTGAGTGGCGATAATGATGCCCATGTGGGATCTGGCCATTTGTCCCTTCCAAGACAACCCTCCTCCACACGTCTCTCAGCTTGTGCTGTGAGAGCTTGCATGTTGCTGTGATGCTGAAAGCTAGGCCACCGGTATTACAGATACCAGCAGGGCCACCCATGGTGGACAGGTTTCAGCTGAGCTTCCAGACTAAGACAAACTAGGGAGGACCAGGCAGCCCACTCCCAAAACAATCAGCCATTCAAAACCCTATGCACTGTCAAACATAGTGCTGGAAAATGCCCCTGCCCCCACTGCCCCAGACTACAGGGCTTTCAAGAAACAATTGGAGAAGAGTTGGCTCCTCAAAGTAGAGTCAACCTTAAAGTGGGAGTAGAGTAAAGCCCATGGGACCTCCTTTTGCTGATATGGCACAACTCAAAATGAGAAGAAACACAGTGCCTCCAACAATGGGCTCAAACATAAAAGATCGTGTGCATGGCACAGCACTGGGTAGTGTTTCATTCTGTTGTACTTAGGGTTGCTGAGTCAGATACCACTTGACAGCACTTAACAACAACAAGACAACCCTGGCCCCCTCCCAGAAGGGACAGCTACAACGTCACCCCTGCTTGAGGAAGGGGGCTCCCAGGGCATGTGGCCAGTTTTACTGTATGTGTGAGAGGGCACCAGATGCCCACCAAGATCCCCAAGGCAGACAAGTGGGTTGCCTGGTCCCTGTGTCCATTCCGCCCTCTGCCTGCCCTGCGCACTCAGCCCCACGAGGGCCAAAGGACAGTGCTCCTGGGGCTTCCTCCAGCTGTGGTCTGGTGCTTTGCCACATGCAGCAGCGTCCGGAGTGGAAATCTCCACAGAGGGACAGGCTTCCTCCACATTCCCCAGGAAAGGGAGCTGGCCCAAGAGTTGGCCGCCTGTGACACCAGGCGAAGTGCTTGACTGGTGGAGCTGTGGCCCTGTCTTCCTGGGCTCAGAGCAGGACTTGCTCAGACGCTCTGGCTCATGCTGCGACACCAGCTGATGGGTACACCTGCCTTGGGTGTGGTGTCAAGGTGGTTTCCAAGGCTGTGTTTGGAAAGGGTACTCTGTGTTCGATTAGCAATGCCTGCCATGAATCAGAGGAAGGGATGGCGGAAGGTCGCTGTTGGTCTTACCTTCTTTCTCCTCACAGCACCACAGATTTCTTGGGGTAAATGACCCAACTGGGTCCAATCAAACCATCACATCCTTGCAGCCATCAAGACCAGTTCAGCCCAGGAAATATCCTCCAAACCAGGTCAAGGAAAATTTACCCTAAGAGCACCCAGAGCCACCCCTCCCTGCACCCCACGCCTGAAGTCGATCTAATCCTAGACTTCAAAACTGTGTGAACCAGTAAGTTCTCTCTGGTGCTTGGTGGTGGTGGTGGTAGGTGCCCTTGAGTTGCATCCGACACATAGTAACCCTAATAGGGTTCTCAAAGTCTGATTATTTTGAAATTGCTTCAGGAGTGGATTGCCATGTCCTTCTCCCATTTTTGTGGTGGTGGGGATCGAACCTAGGGCCTCAGAGTCCACCACACTCTAGCTCTATGATCACAGACAAACCACTTAACCTCTCTGAGCTTCAGTCTTCCTTTCTGTGAGGTGGAGGCCTGTCTGAGAGTTCCAGGTTCTGAAGCTGCAAAATGCCCGCTGCATGAGGGGCAGCCTTGGTGCTGGCACCCTCGCCTTCGGACCAGCTACACTGGGGCTGGGGGAGGGGAGGGAAGAGTTTGGGACCCTCAGGGCTTCTGCTCCATTCCGCTGTGGGGGTCCCTGCCTGCTGCCCTAGCCCCCCATCCCCAGTTTGTGACGTGCTCTGTCAGATCCTGAAGAACCATCCATTTCATCCGTTTACAAATGACAGATCTCTTTCTCCCCAGTTCACAAATGGGGAAACTGAGGCGGGGCCTCTGCCCAGGTCCCAGAGTCAGCTGATGGAGGCCCTTGACTACCCCTCTCCTGGGCTTACCTCTGAGGCCATCATGACAGAGGGAGATGTTCCAAGTGGGGAGCCAATGCCTTCCCACCTCCTACCTGCACGCACATGGCACACGCTCACGCACACGTACACTCACTCACAAGTGTAAACACACCCATGTGCACCTGTGTGCATGGCCCATGTGCACTGCAGCACATGCCTAAAGGGCTTCGGCCTAAGTGACAGCAGGACCCTGGGACAGCAGACAGAAGACCTGCCTGCCCCTGGCCGAGGCAGGAAGAACCATGGGGAGGAGGGGCTCTGAAGTTGATGACGTTAGGCTCAAACCTTGCCCTTTCCTGCAGTGGGCAGCCTGGGGCACAGTCCCCTGGGCGCCACCTCCTGGAGTGTGGGGCATGTCTGATCAACAGCATATGGCAAAGGCTCCTGGATGGCTCTCCATGATTAAGTAATGACAGCCTTGGGTGCCCCTCTCCCCACCCCACCCCTCTCTCTCCTCTCTCTCTCTCTCCCTCTTCCTCCCTCCCTCATGGCAAAGCCCAGAGGGCGACCTCCAGCCCACAGCCAGTGAGGAGCAGAGCCCTCAGCCCAGCAGTCCACGGAGACCTGAGCCCACCAAACAACAGCAGAGCAGTGGACCTGGCTTGGAGGTGACTCTGGAGGTGGTCTGCTGACACCGACTGCAGCCCCACAAAAGGCCTTGAAGCAGACGACCATGGGAGGCCACACTGGGATTCTGACCCAGGGAGACCATGAGATAATAAACTTATCTTCCTTTAAGTCACTAAATTTTGGGGTCCTTTGGTAAGCCGCAAGAGACCCCTAGCAGCTCTTCATTAGCTCTGCACTATTTGTTTACTTGTTTGTTTATCGATTGATTGATGAGATAGTATCTCACTGTGTAGCCCAGGCTGGCTTCAAACTCAGGATCTTCCTACCTCAGCCTCCCATATTCTGGGATTGCAGGAGGCATGCACCACCACACCTGGCAGCTCTGTGCTCCCGAACCAGGTACCTCTAAGCTTCCCGTGTGTCTTTTCATCTGAAAAAAGCTTCACGTGTCTTTTGTTTAATGAGAATACATCTCCACGCTATGGGTTTGTTGTGAACACCAAGTATTTTTTTTTTTTTTTTGGTCCTTGTTTTATTTTGTTATTGTTGTTTATTCTTTTCTTTTCTCTTTTACTTTTATTTTATTTTATTTTATTTATTTATTTGTTTATTTTTTGGAGAGAAGTTCTCACTATGTAGCCCAGGCTGATCTCAATCTTTCAATCCTCCTGCCTCAGCCTCCTGAGCGCTGAGGTTACAGTTGTGCACCACCATAACCAGCTCCTCATTTTATTCTGTTGTTGTTGTTGTTGTTAGGTGCCCTCTATTGGGGTCCAACTTACAGCGATTCTATGTACAACAGAATGAATCACTTCGATTCTGTGCCAGGCACGGGAACTTTTTATGTTTAAACACATTGTTGCAGACACTGTGTCAGTCTATCTAGTTGAGGGCTCTCCTTTTTTTTCACTGACCTGCCACTCTTCCAAACATGATGCCCTCCTCCAGGGATTGGTCCCTCCTGACATGTCCAAAATAGATAAGATGCAGTCTAGCCATCCTTGCTTCCAAGGAGCACTCTGTTTGTACTTCTAGGACAGATCTGTTGGTTCTTTTGGCTGTCCATGGTATATTCAATATTTGTCGCCAGTACTGTAATTCAAAAACATCAATTCTTCTCCCGTCTCCCTTATTCGGTGTACAGCTTTCACAACTATATGACGCAACTGGAAATACCATGGTATGAGTCAGGCGCACCTTTGTCTTCAGAGGGACATCTTTATTTTTCAACACTTTAAAGAGGTCTTTTGCAAAAGCTTTTCCCAATGCAATGCATCTTTTGCTTTATTGACTGCTGCTTCTGTGGGTGTTGATTGTAGAACCAGGTAAAGCAAAACCTTGGACAACCCCAATCCTTTCTCACTTACCAGGAAGTTGCTTACTGACCCAGTTGCAAGGATTTTTGTTTTGTTGATGTTGAGGTGCAATCCATACTGAGGGCTGCGTTCTTTGATTTTCATCAGTAAATGTTTCAAATCCTCTTCACTTTCAGTAAGCAGAGTTGTGTCATCTGCATAATGAGTCTTCCTCCAGTCCTGATGCCGCATTCTTCTTCATAAAGTCCAGCTTCTTGAATTATCTGCTCAACATAAAAATTGAAGTGGTACGGTGAAAGGATACAGTCCTGACGCACACCTTTCTCATCTTTAAACCAGGCAGTGTTTCCTTGTTCTGTTCAAATGACTGCCTCCTGGTCCAGGTACAGATTCCTCATGAGTACAATTAAGTGCTCTGGTATTCCCATTCTTCACAATGTTATCAGCAATTTCTTATGGTTCACACAGTCAAATGCCTTTGCATAGTCAATAAAATACCAATAAACATCTTTTTGGTATTCTCTGCTTTCAGCTAATATCCATCTGACATCAGCAATGATGTCCCTGGTTCCCTGCCTTCTTCTGAATCCAGCTTAATTTTCTGGTGGTTCCCTGTCTATATACTGCTGCAGTCCCTTTTGAATGATCTTTAGCACAATTTTACTTCCATGTGATTTTAATGATATTGTTCAGTAATTTCCACATTGGGTTCAATCCCCTTTCTTGAGAATTAGGCACAAATATGGATCTCTTCCAGTCAGTTGGCCAGGTAGCTGTTTTCCAAATCTCTTGGCATAAACAAGTTAGTACCTCCAGTGCTGCATCTGTCTGTTGAAATGTCTCTACTGGCATTTCATCAATTCTTGGAGCCTTGTGTTTTTCCAATTCCTTCAAGGCAGATTCCATTTCTTCCTTCAGTACCATTGATTCCTGATCATATGCAACTTCTTGAAATGGTTGGTCATCCACCAATTCTTTGTCATCGGTCTGACAAAATTCTATCATGTGGTCTCCAGCATTGCTGCTGTCACTAAGGCCATATTTTCCAAGTACTGAGCCTTCTTCCCAGTCACCAGTAATTATCAGTACATCTCGATTGCATGCGCAATCTATTTCAGATTGCAGGAGCTGGTAAAAATCTTCCCTATTTTCCTTCATTTGTAGCCTTAGTGGTGGGTGCATAAATTTGAATAATAATCATATTAACTGGCCTTCCTCGTAGGCATATGGATATTATTCTATCACTGACAGAATTGTACTTCAGGACAGATCTCAAGATGTCTTTTTGATGCTGAATGCAACCCCATTTCTCTGTCATTCCCAGCATAGTAGACCATATGATTATCTGATTCAAAATGGCATATGCCAGTCCATTTTATCTCACTGATGTCTAGAATGTTGATGTTTATGTGCTCCATTTCCCTTTTGATGATTTCTAATTTTCCTAGATCCATATTACATACATTCCACATTCTAATTATTAATAGATGTTTATGGTTGTTCTTCCTCATTTTTAATTGTGCCACATCAGCAAATGGAGGTCCCTGGGGCTTTACTCCATTTCTATCATTAAGGTAGACTCCATTTTGAGGAGGCAACTCTTCCCCAGTTGTCTTTTGAGCACCTTCCAACCTGGGGGGCTCACTTTCCAGCACTATATCTGACAGTGCTTCTCTGCTATTCACAGGGGTTTCAATGGCTAATTGTTTCCAGAGTGGGCTGTTGGGTCCTACTCCCTAGTCTGTCTTAGTCTGGAAACTCAGCTGAAACCTGTCCACCATGTGTGGCCCTTTTGGTATTTGTAATACCAGTAACATAGCTTTGAGGATCACATCAACACATAAGCCCCCACACTATGGCAAAGTGACAGACATGTGGGGTCATTTTACTCCAATGAACATTAAATAACATTTGTTTTAATCCAGGAAGCTGAGGCAGGAGGATGATAAGTTCGAGACCACCCTAGGCTACATCATAAGACCCTGCCTCAAAAAAACAATCAAAAATATTTCAAGGAATGAATGAATGAATGAATGAATGAAGAGACCACTGGATGGAAGTGTGACTTTGCAGAATGAGGAAAGGAAGCGTGAGGGGTGGGTCAGGATGAAGGGCTCTTGCTGAGTTGCTGTCACGAGGCCAAGCAACAAGCTGCCCCTGCCCAGGAGGGGCCCTGGTCGAGGTGAAGCCCCGCTCTCCTCACCTCATCCAGCTGGCTCTTCCTGGGGCTCAGAGGCCATTGCTCAGATTGGCCCTGGCCTGGGAAAGCCCACAGAGGCCTGGGCCCAGGCGCTGGAGACCTGCTGAGGGCTGGGCCTGCGGGGCCTGGCCGGGCAGTCAGCATCCTCTGCCATCCTCCATGCTCTCAGGGGCTCGGCCACCCCTTCTTCATGGATTATTTTCCCATGGGGCTGTGGTTGCCCCACAAGCTGGTGGGACTTGGCACCACAGAGATAGATAAACTAACAGCATCATATAGCCAGAAACCAACCCTCGTGAGAGGGCCATGGCCCGCTGGCCTGGGTCCCACAGCCTGGCCATGACTCCCTTGGGTAACGAGGACAAGCAGAAGAGCCAAGGCCCCAGCTCTCACGCTGAGGCTAATGCCAGACTCCGAGCTGGACAACAGACTTCCTGCCACATGCCCCTCACAGCACCCACAGCCATGACAAGAGCCATGCCTGGCACTGTACAACCCCACATCTGTGGGACCCCCACATCTGGACCAGAGCCACAGAGCTCTCTCTGCCTCTGCATTGGAGGCCGGCCTCAGACTTGGCGCCTCTCCCAGCCTCCACCCCAGGGTGATGTCCGTCAGGCACACGTCTGTCCTCTGGGGCAGAATGGCCCGAGCACCTCATGGCCAGCGCTTACCCCTCCCTTGCTCCTGAGGACACAGAGTGAGCCCCAGCGTCCTCCCCGGTGGCTTGGAGGCTGGCTGCCAGCTCACCCACGGCAAGGGGAGGTTTGGAGGTCACCCCAGGCCTCCTCAGGGCCCAACTCACTCTCTGATCCCACAGCTGGGTCTGTGGGCTGCTCAAGCTGGGTGACAGCCGACGGTACGGGGCGCTGAGGGCCTGGCTGGCGAGGGTCCCCCCACTGCTCCGGGGTGGGCAGTAGGAGAAGGAGCCACACTGTACAGCACGGAAGCCAGGTGACAGCAGCACCTCTCCACTGTAGACACAGTCAGCACCTGTCTCCACCATGACAACAGTGGTGACCGAGTAATGAGACCTCCCAGGGAGGGGTCGGCTCACAGAACCCCACAGGCCCATCCAAGTCCTACCTTGCAGGGGGCTAGCTCAGGCCCAGCTGGGCAGGCAGCAGCAGGACATGACCCTGGGCAGTCGGGCTCTCTGCAACACGGCTGGCTCCTGCCACTAAGCCGCCGCCCCAGCCAAGGTCGGCAGCCTGGCCCTTGGGAGCTCCCCACCTCAGGGACCCCTGACCCACCTGCCACCTCTCCCTGCTGATGGAACAGCGACCTCCTGCCTCCAAAGCCCCAGTTACTGGAAACTGCAATCCTGCCTTCCCCTCCCTGAGCTCACGGCCCCAAGCGTTCCTCATGGCACACCTCGCCCATCAGCCTGAGCAAGTTATTTCCACAGCTGAGACACAGGCATGTTAGAATGTAAACCACAGTCCATCACCAGTGACACAGTCATTTATCTCTGTCAGGCCCCATTCCGGCCTCTGCTCTCTTCTAGGGGTCAGAGCAACAGCCACATCCTTCAAGAGCCTTCTCCAGGCCTGGCTCAAGAGGTCCTGGCTTGCTGACCTGGCAGGGCAAATTGCATTAGAACATTTAATAGCATTGTCTCTGTGATGAATAAATCACGTTCTAGTGGAGCACTTTTCAATTTGTAGCCCAAGACTCCTAAACTGTTACCAGATGTCAGGGATGTAGCACGTGCCTTGGGCAGGCTCTTACACACCAGGGTCCATGACAGCTTTCTGCCCACAGGACAGCAGCCTCCAGAAGCCCAGAACGGAACGAAGCTTTGGGTTGGCCACTGTAAAGAGGTTTTTCTAGCCACTAAGCCACCACCTTTTGGGATGATTTGGTATACAGCAAGAGACAAATAACACCTCTCACAGCCATGTCTGGAGGGAGGTGCAGGCCAAGAAAGAGCTCATGTACAGAAGCCACTGCTGAGCCCAAGCTCCTGGGGTGGGATTGGAGGGTCCTGAAACCTGGCCAGCTTGGGACGCAGAAAGAAAAGAATCTGAAGCCCAGGTTTGCCACCCACTGGCTGCCTGAGCTCCCAGAAGCCAGTTCACCTCTCTGGCCCTCAAACAGAACCACAGGTGCCCACTGCACAGGGCGGTGGAGAGTATGAGATGGGAGACAAAGCCAGGCAGGGTGGTGCATGTGTGGAACCCCAGTGACTCAGGAGGCTGAGGCAGGAGGATCGCAAGTTCAAGGCAGCCTGTGCAACTTAGCAAGACCCTGTCTCAAAATAAAAATAACTTAAAAGAGGCAGGGGTGCAACTCAGTGGCAGAGCACTTGCCTAGTGTGCACAAGGCCCTGGGTCCAGCCCCCTAGTACTGGGAAAGAAAGAAAGAGAGAAAGGAAGGAAGGAAGGAAAGAAGGAAGGGAGGGAGGGGGTAAGGAAAGAAGGAAGGAAGGAAGGAAGGAAGGAAGGAAGGGGAAATGGGAGCTGGAAGGAATTGAGCTTGGGCCATGCCCAGGACTCTGCCCGCTGAGTGACCACAGCGGAAATGGAGCAGCAACACTAGCGAGTACTTATCAAATGGTAGCATGAGCAGAATAATGTCCCGCCAAACAGGCCTGCCTGCAGACTCGGGGTGTGGCCACATGTGGAAAAATGGTCTCTGCCTATGTAACAGGAGGTCATCCTGCTCCAGCAGGCCCTGAATCCAGGGACTGACAGAGGGAGGCCAGGCGAAGACGGAGGTGGAGCTGGGAGGGATGTGGCGACAAGCCAAGGAGCAACAGGATTCCAGGCCCCCTCAAAACTAAAAGGAGGCCAGAAAGAATTCTCCTTTCCATCAGAATGTGGCCCTGCCTGTACCCTGATTCCAGGCTTCTGACATCCAGGAGTTCAAGAGAATGAACACGTTCTGGTGGTCTCAAGCCCCCCAGTTCATGGTGCATTGTTATGGCATCTTTAGAGAAGGAATCCAGTGGTCACTGTGTGCTAGGGACTCTGGGTGCACCGTCTATGTGAATTCCCTCACACCCTTGAGCTGACTGCCTGAGGCAGTGACTGCTCATAACGTCATCCCCGCTCACAGACGGAGTCATGGAGACTCAGAAGTTAAGGGACTCATAGCTCCATCTAGATTTGAGTTTGGATTACCTGGTCACAGCCCACTTCCAAGGGCCGCTGGGTGTGCCCAGTGCTCTGGCCACTTCCTTGTCCAGGCCACTCTGGGATGTGCTCTTTGTTCACACCTGCAGACGAGGAAGCAGTCAGATGGGTGGAATGACAAGTCCAAGGTCACAGTCCTCAGGGACTGACAAAGCCAGGTCTGTCTGACTCTAAAGCCGGGGCTGTTAGCCAGACCAGCCTGGGCCAGCTTCTTGGCTTGACTGCTCTGGGGGGCTCAGGATGGGAAGGGGAGCAGCCACACAGGACCTGCGCGTGAGGCTCAGTGCACGCCTCTCCCCACTCTGTCAGGGCTCATCTAGCGGCAGACAGGGCAGGGGCTGGGCCAGCACCGATGGCCCATCCAAAACCCTCAAATGGTCCCAAAGACCCATCAGCAGCAGCCTCCCTCTCTGGGTTTTCTAGAATCTCTGCTGTGAGCAGCACGGTCAGGGGAAGGAGGGCAAGGCAAGCAGAGCCACGAGTAGCCAAGATCCCCCACCCCAGGTTGGGAGTGATTTTCCAGCAGGAAGCAAGCACGGTTCATCCGAGTTTCTTCACCCTTTGTCCTATGAGGCAAAAACGTTCACAATGTGCAAAGGCTCCGGTCCCAGAGGGACACGACCTCACCCCCACCGTCTACTTCCTGCATGGGGCTGAGGGTCAGGGCGAGAGTCCAGGGGACCAGCGCTGGCTCCGGCTCATCACGTTCTTGTCTTGGTTTCTTACCTGTGAAATGAGGTCACGGTGGCCCATCATCTCGCAGGAAGAAGTCTGAGCACTGGTCCTCTCCGGTTTCCCCTTTATTTTCCTCGCGGTCAACAACAGGGGGAAAGGGCCCCTCCTCCGGGCTCCCCCAGACCCTACTGTATAAGAGGCTCACTCAGCCCCACTCAGCCAGTGCATGTGGATTCACTAAGCACCAGCTGTGTGCATGACACTGTGCCAGACCCGGGGAGGATATCTGCAACTGTTCACGCTGATTACTGATATCCTGACAACGCTGCTGTTAGGTGCCATCGAGTTGGATCTGACTCCTAGCGACCTTATGTACAAAAGTCGGCTCTGACTCCCAGCGACCCTGTGTACAAACAGAACAGAGCACTCCCCAACACTGAGCCATGCCCAGCACTATGTCAGTGCTTCTATGTTATTCATAGGGGTTTTGATAGCAGATTGTTTCCGGAGTGGGCTGCCAGGCCCTTCTCCTGTTTTTGTGGTGCTGAGGATCGAACCCAGGGCCTCAAGAGAGTGCAGAGCATCGCTCTACCAACTGAGCTAAACCCCAGCCCTGTCAAGACAATAGCCACCAGTTATTGAGGATTTGCTAGACTGAAAGTTATATTCATTTTTGCCTCACTCACAACTAAGCCATGAGCTGTGTATCTTTGCCACCTTCATTTTCTAGACAGTGCAGTTCACAGGGAGAATAACTGTCAAGGCCAGAGGCAAGTCTGACACCCTTTATGCTCTGCTCCCAACCCAAAGGCTGTGGCCTGCAGGCCCCTGTGGCTCAGAAACACCATGGGTGGGATTTGGATTTTTATTTATTTTTTTGGCAGTACATGGGGTTTGACCCCAGGGTATGTGCATATTTTGCAAGCATTCCCCCACTGGGCTGCACCCCCAGCCTAATTTTTAGTTTTCTATTTTGAATCAGGGTCCCGTTAAGTTACATAGATTGCTTCTAGCTTGGAACTCGGGATCCTCCTGCCTCAGCCTCCCAAGTCGCGGGGATCACCAGTGTGCACTACGGTGCCCAGCTAACCCTTCCGTGACTTTTTTTTCAGTGCTGGGGATTGGACCCAGGGCCTTGTGCGTGCTAGGCAAGCACTCTGCCACTGAGCTACAATCCCAGCCCAGGAGGGACATTTTCTAACACTAGCTTGTAGCTCCCCACACGGGTCGTCCCTGGTACTTCCCTAGACCTTCTTATAAGTCACCACCAATGCCATTAGGACACAGTTTCAGGACCTCCATGGGTGGAAACCCCAAGACCTCCCTGACTCCCTGTCTGAGGGTCTCAGTTGCCGTGGGAGGGAGGCAGACACATGGTGCTTAGGCAGTGGCACAGCAGCGAATGATGCCAGAGCAAAGGTCTCTGGGGGCTTCCTGGGAGAAGAGGACCCCAAAGGACAGAAAGGTTTCCCCCCTCCAGACCACACGAGGACACTTGTCAGGCAGCTGGGAGTTGGATGGCCCCGCCTGGCCCTTCTGAAGTTCATCAGCATCCAGAGAGCCTGGCTCACCTGAGGGACTCAGGGGAATCTGCACCCCTGGCTCAGGAGGACCCGCCCCTCCCACCGCATGTCAGGTTTGGGGCTGGCTGCTCATCATATCTTCACCTCCTGCGGGCTCAGGAAGGAGAGCACAGGGCCTAGGTCACAGAGGGTTAGTATATCCTGGCACTGGGCACACAGAGTCGCAGCTTATCCAACACAATGTTGTTTGTGATCACAAAAGGCCAGGGCCCATCTAGCCTCCATCCGCAGGGGCCTGGGTTCAGCTACTTTGGCACAGGTATCCATGACTTAAGTGTCAATGGAAGGGGGGGTCATGGATAAATAAATAACAAAAGCTGATGCTTGTGAAGGACTGTGTACATGGTCAAGGCTCCTTCCGAAGGCTGTGCATGTATAACTCAGTTCCTAAGTTGCTCTAAGGTGAAGGGACTGCTACTGTCCCTTTATAGCATGGGGAAACTAAGGCAGTGAGAGGCTAAGTACCTTGTCCAAGGCTCAGGGCTGACAGCTAAGAAGCCAAGGTTCAGGGCAGGCAGTGGAGTGGGCACCAGAGTCCTACCTGGAACCCTCTGTGCTGCCAATGATCCCCCAGCAGGAACTCTCTGGAATCTGGGAAGGAAGAGAAGCTCTCGGACAACCATCAGCGCCGGGCCATTCTCCACCCCGGGGAGCAGGTGCCATTAGCAGAGGCAGGACTTCTCTGACCCGGTCACTGACATATTATTTTTTAGCCCTCCTGGAGTCATGAGGAGGAAAATGAAGCGATCCACAGGATCCCTTTTGTCACTAGCAGCCAGTTTTACCACTCTGAGTACAGGAAGGAAAGAAAAAATCACAAACCACCTCTCCCCACCCAAAAAAACCAGGCAGAGAATTCCTTTCCGGAATAGGTACATCAGATGTGCTGTGTGCAGCTGCCAGGCAGAGCCAAAGATGGCCAGGACTGTTTATAACTCAACCAGAGTTGCCCCTTCTCGATAAAGATGGTCGCAAAGGTCAGGGGCCCAACGTGGACACGTGCTTTCCTGCTGCCCAGCACAAGAGTGTAGCCAGGGGCAGGGGTTCCCTAATTTGCCCACCATGGTTTGGGTGGAATGGATTCCCCTCACTCCAGGGATGTGCCGTGGCAGGCTTACAACACTAAGCACATTCCAGGGGTATTTCAGGGATGGGCAGGAGCCCAGTGAGAAACAACAATAAGGTATGAGAATAAATGTGTAATGATACTCCTGGAAAAGAGCTCAGTTGAGGTTCAGAGAGGGAAAGCAACCTTCTCAGAGTCACACAGCGAGGTGGTAGGGGATCCAGGATTTGAGTCCGAGTCTGTAGGACTAAGGAATTGGCAGTGCTTCTCTGCTACGTGCATAAACTTCGGAAAGAACTGGAAGAGTTGGGTTCACAGCCAGTTCTGTGTGATTTGGGGCATGTTACTAACCCTCTCTGATCCTCAGTTTCTACATCTATGAAGGCTCATTAGAGCACCTCTCTGTCAGGCCTGTCATGGGGGAGCACAACCTCCCCATCCCCCACAGCAGGAGGAGCAGCTGAGTAAAGGCAGGTGGCATGAGAATGAAAGGCTGGTGCTGCCGGGTCCCAAACCCCTGCCCTGCCTGGTCCTTTCTGCTGTCAGGCTCGGATCCTTCCAGCAGGGACTGCACCAGAGACATGGAACACCGAGGCCAGCAGAATCCGGGTCTCCTCAAAGGACCAGTGGCCCCCATAGAATCCGAGACCCATGATCTACCTGACTCTGAGTTTAGCTGGACTCAGTTAAGGAAGATGGTGGTTGTGTTTGGCCATGTGGGGTTTTATTTTGGGGGATTCCGAGGATGGAACCCAGAGCCTCATGCATGCGAGGCAGGGGCTCTGGCCCACAGCTTCACTCCAGCCTGAGAAGGTGATACTTGTGTGTGAACCTGGAGGATATGAAGAGGGAGCCACATGGATATCTGGAGAATGAGTACCTCGGGCAGAGGGAAAGACAGTGCAAAGGTCCTGGGGCAGAGCTATGCCTGGCTTAATAAAGAGCTGCAGTTTGAGGAGTGGCAGAGGAGACAAAGGTTAGACAGGTCTGGATCTTGCAGGACCTCTACCTTATACTCTGGGTGAGGCACGAGCCAGAGCAGGCAGGGGTGGGGCAAATCCTGAACAGAACATCTGGCTTTATAGGACCCTGTAGGCTGCATGTAGAAAACAGACCATCTCGACAGCAAGGGGAGAAACAAGAATGAAATGAGGAGCAACTCTAAGTCCAAACAGAGACGATGTCCACTCAGGCCAGTGTGGTGCACTAGAGGTGCCAAGGAGCCATCAGCTTCTGGCTTCTGCACGCCTGTTGAGGACAAAGACAGCGGATTTTTTTTTTTTTTTTTTTCTGGTACAGGAGGGTCAAACCCAGGGCTTCACACACGCTTTGCAAGGGCTCTATTACTGAACTACAGCCCCAGCCCATTTTTTATTTTTTATTTTGAGACAGGATCTCGCTAGGTTATGCAGGCTGCCTCTGACCTCAAACCTGCAATCCTCCTGCCTTTGCTTCCGGGTTGCTGGGATGACAGGAGGGAGCCCCTACGTCCAGTTTACATTTTTAGTTTTTTAAAACAATTGCTGTGGGCCTGGCACCCTTCTTATACCATGGCTCCACTTGTCTCAGCTGATGTCCCCACCTGGGCCTCCTTGGCTCAGACCAGAGGCCAGGCGGGACTCAGGCCAGCGTTTTCCTCTTGTGCTTGCTGGCTGCCTGGAGCTGGAAAGGGCCCACCTGGCTCCTAGGGGCTCCAGAAATAGAAAGTTGTCTTCACTTCCCTATAGGTTTGGTTTAGCTGTTCTTTGATGTGTTCCAAGATGCCATTTCCATTAAAGCATCAGTCCCTGAACAGGAAAATAAAGGATGGCAGGAGCCAGAGCTGAGACGCGATGGAATTAACAGGGAGCTGCCACCAATGGGGCCAGAGCACCACCCTGAGAGAGCAGAGACAACAGACACAGAGACGGCAGACGCAGAGACGCCGAACATAGAGATCTCCAACGCAGAGACCCTGAAAGCAGAGACCTCGAATGCAGAGACTTCCAACTCAGAGACCCTGAACACAGAGATCTTTTTTTTTTTTTTTTTTTTTTTTTTTTGTGGTATTGGGGGTTGAGCCCAGGGCCTCGCGCCTGCATGCTCTGCAAGTGCTGGACCACTGAGCTGCACGCTCAGCTCTTTTTTTTTTTTTTTTTTTTTGAGACAGGGTCTCACTAAGTTATGCAGACTGCCTCTGGTCTCGAACTTGCGATCCTCCTGCCTCCGCCTCCAGAGCCGCTGGGATGACAGGCATGTGCCAATGCGCCTGGCGAACACAGAGATCTTGAACGCAGAGACCCCAAACACAGACACCTCGAATGTAGAGACCCTGAACACAGTGATCTTGAACGCAAAGACCTGGAACTCAGAGACCCCGAATGCGGGGACCCTAAAGGCCGCAAGGGAAGAGTGCGCCCCAGAGCCCGCTGTGCAGGCTGAGCTGGGGCCCCAGGCTGCTGGTGTGGACGGTGCCCTCTCCCCCACCCAGCCTCTGCAGCCATCCCAGGACTTGGTGCTGGAAAGGCTTTCGGCTATGGTCTCTTATAAGTGAAGTGAGGAAATGGGGGGATTGGTGTCCCAAGGCCACATGCGCGGGGCCGAGAGCCTGAGTGTGAGAACCTGGGCGGAGGAGTCAGCGCGTGCTCGCAAAGGCTCCACAGCCCGCTCTGCGGGGCTGTGCGTGTGCGTACACAGAAGCCCGCGCGGGCACGCGCACGCACACACTTAGGTTGATTGCGAATCGGATTGAGGTGAAAGGTCACACACTTTACAAATGAAAAGAACACTTTCAATACTCTTTTTTGGGTAGATTTTCTATGATCAGTTCACTTGTCCGGCATGCTTTTGGTGAATTTTGCCCAGACACTTCTATCCGTCCTCACCGGGTGGCTACAGCTGATAAGGGGGTAGGGCTCTGAAGGAACGTTCGTTGACAGCCCCTTAACCTTAGAGAGCGAGACAGAAGTGAGACAGCAAAAATGTGATAGAGCTTCAACGGCTGACTTGCAGAGTAAGTCGCTGCTCAGCCTTCAGGGCTATTGGGAGAGCACAGCTAGAGCCGGCAAACTTTACCTTTAATCAGCATCCTTAGTTTTTTCTCCCTTACTTTCTCAAATCCAGACATTCAACAAAATAATAAATCAAGCCCCAGGTTGTACCATTTGCCAATTTCCATCGTGTAAATGCTCCCACTGTGGCTAATTTCAAGCTGTTGTTGTTATTAGGTGCCCTTGAGCCTCCTATGTACAACAGAACAAAACACTGCCCGACACTGCCATGCCCAGCACCATGTCAGTGCTTCTCTGCTATTCATAGGGTTTTCCATGGCTGATTGTTTTGGGAGTGGGTTGCCAGGCCCTTCCCCCAAGCCCACAGCACCTTGTATTCCCAGACGTTCTCCCATCCAAGTACTAACCCTAACCCTAACCCTGCTTAGCTTCTGAGATCTGAGGAGACTGGATGCCAGGTTGGTATGGCTGTGAGCAATTTCAAGCAATTTCAATCTCTGAAAATGGAGTCGGGAAGGGCTGCAAAGTGGCCTACCCTCTAACAGCATTTCCACAGTACAGAAGTGATAGTTGCAAATGACTTCAGGAGCTTAGAAAATAACACAAAGTAGCCCAGCACAGTGCTCACACCTGTAATCCCAGTGATTTAGGAGGCAGAGGCAGGAGGATCACAGGTTCAAGGTGAGAGGCACCAGCATAACTTAGTGATACCCTGTCTCTATAAAAAATAGAAAATGGTCTGTGGATGTAGCCTGGTGGTAAAGTGCTTGCAAAGTATGTTTGAGGCCTTGGGTTCAACACTCAAGTACTGCAAAAAAGGAAAAAAAAGTACAAAGAGATTTAATTGGGCTAGGGATATAACTCAGTAGTAGAGCACATACTCAGCCTTTATGAGGCCCTGGGTTTCATCCCCAGCTTTAAAAAAGTGGTTTAAAAAATAGGAAGTGTTGAGCTTTGAATACTTGTCATTGTTTTAAATCTAATTTATTTAATTATAAGTTTAAGTAATTTAATTTATTATTATTATTATTATTATTATATTTTAGCAGGGTCTTGTGTAGACCAGGCTGGCCTCAGACTCAGCCTCCTAAGTGCTAGGATTACGGGAGTGCACCAGCATGCTGGTCTATGTCTTCTCATTTTTAATTATGGCTGTTTAGCAACCAGTTCTCCCAATTCCTGAAAATCTGAGATCGGCTCTAGCAGGCTGTGCAGCTGGCTCCAGCACACTGCTGGGCAGGGACCGCAGCAAAGAATGCGGTCAAGCTAGGGAGGAAGGCCTTGTCTGCACATCTGCCCAGAGGCCAGAGCAGCTCCAGAGCGAAGTGCAGGAAGCTCCAAGAGTTTCCAGAGCTGGCACTGTGGGCTCTGGGATGTTCTGCAAGGGCAGGGAGCTTCTCCGAGTGGCTCGGAGGAAGGACAAATAGACAAGAGACCCATTTGTGAGTTTGGAACTCCCCAGAAAGAACTCGAAGGGGTCCTGTCATGTGTGCTTAGTTCCAAGGTAAGCAGGTGGGGGCTCTACACCCAGCAAATATCTGGGTCAAATCACTCATTGCAAACCTAAGCTGCAGGACCAACTGTGCTTCTGGCCACTCACTGGGCTTTTCGGGAGCTGAGGGCCCTGGAGTTCTCCCCGACATCAGTGACCCAGCACCACGGGCCAGCATCCACTTCCCCAAACCCACCTGCATCCCAGTGCCCCAGCCCACGACTGCCCTGCGGAATTCCTAGGGGGTCTTCCTTCCTCCTCCAACTTCATCTGACTCCCGGACACCCTCACGAGTGTGGAACAGAAGTGCTCTTCAAGTCACGAAACCTCAGGGTTACAAAGAGATTTTGCAGATTTCCTAAAGAAACCCCTGTCTTACAGATGAGGAAACTAAGGCTGAGAGAAGGAAAATGACTTACTCAAGGTCACAAAGAAAATCCAGGGTAGGCAGGGAAGGTTCTGCAGGACTGAGGGGGTTTGGGGGATGACAGCTGGTCTGTCCACACATTCCCATGGCAGGGGGATTCCGAGCCAGTCCCAGAGAGGAAGGGACACCTGGGTCCGTCCAGAGCTGCTGCAGAGTGGAATTTTCCAAGGGAAGTCAAAGGACGCCACATGTGGGTGCTGGGGCCTTCACCTCTGGCCCCACGCCTGGCACCCTAGGGGCCTCCCACCTGCTGCAGCCACCACGGACTTCCAGGCATTGGATGTAAAGCACAGCCTCTTCCCCAGTGCCAGGGAGACTCCAGCAGCTTTATCTGCTTCTTATCTCCTGGCAGCTGCCAGCCACAGCTGCAGGGATGCATATGCAAATAGCCTGTGATGATATCAATATGTGATTCCCTCGGGGGAGGTGTGTGGAAAGTACTGTATGTGTTTCACAATTCTGTTTTGTCCAAGGGAGCTGTGCGGGCCCAGAATGATTTGAAACAGATTTTTGAAAAGGCAAAATAAAATTGGAACAAAACCAACGCGAGCCATGTGCCACTCTCTCTGCTCCCAGCTCTCTCCACCCTTGACGTTAACCCTCCTCTCCCATACCCCAGGAGCCTCCAAACCAGGGCAGCAAGTCTAGGAAATCGCACTGGGCACTGGTTATCCAAGCCGAAAGTCCCTGCCTGTCCCGGGCGGCAAGCCCCCTCCCGGGACTGAGGCCTCATCCCAACAGTCAAAGGCTGCTTGACGGGTTTCAGCCTGTGCTTCCTCTGTGCCCCGCTCCAGGCAACGAAGGCTCCCTGGACACCTCTCCTTCACCCCGCTTCCTGGGCTAATCACAGGACCCAAGACCACAGAACAGGCTGCCTGGGGTGGACAGGTGAAGTTAGCCTAGGCCAAGTCAAAGACATAGGCCTGTTTCTTATCTCTGCCATGGATGGGCTGGCTGTGTGACCTTGGGCAAGTTACTTCACTTTTCTGAGCTTCTCTTTCCTTGGTGTATAATGAGAATAATAATAACGCCTATCTGGGAATCATGAGGATTCCCAGAGCTAAAGTTTTAAAAATGCACCTCTGCACCTCCACACAATGCGTGACATATAGCAGATACACACGAAAATAGCAGCATAGTTGTTGGGTGCCTGCAAGTCAGTGTCCAACTCATAGCAACCCTATGTTCAACAGACAAAACATTGTTAGTGCTTCTCTGCTATTCATAGAGATTTCAATGGCTGATTGTTTTTTGGAAGAGGGTTGGAAGTGGGTTGCCGGGTCCTTTTTCCAAGCCTACAGGGAGGTCTCCCATCCAAGTACTGACCAGGTCTGATCCTGCTTAGCTTCCAAGATCTGACAGGATGGGATGCCACAGTGGTACGGCTGCAAGCAGCATCATAGCAGGAGTCTCTTAAAGATCATCTAGTTCAACTACTTTGTTTAAAGATGGACAGATGGAGGCCCAGAGAGGGAAAAGACCTTCCTCAAGGCTACACAGCAAGATACTGCAATGCTATCTCAGCCTCAGTCCAGGTTGTCTCCTGTCCTCCGAGCTTCACGAGGGCTGTAGGAAACACTGCCCCTCTCCTCCCGAGCTCCCAGTGGAAACGTGCTACAAACGCCAGCCGGCTGCAGGATCGCACAGGGTACACTCACCATGGAGAGGGTCTGGACGTCCAGCCTGAGTCCCGCTGTCCTGTCCTGGCCGCTGCGTGGCTTACTCTCCGCTGCAACCAGGCGTCAGCTCCTGCCTGCGGGGCTGAGGAACGGAGCCCGGGCTAGGGCGAGCCCATCCCGCCCGGCGACCGCTTGGGTCCTAGCGCTGAGAGCAGGGATCTGAGGCCCTGCCCAGCGCTCCCTGGGCGCACAGAGGCGCGCTCTGCCGGCGTGGATAGCGCGGCCGCGTCTCTTATCTGGGCCTCGGCAGGGCGCAGGCAACTGCGGAGCCGGGGTTCCAGGAAGCCTGCGGGTGCCCCGTGGCTGGCCCCGCTCCCCGCGGATGCTGCGCGCTGCTCTGGACGCTGCCGATTGCGCGTCCGCGTCACTCAGCCGCCGGGGAGGACTCCTCGCTGGCCCCCCAGCAGGCGGGCCCCCCTCACGGCCCACCCCCCATCCCGTCCTGGCGCGGGGCCGCGGGGAGGCCGCTCAGTTCAAGTCTGCACAGAGCCTGAGGCCGCGTCCTGAAAGCTCCGTGGTTAATCACGGGGCATCTGATGGCTGCACCGCCTGGGCAGGGGCGGGGAAGCTTGAAGTTTGTTCACCCCGTTCCGCACCCGGCTGCACACTAATCACAAACAGCGCTTTCCCACCTGGACCCTCCCCGTCCTGCCCTCTCACAGGCCCAGCCCTTCTCCTCTCCCCTGCAGCTGACCCCTCACCATCCTGGCCCTGGGCTTCCCCAAGCTCCTCTGCACCTCCTGCTCTGCTTGGGGTGTGAATCCGCTTGGCCCTGCTTCACAACTGCAGAGGAAGGGTTGGACTCCTCTGCTGCCTTTTTTCTTCTTCCCCTCTCTCCCTCTCCTCTCTCTCTCTCTCTCTCTCTCTCTCTCTCTCTCTCTCTCGCTCTCAACACACTAATTTTCTTAGGGTCCCGGCTGGTCTCTGCCCGGTGCTTCTCATACACCTGTCTGTGTGCAGCGCCTAGGGCCTAACAGTGACTTGGGCCCAGGGGCGGGATCCAGGCTTGGCGAGATGGGGCTCCTTGGGCACACTGCACATCCCGGCCTTCTTCGGGAACAAAGCACCCATTTAACGCCGCAAGAGGCGAGGCCAGGCCCACAGCACATTCAGGCCTTGTAACACCTAAGATAACTTTCTCTCTCCCTCCCCTTGGCACCTTTCCACCCTGCAGCCAGTGCAGAAAGACACCAGGAATAAACGGGCCCCAAAGAACAGAAACAGACACCCTCCTCACCACACACAACACCGTGCTCTAGAGGGTCGTTTGTCAAGACCTTTCAACACCAGCAATGGGCATCTCTGCGCAGCCGGGACATCACACCTGCCAGTGCAAGAGGAGGCAGCGCAGGCCACTTGCTCAGAGTGGCTTTTCACAGGGAACCGGGGAGTCGCTGAACTGTGAACCACGGGCTGAATAAAACAGGAGAGAGGCATACAGTGCTGCACCATTGTTGTTAGGCGCCTTTGAGTCAGTATCCATCTCATAGCAACCCTGCATACAACAAGCACAACACTATTGTCAGTGCTTATCTGTTGTTCATAGGGTTTTCAATGGTGGATTGATTTTTGGGAGTGGGTTGCCTGGTCCGTCTCCCAAGCCTGCAGCACCTGATGTTCCCAGGCAGTCTCCCATCCAAGTACTAACCAGGCCTGCCCCTGCTTAACTTCTGAGATCTGACGGGATCAGACGCCACAGGGCTATAGCTGCACCATTACAAGATTAAAAACACGCATGTGTGTCTGGGTTTAACAACAGAGATACGTCGCTAAGACATGTTCTTGAAGGAAAAGGGGGACAGGATGATGCGTTTGGTATAATCCTGTGCTTTTTACATACTTTATTATTCTATTCTATTTTATTTATTTATTTATTTATTTGAGGTGTGGACTTGCCATGTTGCAAAGGCTGGCCTCCCACTCTTGGCTCAAGTGATCCTCCCACTGCACCCTCCCAAATAGCTGGGACTACAGGTTCCCCTCACTGCTCTCTGACAGTATAATCCTGTTTGTGTCTCTTCCCTCTGTTATATCTCATGAAATAAAATATACGTATAAATACATATAATACACACATAAATACATATAAAGCTAGAAAACAAGCCAGGAAAGCTGGAAACCAGGCTGAGTTGTTACATCTGAGGAAAGGGTTTGGGATGCTGCTCTTACCTGTAACAATTTCATTTCTAAAAATGAAAATGGGTTAGTGTCTTACCTGTGTGCCAAGCAGCCTCCTTCTTTAGAGACACTGCACGCTTTATGTGCGGGGAAACCTCGGCCCCACCCTTCCCTCCTTGGATTGACTGAAAGAATTCGCAATAATAGATCAGAGCAGAAATCCACAGCAATCCTTACGAGCGAACCAGAAGTTCTGCACATACTAGTTTGAATCACCTGCGGGTGGCTGTTCAGAACCCTGAGCAGCAGTGAGTTATCACAGAGCAACGTCCCTCGAGGGCAAGAGAGCTGACCACATCATTCCTCAGGGACAACAATGCACACGCTTCTGAAAGGACGGTGCTGGGCAGCAATGACTCAGTTCCAGCGAGCTATGCACCATGCGAACTCATCAAGTGTTTGGAAGCATGCTGAAGGAATGGGTGCAAACAAGTGCAGACACTATGCAAAGGCCACTCAAGGAAGTCGTTTCCCTCCCCTCAAGGCATGTGTCCCTGACCCTGGCCACTGGGGGCTGTCTGTGGAATCCTCCAGGGGGCACTCTCCTGTTCTGCATGCGATCCAGGCGTTTGCAGGGGCCCCACTGGGAGTTCAGCAGAGAAGACAAACGATGTGCTCAACAGCCGCAGCTGTCAGGACGCCAGCTCTGACCCTGTCCACCAGGGTGAGCAACGCTCCAGACACGGAGCCCAGCAATGCCAGACTCCAGGGTTCTCAGCAGAACTAAACCACGCAGGGTGTTTCCCCAAGTGGGGCTCACACAGGCGAGGCACCCATGCTGACGTTAGGTGACATACAGACTGGGCGCTACACAGCACCAGATCTGCTAGTGAGAACGTCATTTTCTCCTCTGGCAATGCCTTCAGTCCCAGTGGGCCCTGGACAAAGTCCTGCTTCGGGCCAGTCTGCCTTTAACACCTCTCTAAGGCTGGCTCGGCTCCTTTGTAACAAAGAGGCCGGGCCAGGTTCAGGCCCCTCCACTGCCAACAGCACCCTGCCAGGATTGTGCTTGGCAAGGGATCATAGTTTGTCATGGACGCTTTCCTATTTTTAATTTTTTAAAGTTTAAAAGTAAGTCCGCCAGACAAGGGGGAAGCTAACAAAATCCTAAGAAAGCATGAGGTTTCGTTAGCAAGAACATGTCATTATTGGTTCATTAATTGTGACAAATCTACTCCAGTGGTGAGAGTTGTGGACAATTAAGGGAAACACAAAGAAATCCATGCAGAATCTATAGGGCCTCTCTGTGCCCTGCAACTTTTCCTTAAACCTACAACACAAAGCTTATTTAAATATCTTTTTTTTTTTTCAGTACTGAGAGTTGAACCCAGGGCTTCACACATGCTAGGCAAGTGCTCTACCACTGAGCCACACTCCAGCTCCCTTTTTATTTTTTTATTTTGAGACAGTGTCTTGCTAAGTTGCACAGGCTGCCTCTGGCCTTGAACTTTCGATCCTTCTGCATCAGCCTTTCAAGTTGCTGGGCTTACAGGTGTGCACCACAGTGCCTGATTATTTTTTTTTTATTTAATTTTATTTTGTTTTTGTGGTGCTTGGGATGAAACACAGGGCTTGGTGCATGCTAGGCAAGCACTATATCACTGAGCTATAGCCTCAACCTTATTTAAATATCTTTCATGGGCCCAGAGAAAACAAATAATTCCATGGTTTTTAAAGAGTGAATATATTGAAAGAAATAGAAATAAACAAGTGTGGCAAAAATGTCAACAATTGGTGAATCTAGGTGAGGGGAATATGGATATTTTTTCCACCATTCTTTCAACTTTCTTATAGGTTTGAGGTGTGTCAAAATAACAAGTTGGGGGGGATCAGTTTAAATGTAAATATTAAGTACACAAGAGCCCAAGTGGCAGCAGAGATGGCCAGAGTTGTCAAGGAGGTGCCTGTATTGCTGGCATTTGGGGACACCAGGCTAAGAGGTGGCCTGACGAACAACAGAGGCATCTGGGACACTTGTAAATGACCTCTCAGGTCCCCAAGAATCCACATGCACTACAGGTTGTCCCAGGAGGTCAAACTCTAGAAGGACCTGAATGCCCCCATGTGAGTCACAGGAGCGCCTTTCCTCTCCTTGGGCTGAGGGTCTGCCCGTCCCCAGCCCCTACGTGCACACACCCTCCAGATGTGACAGCATCTCTGACATTGCCAAGAGATTGCCTTGCCTCTCCCTGTCCCATCACAGCATGGGATTGCCAACCCAGCTGCCAGAACCAGGAGAAAAGGGGCCTGTTAGGAGACAGGTGTGCCAAGGGAGCCACAGACCCCAAGTGCTAAGTGCCGAGGTGGGACAACAGAGGCAAGGGGTCGGGGCCTCTGCCTTTGAGGATGATGGGGACACCCCCAGGAAGTGTGCCACTGGGTCTTGAAGGATGAGTGAACAGAGGGAGCACCTGATCTTTCTAGATGGCAAACGGGACTGTGATGAATATGTTCCAGTCGTCTGAGTAGGGCCAGGGGCAGCCTGGGGCCTGCAGAGGCTGGGCTCCACCCTCTCTCCTGCCTTACCCTCCACCTGAACAAACAACCTTGGTCCTCCTAAGGTGCCAGCCTCTCCTGTGGTCCTCAGCCTAGGACCCTCTCCCAGGGCAGCCCTCAGTGCTTTCACTGGTTGACACCTTCTGGAACTCAACTGCAGAGCTGGGGTCTCTCTAAGCTTCTGTCAAGCTCCCACTCCGGGCACAGTGACCCCTCCCTCCCGGGCACCCTTGCTGCCTCACTGTGGTAAGCACACAGGCCCAGGGATTGGATCCTGGCTGCTCTACTTCTGATGTACATGACCTTGAGCAGGTGACCTGGGGCTCCAAAGGCACCTCCATGTGCTGCCGTGAGCATCAGAAATAATGACCTCTGCTGCTCGGTGGGCAGTTTCTGTGGCAGCAGATGGGCCGTCCTCTGGGAGCCCACCAGCCCACATCCCAGCATCACCCCCAGGCCTCTGAACAAAATTCTGCATTTTAGCAAGGTCTCTAATGGGTATTTATGCACGTTAAATTAGAGAAGTCCTGAGACGTTCTACGGGAAGGGCTTAGACTATGAGTTAGCCCGTGTTCTGTTACTATAACAAAATACTTGGAGAAGGACATGGTAATCTACTCCTGAAGCAATCCCGAAACAATCAGCCATTGAAAACACTGCGAGGGTCATTATGATTTGAACCCAACTCCACAGTACTCCAATGACCCAATGATCTCCCATTAGGTGCCACCTCTTAAAGGTCTCACCACCTGTTAACACCTCCACACTGAGGACCAAGCTTCCTACCCTTGAAAAACACACTCAGCCACATCCAAACCACAGCACCTTCCTAGGACGGAGCTAACTTCTTTAAATATATGTTGTTGGGACTGGAGATGTGGTTCAGTGGTAGAGCACTTGCCTAGCATGTGCAAGGCCTTGGGTTCAATTCCTAGCACCACAAAAATAAATGTTGTTGTTGTTGTTGTTAGGTGCCGTC